>OZ007575.1:35783349-36060849 GCA_963931925.1 Onchidella celtica | reverse complement strand
GAGGGATATGCCTCGATAGTTGTTGCAGTCGCCTTTGTCTCCTTTGTTCTTGTAAAGTGTGACAATTTTGGCGTCTCTCATATCATGTGGTATCACGCCTTCTTTCCAACACTGCAGTAACAGATTATACAGGTGTGGTAATAGTGGGCCTTTTAGGTCTTTTAATACCTCTGCAGGAATGTTGTCACTTCCTGTGGCTTTTCCAGCAGACAGGTGGTCGATTGCATTGGAAAGCTCGACTAAGGAAGGTTCAGCGTCAAGTTCGGCCATTATTGGCAGTTTTTGGAGGTGTTCCTCAAAATCTGGTGGAATATTTTTCTCAGTTGAATACAACAGAGAGTAATGCTCTACCCACCTATTCAGTTGTTCATTTTTATCTGTGATGGGTTCACCATTTACAGACTTAAGTGGGGCGATTTTGGTGATGATTGGCCCAAGAGCTACTTTCATCTGACTAAAGGCGGTTTTCATATCTCCCTTTTCATTTGCCTCTTGTATGCTGTTACACAAGTCTGTCCAGTATTTGTTGGCGCAACGTCTTACCTCCAGCTGAAGTTTAGCTTTTGCATTTTTCAAACAAGTTTTTGTACTCTGATTGCAATTTTTGTTATACTCATTGAAAGCAGATTTCTTTTGCTCAATGAGAGGTAGGAGAATTTCGCTGTTCTGGGCTACCCAGTCGTTGTTTGAAACTTTATGCTGTCCAAAAGACTTGATGGCACAGTCATGAATTTTTGAACTGAGAGTGTTCCATGTTTCATCTACCGAGTCACATTGGGTGACATTATCCATGCTTTCAGCAAATAACTTTTCAAATGACTTTCTATTTGATTCATCTCTGATTGCTGTTACATTGATCTTAGGGATTGAAGGGGCTTTTGATCTGTATATTTTCTTGGCCGAAATTTTGATTTTGCTGACTACCAGTGCATGGTCGGTGTCACAGTCAGCACTGTGGAGGGAACGAGTTATTTTTATACAGCCCAAACTCTTCCTCCTTGAGAGAATAAGATCTAATTGATGCCAATGGCCAGACCTGGGATGGCGCCATGATGTTCTTTGGCATCTCTTAAGGTCAAAGTACGTGTTTGTAACACATAATGAGTTTACGGAGCATAGCTCCAGAAGGCGCTGCCCGTTTTCGTTGATGTTGCCAATGCCGAAGTGCCCAATGCACTTTGGCCATGCGGAGTGATCTGCTCCCACTCGAGCGTTAAAGTCACCCAGAATTAGCAGGCCTTCGGTGAGAGGGATGTTGTGGAGAGTCCTCTGCAATGCCTCGTAGAAAATGTCTTTGGTTTCGTCAGAGGAGGTAAGTGTTGGGGCATAGACACAGATAATGTTGGTAAAACCAGACCGGGTGTTCAGTCTGAGTGTCATGATGCATTCTGACACTCCAATTGGAGTTGCGATCGAATTGATAAGGGAGTTTTTTACGGCGAAGCCCACGCCGTGGATTCTCGGCTGTTCGCTGCTAAGGCCCTGCCAGAAGAAGGTGTAGTTTTCTTCTTTGACTGACCCGGAGTCGGGAAGTCGAGTTTCTTGAAGGGCAGCGATGTCGATGTTTAGTAGCTGAAGTTCTCGATCAATAATTTGGGATTTCCTGATGGAGTCAATATCAGTGAGATCTTGCTGTTGCAAGCCTGGGCGCATTGTTCTGACGTTCCAGGTACCAAGTTTTAGTATTTTTCTGTTTTTGCCAGGTGCACACTTTACGTCAGCTTTTTTACTTTTGGTCTAGCTCCAACCACCTTATGAAGCAGGCTGACGTGGCGGAACAACACCCAACTGCCTGGGGGCTGCCCAGGTTACGGCAGGCGGTAGTTGATCAATGCAGCTGAAAAGCCGCTCCCACCGACAGAGGGGACCCCTGGCGCTCATCCGTACGCCAAATGGATTGAGCTTATCACCGGTAACTGCCACCTCCCGTGTTGTGCCCATCCGTAACGGATGGCTGGAGTGTCCTCTCCAAATCGGAAATGGGTGGGCTTATAGAGGAGAGACAGACGCTTGCCAAGCCCGAGCAAACGCCTCCTCGTTTTGCTGCCTTGCCTGGGCTATTTTTAAGAGATGGTGCTTTGCCCAGAGGCACCACCCCTCTCTCTGCCATTCTAGTTAAACCCAAGGGAGAGACCAGGTCAATACATTTGGAACTAGTCCGGCTGCAGGAGATGCTGGAAGCCAGTTTGATGCAGTTCTCCCTGTCAACCACCTTCGGGTCTCCACTCCTGATTTTCTGTCTGGGTTTACTCCCATAGCCTTTGCTATCATAGCAACACACAAGGCAGTGTGGTATTTGTATTCAGGGTTACCTTCCCCTAGTCTTCCTCTCTCCCGAGATGACCCACAAGACAGTGGGGGTGACAGTAGCAGGCTGTATTGTGTACTGTCATACAATAGCAGAAAACTCTGGCCTGACATACTGTCGACACATACATAAAAATATATTATTATTATTATTATTATTATTATTATATTTCAAGGCTTGCTCATGCGCGCACACACACACAGACGCTGTAATTGTACAGTATTCAAATCCCCATACCTCCACACCTCTCTATCCAAGTGCACTTATTTTAAAAGACGGACGGCATTGCTTAACTGCGGTTTTTACTTTAATAACCGCTGATCTACGCGAGCTAAATGTCAAATCGCGCCTGATTTTATAGGACATATTATTATATATCATTATATATAAATTTCTAAAAGCGTTGTAATATTAGTTCGAACGCGCCTACAACTTTGCACGAGGTAAAACATTCTTGAGAATTATAGAGATATTCTGTTGGCCAGGACTTATTAGGGTTCACGTGTTTCTACGAGCAAGCTCTGCAGCTGAGAAAGTAGTCTTGGGGGACATCCAGATGTTTTGGTCTTTCTTTTAAGAGGTTTGCTTCCCTTGGCATTTGCACTTCACTTTTCTTGTTTTATTTGTCTTGTTGTGGTATGGATTCTTTTTTAAGAATTTTGCCTGTAATTCGGCCTGCTCTTTTTGATTTTCAACTGACAGGGTATCTTTAGCGTGCGCAACATGCACACGGGCCCTCCTAGTTTTTCGCCCTCATCCGAGAAGTCTAGGTGTTTGAGCCTACCTACAAAAGGATCAGGGACAGGAAAACATGAGAAAAATCCCAAACTTTCAACATGCCTGCACCGACCGGGATTCGAACCCGGTACCTTCGGCACGAGAGGTGAGCACCTTGCCTCTATCTAGACCGCCGATAGACAATATAACAGAACGATAGGACAGAAGGAGATCCTTCTAGAAGGGGCCACCAACCAAGACGATAGACAGAATATAACCAAACAATAGAACAGAGGGTTACCCTACCAGCAGCGACCACCAAGCACCCGCTGTGTGCGGCCGGAAAAAGGGAAGGGGTGGAATTAAATGCAGCCAAAATCAAGAGCACGCGTACTTGGAAGCCCTCTAATTAAATTCTTTCTGTGTCTCTGCATCATTCTGCCCATCTTCAGATGATACAAATACCGATACGCCACCCGGCGTCAGGCCTGGAGACGCCTGATAAACAGGACTAATGAAGTGAAATTTATTGGCACATTACGCGGACATTTACTTTCGTATATTCCAGCCAGTGCCACCAATAAATTTACTCATTTTACCTGTGCTGTTACGTCAACATCACTTAACAATTATCATTACAATGTCAATGAGCTGATCGCTATAAACATTTCATGCTTGAGGTTTGTCTATTCCCATGGGTTTTCAATTTTTGGTTCCGGTGGAGTTCGCTTGCCCAATAATAATAATAATAATAATAATAATAATAATGATAATGATAATAATAATAATAAATGTTTCCTTCCCCCTCTTTCCCTCTGTCTCTCTCTCTTTCCCTCCTCCCCCTCCCTCTCCCTCCCTCTCTCTTTCTCTTTCTTTCACATACTATCGTTCTCTGTCTCACCTACTTCTCTCTCTCTCTTTCTTTCTGCGTGCATTTCTGTGTTTAAACCTGTCCGTCCGTCTCGCTCTCTCTTTTACTGTGTATGCTCTCCCCGGCACGAGTACGAGTTTTGAACAGAAAGAAGAGAAAAAAACATTGTCATTAAGTCGACGGAGCAGGCAAATACTTAGTTTGAGGACAGAGGGAGTTAAGAATGTCTTCTTTTCTTTTGCGTTGATGTTTGTGTAAAAAAAAAAAAGGGGGGGGGAGGGTTGGGGTGGGGAGGGGAGGGGGCTCTAAGAGGGCGACCACGGCTTGGGAAAAGGATCGCCAAGCAAAAAGACGTGATAACCTCTCTATTATACAGACTGAAGTTTAAAAAAAAAAAAATTGCTGAAATTTAGCAAAAACTCAGTATTTTCTGAAATTGACGACTTCGCCTCAAGCTTCACATAAATACCAAAGTAATCCACTGATCGAAAAAAAAAAAAAACAACCAATAAAAACGAAACTATCTTGGTGAACTAGAAGAATTCTCAATTATTACGTGGAACAGAAGACCTTTTAAACTGCGATTGCCGACTCTGAGACAAAAAAAGAGTTTATTAAAAGCGGACAAATCGATTAAGCGTTTTAACCTTTTTTGCGCCTTGTTATTTTTCAATTTAAAAAAAAAAAAAGAATTTGACGAAAGTTGGTTATGCTTTCGATCGGCCTTTGCAATTAGACAGGTCATGAAGAATTTAAGAAATCATGGCTATTTTGGGGGGCTGCTTGGGAACATCTCATGGATACGTCACAGGCCATAAATATTCTTGTGAACGTGTTAATACTGTAATAATGGAGTATATTTAAAGACAGTCTTCACAAAGTGGACCCAAAGCACTTAACAATGACATCGAATATCTCTGCGCCCTGCCTAGGTAAATGCGCGCACACGTTTCCCCCTGGAGACAAGATCAAGATATAATAAAGTTTAAATAGCACTCGCCAGCTCTGCTCTTTTGTGTCCCCTCCGTAGCAAAAGTTTCCAACGTAAGGAATGTTCGGGTGAGTTGGTTGGGGAGGAGGGGGTTTGGGGGGGGGGGGGGGAGACAATCGAACTAAAATATAAATAAATACATTAAAGGTTTTTTCGTAAAGCTAGGTTCTTCGAACTAGTATGTTTTTTTTTTAAATTAGGTCCTTCGAACTGGTACAGTTTTTCGTAAAATTAGGTCCTTCGAACTGGTACAATTTTTTGTAAAATTAGGTCCTTCGAACTGGTACAATTTTTTGTAAAATTAGGTCCTTCGAACTGGTACAATTTTTTGTAAAATTAGGTCCTTCGAACTGGTACAATTTTTCGTAAAATTAGGTCCTTCGAACTGGTACAATTTTTTGTAAAATTAGGTCCTTCGAACTGGTAAAGTTTTTCGTAAAATTAGGTCTTTCGAACTGATACAATTTTTCGTAAAATTAGGTCCTTCGAACTGATACAATTTTTCGTAAAATTAGGTCCTTCGAACTGGTACAACTTTTCGTAAAATTAGGTCCTTCGAACTGGTAAAGTTTTTCGTAAAATTAGGTCCTTCGAACTGATACAATTTTTCGTAAAATTAGGTCCTTCGAACTGGTACAGTTTTTCGTAAAATTATGTCCTTCGAACTACTGCTGTTTTTTTTTATAGCACCTGGATAATATGGAATAATATTGATATTCTTACCATACACAAAAAAAAAAGAAACAAAAATTCTCAGTATATATCAGTAGGAAGATAAATATCCACAGTTATGAATGGGCGATTTACCCTCTCATAGAGCCATTTCCCAGTAGGCTTATTGTATATATAATTATTTGAATGGGTAAGTGAGAACACATAATTATGATAACATCTACAGTCTACGTGCTAATGCTGTAGCACTACCAGTATCGGCTCCTTAGGTACTGATGTTCGCCTTGCGACCCTGACACCCACAATGTGGTATCGGTACTGGTACTGATGCCGACATTGCAGCGTCTCTGCAGTTTTCCTCCTCGTTACCATTGCCTAATTTATATTTGATACGTGTAAACATGACATTACAAAGATTTTAAATAATTAGAGGATCAATTCTGCGTCCCCACGACGCTACAGTTCCCTACCACGGGACAGGAGACAGCCAGCTAAAGTTTGGCTGTTCATCTCTGCATCGTGCAAATTCTCAGGGTCAGTGCCGCCGTCGGGATGTCGGAGTCGACACTCTAGTGTTGGAATCGTGACGTCACTTCCTTGGGTCAGTGTCAAGGTCAGAGTCGTCTCCATCTGAATCTTTCCGCAAGGAACCCCCGACATCATTGGAGTCGGAGTCGGTGTCGATTTCAACGAGATGTTATGGTATCGGAGCCTGGAGCCACGACACTGAAAAGGGCCGGTGCCGCCCAGCCCTGCTACGTGCAGGCGCTCTTGTCTCAGTGCAAAAAAGCATCGAACAGAAAAAAAAAGGTTATCACATTGCTGATCTCGGGCATAGATTCCGGCTGCGTAATACCTTGGTTGCTAATGCTATCCCCCGAGGTGAAAGGTCTCGGGGTTCGATTTCGCAGTTGGTGGCCAGTTTTTTCAGTGTCTTTATCAAATTGCTTTTCTCGCAATTGCCTGCTTCGCGCTTTTAATCTTTTTGCAGAAACGATCAAATTCCACGTATTTTTCACTGGCTGTCCTATTATTTGGAAATACCATAACTAACAGTGTAGTTGTTCAGTGGTGGATCTACCATGAAACTAATGAAGCTTAAACTTCAAGGCCTCTGATCCCGGAGGGGCCCCTGAAGGAACTTAATTTCAGTGAGTGAATTTTGGATCTTGCCCTATTGTCGCTGGTTGCGAAAGAGCCCCATAACAGTTCAAGCTTGAGAATCCGAAAACTGCAGGCCCGTCACTCTAGCGGTTTATCATTCTTGTGGCTTACAATAGTTTAGCGTGCCCGACAATCGAAGAAGCGATACAATAGACTGTAAAGGCAAAAGACATACAAATCAAGAATTGCGTTTCATTGCCATCGTTTCTATATTATTTCTTACTCGAGGTTTTGCATAGTATAATCAAAGTTTTGTCATTAAAATTTTGACTTTGCTTCAAGCTTTACTGTGACCCCACAGATTGTCTGTGTTTCTTTATAAATTATAAAATGTATTATTATACCGATTTCTAGCCATTGCCAAAGATTATGTGTCACGTTTGCTGGGCTCAGAGAAAATTCTCAATGATAACATATTCTACTATTTCCAGTCTTTTGTTTTCTATGCCATTCGTATTAATATATTCTTGGAGAGAAAATTGATTGTCCTATCGGCCAACACGCTGGCAAACACCACTCTGATTCTGGTAAAAAAAAAAAAAAGATATATCGTTGGCGTTACTAGAAAAGAAGCAATCTGAGATTGAATCGTCTCGCTAGGTAACTGTAGATACAGAAGGAGATTTGAATTATCGGGAAGGAAAATGCATATTATTATCATACAAAACACATTTGTCCTATTTGCTTGTATTGAAACTTACTTCGTCCTTGTTATTAATAGAATGCCTTTCTACATAATTATTTCCATTGGCCATAATAAAGGGAATTTATGTCAGTATGTAAAGAGGTGGGCTACTGACAAGTTTTTTCCATTATTTAGTACTAGCTGAGTACTATGGATGGGTGGATGGACGGGTGGATCGATGGAGTACTAGTGTAGTTGTTTGTTGTTTTTTTTTTTGGTAAAACTTAAGACGCATGTGAACTAAGAAAGACATTAATGCTGCATAGATAGCTTATATGAGAGATGCAACAACAAAGGACACCACTTCAAACCGAAAGGAATAAGAACAAAAGCCGAGATGCGTAGGGTCATCTCCAAAACTCAGCGATAGGACAGTACACAGTGTGCAGTGGTGCTCACCGAAAATTTTCAGGAAGTGAGGATATCATAAAAACCTACAGCACGCCAATGGGCCTAGTGAAAATTGGGGAAACAATAAAATTCCAATAAAAATAACTACACCGATTTGAGACTTCTATTAAAAACTGTGCACTGTTACATCCATTCTGATGCAAAATATAAAATTTGAAGTCTGAGTGTTGAGTGGTTCAGAAGCCTTTTGCAACGAAAAATCTGAAGTCCACAAATATATATAGTATAGATTATGTGAATTTTGTGGCTGTTGTTGTTGTCTCTGTGTCTCCTTCTCGCTCTTTGTTTGTCTCTCTCTCTCTCTCTCTCGCTCTCTCTCTCTCTCTCTCTCTCTCTCTCTCTCTCTCTCTCCCTCCCTCTCTCTCTCTCTTTGCTTCAGCCTCTGTTTTTTCTCTCTCCCCCACTCTCCCTCTCTTTCTTTCTTCTCTCTATTTCTCTATCTCCGTCTTCTTCCTCCACAACTCCTCTTTTTCTATTGTCTCTCCAATCTCTCTAACTCTCTTTCTCTTTCTCTCTCACCGTTTCTCTTTCCTTCCCTCCCACGCTTTCTCTCACACTTCCTCTCGCTCTTTCACACACTCACTGCTCTCTCTCTCTCTCTCTCTCTCACACACACACACACACTCTCTGTCTTTCTCTCTCATTTTCTCCCGCCCCCTACCCCCTTCTCTCTCTCTCCTGTTCTGGACCAGGAGCATAGTCAACCATCATCTCCAACAAAACACCTAGTAACTAGTTCTAGATCTTTCTGTGAGTCCATTATCCCAACAATCGAACCTTTGCCAACTGCCCATCCTTTTTGTTTTCTTTTCCGTTTCTTTTCCCATTACAACCCCGCGGCCGGCTGCGAAACCGTCTCCATAGCAACGACAAAACATCTAAAAAAAAATTGTATGACTAGTAGTCACTGTAATCTAATCCAGCAAACTACATAAATAGAAGATGGATGGATCAAGCTAACCATCTCTTCCACTAGAATTGCAATCTCAGCTTATGTTATTATTATGTTGATGGTGTCTATACGCGTGGGTATTAACCTATTAAACCCTGTTTCACCCTACACGCGCGTTTCGTGGCCTACATCTTTTTCATTGCAATTCAGCCAGAGTATCTTTCTAATATTATATAAGGAAGTTCTTAGAATCCAGACGCAACAAATTTATGTATGGACTAAGGCTAGAAGAACATTAGGCCAGTCATGTCTTGTTTCAGCTTTGACTCGAACCAAAGATGCTAGAAACGATAAGATGAGACAGCTCGGGGTTTTGGCGTGCACGGGTTTCGCAGCGCCACCTAGCGACTTGTACGTGAGAGATGGAAATAACTCCATTTTTTACAAAGCCGAATAGAGAAAATGCTGCGTTTTGTTCAGTGTTCAGCTCTCACCCTAGACCTTGCTGGAAAACGCTTACGTTGTAATTGTAGAGTCATTCGTTGTAGGTAACCTCTGGCTATATTTTTTCCCCTTTTTAAATGTGGTAACAATGTCACAATCGTTTTATTAATTTACCATCATATCGAAGATAAATCTAGTTTATTTTTGGAATAACATGGGACCGAGGCTTAATTTTCCTTTTAATACGTAACTTGTCCGCCCTATCTCCCAGCGGCAAATGCAAATAAGAAAGTAAACAATAGCGGGAACTAGGAAGGGTTTTGAAAACTTTCCTTTGACAATAAGAGACTAACCCTGGGAGTTTCCTTCTTCTCGTTCTTCCTCCTCTTCCTTTTCTTCTCCAAGTTCACTAAAAATACACCGACGTCGATAAACACATCAATCGTTGCATGAGAGATGCATGGCAGTACAATCGCTAGCAGTCGAGTCCCAAGCACTGTCGGTAGGCTAACAATAACTTGCCGCGAGAGAGGCCGGGGAAGCCACACGCACATTACTAGATCTAAGGATATGCCATCTCGTGAAATATGTTTCTTGTTTCTCTCTCTCTTTTTCTTTCCTTCACCCGCTCTTTTTGTGCTTTGCTTTATAGAAAAATTCATTGTTAATTAGGTCCTACATATTTTAAAAATATTTTGACGGCGAAATTGCCCCTGGAAGCGAAACCGATCGGTGTTGTGTTTTATTTTCTATGCAAATCCATTGTACGAAGCCCTGGCTCTGCACTCCGAGAGCGGGCGATGGCGGTGGCCGAATATAAACGCAATTTGCAGAGGCGGAAAGAAGGAAGTGTCTGATCCTGTCAATCTAGTATCTTTGCTCGAACTTCCCTTGAATCAATTAAGCAGATAGACAGCAGTCTTGTTTCAGTCTCTGTAGTGAGCGAGGTCCCGTTGAATTCCATAGTCCGCAGAATAGAGGCAAAGCAGACTGACTCCAGTGCGCTATCGGCCCTAGCACATATTTGAGTGCGACACTCGACGTTGTTTCTGTTGGCAAATTCAACAACTGACGGTACAACTGTAAATAGAGCCTAGGTATTTCCCAACATGCCTTCGTTTTCCAACCATGTAACCCCAAAAAATGTACGCCCGGTTAAAATGTTCTGGTCTTTCTCACAGGGGCCAAGTTTAGTCCCACCCTCTCCCCCATTGTTCGAGCTTAAAGCCATTAAAATGGTGAATGTCCATGATACGGTATTGATATTTTGAAGTTTTAAATGACCTTTTGCACGGGCTGATTTTGACTGTTCCGTAAGATTCATAACCTATATTTCCATTTCATACAATCCCACAACCTATTCTATTAAAATAATATTTATTATTGTATAAAACCAGAATTTATAATACACTGCCGTAACAGAAAAGCTTACGACGAACGCTTCACAGAATCACCTTCACACATGAACATTTTTCATACGCTGGGGCCAGGCACCTTCCGAATGTCCGCAGTTAAAGATGGCCCCACGGTGTATCCTGAAACAACGAACTATTTACATCTAGTGTTTCAATGAACATTAACATCTATCTATCTACCTATCTATCTATCTATCTATCTATCTATCTATCTATCTATCTATCTATCTATCTATCTATCTATCTATCTATCTATCTATCTATCTATCTATCTATCTATCTATCTATCTATCTATCTATCTATCTATCTATCTATCTATCTATCTATCTATCTAGCTAGCTAGCTAGCTATATTAACCACACGTTGTTTTAATTCATGTTTTCCCCAGCTCAACCGGAACGAAACGGTGGATGACATACTGGATAACAACGTAACGTCGTGAAGGATACAAGAACTCTTGAATTGTCTGGGTACTGGGAGTTTAACACTTGTTTTGGAAAGACGCTTTTCATCTTAAGAATAATAACCAAACTTTCAGTTGGACATGAACTGTTAAATGTAATATTTTCCGGAGAAAACAATAGACTGATTTATTGTAATCACTTGGCAGAATACTCAACAGCTCAACCAACAAGTTAGCATGAAGCTCAAGTTATCTCCCACTTTACTGTCCGCCATTTTGACCCTGCTGGCTACGAAAGCGCGGGAAGCCACAGCTTCCGCAGGAGAGGTCACTCTGAATATAGGTTCCTTCCTCAGTTTGTCCGAGCACTGGTGGAGCAAGTACGGACACTTCTATGTGAAGCTTCTAGAAAGTACATTCGAGGAGATTAACAACAGAACAGATATTATCCCCGGGTACAAGCTCAAACTGATACCCCGTGACACACAGGTAAACATCGTATTTCGTCAGGTACCGGGTATTTGCCACGTTGTTGTATGCGCATTTTTGCCTTTTCGAGAAAATGAGGGCTGAAAATTTGAACAGTTTGTAAAATCGGGGCCAAAACTCATACAACATTACTTCAAAAACACATATCTCGAAAAGTTTTCAACTGATTGGAATGACATTTATACACAGTAAAATTAAGGGTAAGAGAACCACTTTCATGACAAAATCGGCAAAATGTCGCATACAACAATATGGCAAATAACCCTCGAAATATAAGCTTAGTTGACTGACTAGTTCATGTAGGCCGCTCTGAGCATCTCGTAAGTGAAAAAAGATTGCCATTTCAAATGGTATATGAAATTCACAATGAGAAATACTATTGGTAAAATCTTTAATAATTTTGGCATTTTTCTACATTTCAATGTTTTTACACGGCCTTATTACTAATCATCGACTGTCAGAGCGAGCAGTATGAGGGATCGATCGCTTATGAAAGGTACGTGCAAGTGAATCAACACATTAAGTCAGATCTTAGTATTTTGGTGCCTTTCAAGTGTCGTATTCATTCTTTAGTTCAGTGGTTCTCAGTGTGGGTGATATCGGCCCCCCGGGAAGGGGATTTTGATTTTGGGGGAAGGGGCGCGAAGAAAAGGGGAACAAGGGTGAGAAAACATGAATGGAGGACAATTTGGGGGGGGGGGGGGAGCAAATGCGAAAACGAGGCCGCCATTGACCTGTTCACAGCACTCGCAGATGGGTTTTATGAATAGAAAAGGCCCTAATGCGTTTGATGACGAATGGTTTCTGTTTTATAATGAATAATCAAAACACCGATGGTAATTAACAGGGCTTTGAAAAAATTACCATCATAATGTGTGTGTGATCTATCTTTTTGTGAAATATATCGGCTGGGTTTGAGTTGTGACGTCTTTCCTTGGGGGGGGGGGGGGGACGGGGACCATGACAGGATATTATTAAATATATATTATTATTAATAAATATTCAAATATTATTTGTATTGTGAGTTGTGAACTGTTGTGAGTTGTGTACTGCGCCTAACAGGTTGCGTTACAATTTGCTTTGAGATAGAGAGAGGCAGAGAGAGAGAGAGAGAGAGAGTGAGCGAGACAGGGAGAGAGAAAGAAGCAGTGTAGTGCGTTGAGCGCTCTGCCGGCGCTCCATTCTGCTCTGTGGTTGACATGTTTCTTCTGTAAAGCACATAGAGCATTTTAAAAATGGATATGCGCTATATAAAATAATAATAATAATAATAATAGTAATAATATTTGGAGCCTAAGGAAGAGATTGCCTGAAAAAGGTTGAGAAGCACTGCTGAAGTTATACTACATAAAAAACTGTCACGATCAATATCGCATCTAACATTAGTTTAATTAATTCACATCTTAAGCTTTAAGTTCATCCCAAGCAGCGTATTCGTTCTTAAATTTACTCTACATAAATTGTTACTGTTACTGTTATTATTAATTTTCAGAAAACGACAAGAAAATAATTGTTATTGCAGCACCATATAACATTCCAAAGTTCTTGGATGTTTTCTTTACTGGCATTTGTTTACTTACCGTATTTTAAGACTCTATCATTTCTGAACCCCACCATTTTATAATGGACACGGCTGCAATTCAATAAAATACCGATGGCTCACGGATAGGATTTAGGATAGCAATAATAATGTTCTCGAGTGACAATTCTGTTCCTCTTCTTTTATTGGGTGATTTTAAAAGCAGAAATATTGTATCTTTCAGTCGTGCCATAATAATAATAATAACAGTAATAATAAAAAAAAAGGATAATTATGAAATGTGCATTTCTTTTTCTTTCTCATCAGCCATAGGACATACAACAATATAATTTCCTCTAGTTAGTACATCGATTAGTCTTGCAAAAAACAAAACAAAAAAAAATTATTCCAAGAAAAGGGGGAGTAGCAGTAAAGTTGCTAGTTGTGGGAATATCCTGGGACAAACGTTCCTGGCTACAAAACTGGGGAACAATATTGAACAAGTAAAGTCAAGAGGCAAACCCGAAGAAAGAAAAATCTCAATAGTCATGGGCTGAGGCCCTTGAGAAACAAAGATCCCAACATCTGAAGGGTGAGGCCCTCGAGAAACAAAGATCCCAGCAGCCATAGGCTGTGGTCATCGATATCCAAAGATCCCAACATCTCTAGGCCGAGGCCCTCAAGAAACAAAAATGCCAGCAGCCACAGGCACAGGTCCTCGATGTCTAAAGACCCCAACATTCCTAGTTTGAGCCCTTAATATACAAAGGTCCCAAAATTCCTCAGCTGAGGCCCTCTAGCTGAGATCCCCTAGAAAGAAATATCTCTTTGCTCCTGGCTACAAATAAATCTTTTCTTTTTGTACCTCTGTACAAGGGCTTGGCTGGACAGGGAGCGAAGGTAATGGCTGAACTTCTGTCTGAGGATCCACCAAAGATAGCCATCTTAGGGGCGGGGCTATCAGCTGAGCTGGAAGTGATTGGTCAGATGGCACAATTCTACAACCTGCCATTGGTAAGTACCTCATTGTGGTACTTTACATTATCATATTATCCGTTGCAGACAGAGCTGTCAAATTTTCAGAGAATCGTCTTCAGTCTGAAAGTAAACTGTGTTGAAAATTTGTAAGTGAATTGGATGCAGAAACGAGGCCTCCATGCGCTATTGATTAGCGACCTTAATTCTTGTTTGTTCCAGCTCCACTTTCTGCACAATTGAGAACTTCAACGTTAAACGTTTGCGGATTCAGTATTATGATAAGGTGTTAGAAAAGATCAGAACTATGAAAGAGCTTGGTGAGTGCCACAACGCATTTTAAACAGATGTCCAAGTGTGCATTTTTGTCACTTCTTCTATATATTAAAAGATGTCCAGTTTTTCAGAAAATGGAGATAAAACAAACAAGAACTAAGATGGTGATCAGTTTGGAGTTGTCTTTGTATTATGTTTGATTCGCTCATTCATCGATTCATCTGTCTCCTTCTTGATGTCCATCTTCAGCTGTCTTTCGCCGCCTCCACATCGCATCCGCTGGACCGTGATATTTACAAATCTGTTTTTATGACCAACTATCTGGGAGAATCTGTTATACCTGCCCGGCTGGCTATCATGCGAGCCTTTCACTGGACACACGTGGCCACTATTGTCTACAAAGATCAAGTCTTTGAAACGGTGAGTTCTTGCCATGTAATGGCTTTCTGTGGACACACGTGGCCACTATTGTCTACAAAGATCAAGTCTTTGAAACTGTTAGTTCTTGCCATGTAATGGCTTTCTGTGGACACACGTGGCCACTATTGTCTACAAAGATCAAGTCTTTGAAACGGTGAGTTCTTGCCATGTAACGCCATGTAACCTTTAATGAGTTCATGGTGGAAACATGGCATGGCGCGTCTACAAAGGCCAAGTCTTTGAAACTGTTAGTTCTTGCCATGTAATGTCTTTCTGTGGACACACTGGCCACTATTGTCTACAAAGACCAAGTCTTTGAATTGGTGAGGTTATTGCCATGTAACGCCATAAACGCCATTGCCGTGGCCACTCTTGTCTACAAAAACCAGTATCTGGAACGGTGAGTTCTTGCCATGTAACGCCATGTCACCTTTAATGAGTTCTTTAGTAAGACAGTGTGTGGCCATTCTTGTCTGCAAAGACCAAGTTTGTGTAATGGCTAGTTCTTGCCATATGACGCCATGTCACCTTTAAGTATTATTATTATTATTATTATTATTATTATTTTATATAGCGCATATCCATTTTTAAAATGCTCTATGCGCTTTACAGAAGAAACCTGTCAACCACAGAGCAGAATGGAGCGCCGGCGAAGCGCTCAACACACTACACTGCTTCTTTCTCTCTCCCTGTCTCGCTCACTCTCTCTCTCTATCTCTCTCTATCTCAGAGCAAATCGTGACGCAGCCTGTTAGGCGCAGTACACAACTCACAACAGTTCACAATTCACAACTCACAATACAAATAATATTTGAATATTTATTGATAATAATATATATTTAATAATGAATATTAAATTTTGTTGTTGCTGGTGGGGGGGGGGGGGTGATATGGATAAATTTTAATTTATTAATTTCAATTTTGCCCGGGCAGCGGCCTGTTCGGCCTGCTCTTTACGATTTCCAACTGCCAAGGTGTCTTTAACGCCGGGCCCTCCGAATTTTTTCGTAATGAGTTCATTAGTAAAACAGTGCGTGACCATTCATGTCTACAAAGACCAAGTCTTTGAAAGGGTGAGTTCTTGCTATGTAACGCCATGTAAGCTTTAATGAGTTCATTCGTAAGCATTGCGTGGTCACTCTTGTGTACAATGACAAAGTCTTTGAAACGGTGAGTTCTTGCCACGTAAAGCCTTGTAACCTTTAATGAGTTCGTTAGGAAGACATTACATGGCTGCTCATGTCTATAAAGACCAAGTCTTTGAAATGGTTAGTTCTTACCACATAACGCCATGTGACCTTTAATGAGTTCATTAGTAAGATACTGCGTGGCCATTCTTGTCTACATAGACCAAGTCTTTGAATTGATGAGTTCTTCCTATGTGACGCCCTGTTACCTTTACTGGGTTCATTAGTAAGATGTTGCGACCCCAAACCTCAAATCTCTGGAGACGTTCATTTTTGCTTTGCTTTTGGCGTCTGTTATGGATTCTTAATCAGATGAATTCACAAGAAAAAAAAGAACAAGTCGATATTTGAGGCGGCAATTTTTGTGTTGTTTTTGGTTTCAAAGTTATAGATTCGTAATCATTTAATGAGCTCATAAGGACAACACATCGACATAAGTATAGATGTAGTGTTTGAAACGGTGTTTTTTTTCCTGAGAAGGCGTAGTTTACCTTCTTTAGAGAAAATAGGAAGAGGAGGGAAGGCTGCTTGAGAAATCTATTATGGCACAGGTAAACGAACTATTGAGTCTGAACCTGAAATGACTTTTTTTTTCATCTCCCGCACTGCAGACATGCGATGACACACTCGAAACTTGATGGTAAATACTAAACACTTGTGTAATTTAAAAAAAAAAAAAAAAAAAAATTTGTTGGGGGGGGGGGGGGGGGGTCAAATTGTTTTTAAAATGTTGTTATGTTATTTCACTTGAATTGACAACAGTAGAAAAGTATTCATCTCATACCGTTAATTTTGTTTAATCAATCTCTATTATCCGTTCTACACAGTGCAATTCTGTTCATAAAAAGCTCAGATTTGTTTTTTTTTAACCGTTCATTACGTGATATTCTGTATCTATAATAAAATCACACTCCGTTACAAAACCTTAACTTTTTTTCTAACATGAATTTTTGTTTTTCAAGACGATTTTATTCAATAAAGAGGGTTTTCGTACTGAGTGCAGAAAGGCAAGGAAATTAAAAGCCGCTTTGTAGTTTAAGAAACTCTCTTATTTCAACATTTTGTTTGAAGTAGTATGCCCATGTAAAAGTAAATAATATATAATTATAAGGATTCTTTAATATGGCCTGACGGTACAGGATCAAATGTTGTGTGTAAGTCTTTATTTTAGGAGGTTCGCTGACCTTGGCACATTTACATTTCACTTTTTCTTCTTTTCTTTTTTTTTTTTTCTTTTTTTTCTTCTTCTTGTTTCTGTGTGTGTTTTGCGGTAGGGATTAGTTGTTTCTTTTTTTTCTTCTTCTTGTTTCTGTGTGTGTTTTGCGGTAGGGATTAGTTGTTTCTTTTTTTTCTTCTTCTTGTTTCTGTGTGTGTTTTGCGGTAGGGATTAGTTGTTTCTTTTTTTTCTTCTTCTTGTTTCTGTGTGTGTTTTGCGGTAGGGATTAGTTGTTTCTTTTTTTTTCTTCTTCTTGTTTCTGTGTGTGTTTTGCGGTAGGGATTAGTTGTTTCTTTTTTTTCTTCTTCTTGTTTCTGTGTGTGTTTTGCGGTAGGGATTAGTTGTTTCTTTTTTTTCTTCTTCTTGTTTCTGTGTGTGTTTTGCGGTAGGGATTAGTTGTTTCTTTTTTTTCTTCTTCTTGTTTCTGTGTGTGTTTTGCGGTAGGGATTAGTTGTTTCTTTTTTTTTCTTCTTCTTGTTTCTGTGTGTGTTTTGCGGTAGGGATTAGTTGTTTCTTTTTTTTCTTCTTCTTGTTTCTGTGTGTGTTTTGCGGTAGGGATTAGTTGTTTCTTTTTTTTCTTCTTCTTGTTTCTGTGTGTGTTTTGCGGTAGGGATTAGTTGTTTCTTTTTTTTAATTTTGCTCTGGCACCGGCCTTGTTTGGCCTGCTCTTGGAGACTTTTAAATGCCAAGGTATCTTTATCGTACACAAGGGCCCTCCGAATGTTTCGTTCTTCTCTGAGAAGACTATGTCCTCGATCCTACCTAACATAGGATCAGGGACAGGAATTTTTTCCTCCGAACAAAATTCCAACATGCCTGCACCGACCGGGGATCGAACCCGCACGAGAGTCGAGGACCTTGCCTCTAGACCACCGTGTCCTCCAAGGGATCAAGCGTTAGAGGCGGTGCATTTCTTTAATAGTTTTTCCATGGAAAGAGGAAGGGGCACCGTATAATTGCTTCCATAAATGGGTTCATTAAGGATGCTGTTATGTCGATCTGCAAAAAGAAAAGTTTGGTGCCATGAGGTTAGCCGCGTTTGGATTGATGTACTAGATAATTAAATTCCTTTATATTTTCCTTAGTTAGGCCTGTTGATGTGAAGATTATGCAAGTTAGTTTGGGATAGTTAGTCTTGCAGTGATTAGTGAAATATTTACCTTATTTTTAAAGAACTCATCACAGGGACATCTTGAAATGTAACGATAAACCTTTCATCTGTCGGGCTCAATGGTATTTAGGAAGAAGTGTCAAATCCTTACATTAAAATGTGTAAGGTGTTTTTTGAGTTCGGGTTTTACGGCGTGTAGGCACGTCGGCGGCCACTTTGAGCATTTCATGTTGTTGGTTTTTTTTTTGTTGAGTATTTTATTTATGTATTCAGAGCTTCGTCGGTTTAAATTTCAAGGACAGAATTAAATAGTCCCATATTACTTTATTATATTGGTAAAAATTCTCAAAAATTGTTTTGAATAGATCTGAAAAGAAATTTGTAAGATGGTTAGTCTTCGGTATCTGTGGAGAAAGGTTAGGTTTGAACCTTAAAGATCTCACCAGAGGAAGACATCTTCAAGCACAAAAATAAAGGTTTGATGGTATAGATTCAACGGTGTTGGGGTAGAGTTATAGATTAATACAGGGCAGGCATGTCGATACGACGATTATACAAACCGGAGGTGGGTAATCTTGTTATGTTTGGTGAAAGTATACCTGTTTTCTTAGAGAGTTAATTTAGACGACATCTCTATGTATTAGGATAAACATTTGGACGACATCTCTATGTATTAGGATAAACGTTTAATATGGTAAGTTCAGAGGTGTTTAGGTGAAGTATTAGATCCTTAATAAGTTCGCTAGCGTTGCATTACGATGATCAGCCATACACGTTTTGGGAGGTTAGTCTTGCGATATTTAGTGGAAGGGTTAAGAACTTCTTAATGAACTCGTTAGGAGGACATATCGAGGCACAAGTATAAATGTTTGATGTGGTAACTTCAGCGGTGTTTGGGATAAGTGATAGATTCTTACACAAGTTCGTCAGGTGGTCAGACTTGCGATGTTTAGTAAAAAAGGGCTATGCCTTCTCAATGAGCTCGTTAGGAGGACATCTGGAAGTCCACGGATGAAGCGTTTGATGCGATGACTTCAGTGATGTTTGGGATGATGTTATAGATTATAATTATAGATTCTTACAGTAACTTCGTAACCTGGGCATATTGACACAAAGATAACACAGTTTTTGGGTGGTAAGTCCTGTGATATTTAGTAAAATGCTTATGTTTTCTTATAGAACTCGTTTGGAGGATATCTCGAAGTACAAGAATAAAGCGTTTGATGCGATGACTTCAGCGATGATTGGGATGAAGTTATAGATTCTTGCATAAGTTCGTTAGCCAGGCACGTTGACACAAAAAATGACATACGGCTCCTGATTTGAGGTGATTATTCTTTCAATGTTAGGCTTCTGTTTAGTTAGGCTTCTTAAAGAGTTCGTTAGGCCGACATTTCGAAGTGCAGGGTAAATCTTTGAATCTGGGTGGGTTTTAGCGGCGTTTGGAATGATGTATTAGATTGCTCTGTAAGTTGGTTAGCTGGGTATGTCCACACAAAGGTCGCACAAGTTTGGGATGGTTGGTCTTAGTATTGTAATGCTTATGTCTTCTCAAAGAGCTCAGCAAGGGAATATCTCCAGGTACAAAAATAAAAGTTTGACGCCATGGATTCAACGATGTTTGGCATGAAGTTATAGATTCTTGCAAAAGTTAGTTAGCCAGGTATGTTGACACAAAAATGACCTAAGGCTCCTGATTTAAGGTGGTTAATCTTGCAATATTTGGAGAACATTTCGAAGTACAGTGATAAGCGTTTGATTTTCGGTGGGCTCAACGTTGTTTGGGATGAAGTTACAGATTATTACATAAGTCAGTTGTCTGTGAATGGTCGATGCGAGGATCACACTAGTTTTGGGTGGTTAGTCTTGCCATGTTTAATGGAAAGGTTTACGGTTTTCTTACAGAAGTCGCTTGGAGAACATATTCAAGAACACGACTCTTGAGTTCAGCGGGTTTTTGGGATGGAATTCTGAATTTGACATAACCTCGTCCTCAAGGTATGGTTTCACAAAAAGATCTCACAAATTTGGGCTGATTAGTCTTCCGGTGTTTAGTAAAAGGGTTACATTTTCTCAAAGAGCTCATTAGGAGGACACCTCGAAGTACAAGGATAAATATTCAATATAGTGGATCAGCCGGTGTTTGGGATGAAATTACAGATTATTACAAGTCCATAAGCTAGACGTGACGCCACAAAGATCCCACGCACAATATGGTTTAGTTAGTTTTGCCATGTTTAGTAAGTAAAATGTGTAAAATTATCATGTTTTCTTAAGAAGGACACCTGGAAGAACAGGGATGAAGTTGATCCGGTGAGTTCAGTGGTGTTTGGTATGAAGTTATAGATTATACATAAGTCCATTGGCTAAGCATGTTGATAGGAGGATCATACACGTTTATCTCCATTCGTTTTACGACGCTTAGGGCAAAACACTTGTGCTTTCTTAAAGCGCTCATTAAGAGGACATCTCAGCAAAAGTGGGATCAAAGGTCTGGACGCTGGGCGCTTCATGGTTTGATTAGGAGTTTTGTAACGTTTAATGAACATCAATGATTCATTAGTGGGACATGTCCAAACTTTGGCCGCCCAGCTGTGAAGCGAATGAGGACAAAAACAAACAGATAAAGCTATAGAAAGGAAAGTGCGGGTAGGGAGACAGATTTCTGGCCTGAGCCGCTGGATTGTGTCCCAGTACATTTAGTACTGAATGTGTCCTTAACCAGGCATGTTGACACAAAGATGTGAAAGGAATAAGGACAAAGACAAACCATAAATCTACAGAAAGGAAAGTGCAGGTGGCGAAACAGATTTCTGGCCTGGCCTGGCCTGGCCTGCCACACCCATCATCACTGATTGTCAACAATTTCGTAGTCAACCCGCTGGTTATTTTTATTCAGCTGAGTAATTGCCAGGGTCAGAAAGTCAACATCGTGAACTTTTCACGCCTTTAGTTATTGTGTGCCCATCAGTCAGTTAGTTCATTTCTTTGTGCCCACGCCAGATAAGCGAAGTTACAATTTCCTATTGATTCGGTGGGAAAATTATGAAACATTCTAGATCAAAATTGCGAGCCTCAATTGGATGTTAGTTGGTGTCAGAATTTTCTGGAAATTGAAAAACGGTTATGGCATGATTTTCTGTTTCTCTGTCTCTCTATCGTTCTGTCTTTCTGTCTGCCTCTCTCTTTCTCTTTCTCTCTCGCTCTTTCTCTCTCCCTCTCTCCCTCCCCCCTCCCCCCATCCCCTCTCTCTCTGTCTCCTAGTACCTACTATTGTTCTTCCACTTTTTTTCTTCCTGTTCATAGAACTTTACTCGTCAGTACAAAATAGATCGATGGTTAGAAACACCAGATTTACTCGAAATGTCTTTGTTTTAAACATAGACATGAATTTCTAAATATCATGGTGAGCATCTGGTCTTCTTGGATAAGGACGAAAACCTCGGAGGGCCCGTGTGCATGTTGCGCACTTTGGAAATCGAAAAGAGCAATCGGAACAAAGCCGGTGCCTGGGCAAACTTCTAAAAAAACAAACCAACTAATAACTGGACCCCCGGGAGTATTATGCGTCGAATATCGTGCGTCTGGTATTACATTCCACATCTCTGAAAGTTCGATATTTTGAAATCTCTGGATTTTATAAATAAACATACATATCGCTAGGCCTTTGATGAAACCTCGCAGGTGTATTCTCATAACTTTAGAGTACAACTGCTTTTTGCCAAATATATGAAATGTCTATGAAATGTTCTATTATTCTTTGTAGGAATTTCTTATGGTATTCATATTGATTAAGGGGCAGTATAACATTCCAAACTTTATACATACCACTAAAACTGTTTTTAAGATTAGGAGTACATTTCAGGTAAAACAAATGGTCTTTCTTTAAGTTCCTTCGCAATATTCGCTTTCATTATAGAGGCAGCGATATAGCTATTGATCAGTGGTTCTCAAGCTTTTACAGGCACTCACCCCCCCCTCTCACTTAGGCTCTAAATGTTCTTTCATCGCCACCTCCTGTGTTTTGCCCGTAACACAGACTATACACAAATTGTAATGTTAAGTTTTTCAAAGCTTTATTAATGAAACTAGACGTATTGATTATAATCATTATAAAACAGGAAGCGTTCTTGTTCAAATGCACTAAAAATAAAGCATTTTGTTACAAATACGTACGTCCCCTGAGTTTTTTTACGCTAGGGGTACTTAAGTGACTCCAGAGCTAGAGAGCTCCTCCCGAAATGCTCCTAGACAACAGCCTTAATTGATTATGATTAATTATTCTTTCAGATTTTCTTTTTGTTTTATTCCTGCTTTTTACTTGAAATGGTAAGGAACAGGTTTAGGGATTCGATCAGATTTAGGGTTGAGGATGAGGACGAGGTTCGGGATAGTTCTTACACGCGCGAGCCCCTGGCGCAAATTGCTTGGGGTGAGTACATAGTTATAACAACAGCCAAAAACAGAGGCCTTTTCTGTTCATGGAACCCATCTTTACGTGCTGTTGAATATGGCAGTGGCTGTCCTGTACATGCCCCCAGATCGTCCTTCAGTCATGCCCCCCCCCCTCTAGCCACCCCCCATCTCCCCTTTCATCGTTTTCGCCCCCCCCCCCCGCCTCCGGGAAGACGAAATCGCCCCTCCTCTCTCATCCGGGGGTGGGGGAGGGGTGATATCGCCCACAATGAGAACCACTACAATAGATAAGTATTATATGCTCACTTAACCAGGCAAGTGCTCTGAGAGTGGGTTGAGAATAAATCATACAGAATGCAGCAATGGAAAGCCGATCGACGATATCCTTTGTTCGGTCAGACCTGTCTCTCTATGTTGCTGGGGGAAAGCACTGAATAATTTATTGTATTTTTTTGCACACTGAAAAATGAGCATAAGTGCCTCCATTATCTGTGTGAGCGCCCAGTCGCTGGTGATACTTGGTGAATTTTGTACACAAAAACTACAGCGGCATCTTTCGTGCTGTCAAGTTCACTGAACAAAAATCGTTTTCAGTGTAAATCAACGCAGAGGAAAACGTCCCACGGTAGATTAGATGACTCTGTGGCTTTTTGCCATAATGCATTCTTTCAGAGTATCAGTTTCTGTGAGAAATAGAACAGAAATTAGTATAGGAATTCGAACCACAAAGCTAAGGTTTAAACATTTGAAAAGTTTCCAATCTAGAAATATACTTTCATGGGTGAGTGCGTGCGCGCGTGTTGTGTGTGAACTTTTTTTGTGTATGTGGCGTAGGTGTGTGTGTGAGAGAGAGAGAGAGAGAAAAGACACAGAGAGAGAGATAGAGAGAAAGAGAGAGAGGGTAATACTAGCGATAGCGGAAAACGTTTTAGCGCCGGTTTTGATTCAGACTAGAACTAGAATCAAGTAACAAGACACACTTGTTTCAGACTCACTAGAGCGCGAGATAAGGTTTAACTTCCTAGTCCACAAATCCGAAGGTAAAACAGATTGGAATTAGTGAGCTGTAGGACAGAGAAGCAAAGAGATACTACAATTGATAAGATGAGACAGCTAGAGCTTTTAACGTGCACATTATTTCGCACCGCCACCTAGTGGCAAACGCGTAGAAGCAATGAAAAGTGCCGTATTTACAAAGCCAAATTGGGAAAATATTGAATTTTCTTCGCTGCTCAGCTATCGCTGTTGGCCTTGATTGACGTCACTTGTGGAATTGTAACCTCAATCGCTGTGGGAAAACTTTGGCTTTTTTTTTTTTTTTAGTCGCAGTAGCACTGTCACACTTTGCATCATAAATTTACCACTATATCAAGCATTCTTTCCATGCTATGCGCCTTGCGCCGCCCTCGCCAGGACACAAATTGTGTGCACGTTTTTTTTCAATGGTGCAAAGTAGACAGTGACTAATCTTATCCTTTCTAGTATCTTTGATACGAGTGAGCAACATTATAGAGTATTGTCACAGATTTTGTCAGTGTTGTGGACAGCACGAGTATGCATCAGTGTGAGCAGCGATAGTACTTGTCGTGACACGTGCAGTTACTAGACTGCCTGCCTAGTATGGCATATCCTGGTTAGGTTTCACTCTGTGATATGCCAATTTTCAGTCTTGACAGCCCATCAGCATTTTGATGGCTTCGTTTATAAAGTGGCAATTTTCTGTAGAGAGATCCTCTTCTTTCTTCTTCTGGTTCTTCTTCTCTTCTCTTCTCTTATCTATCTATCTATCTATCTATCTATCTATCTATCTATCTATCTATCTATCTATCTATCTATCTATCTATCTATCTATCTATCTATCTATCTATCTATTTATATCGTCGCTGGTATGGCATAGGGGCGCATCGATTAAAATATGGGTTTTTACATTTTTACATTTTTGTGATGTATATTGTGAGATCTTTATTGTGTATAACTGGTTTTGCACTAAAAAAAGTAGTTTTAGAATTACAGCCACTATGTAAAGGACGTATCCCCTCCTCCGGTCATCTCGTGGTATGGCATAGGGGCGCATGTCTGATGCGCCCCTATGCTATACCAAATAGTACACCTGGCGGGAGGCGTCATACAGCCGTTTATCTCCGACTCATCCAGCTGCGCTCGGGAGATGGTGTCTTTATTGGCTCTTGCCTATTGTTTTCTTCACACCAGCGGGGACAGCGGCGTGCTTTTGAAGTCGGATTAGCTAACCGGACATGAACTTCAAAAGGAGCAGATATCTAGCCACATGCCATTGTATGAATGTGATTGTGAAAGTAGGAGCGAAGGAGAAGATCTAATACCATATAGTTTGCTCTTATAGTTATATAACCATGTTTTGATACTTGAGCTAAATAAATTAAAACTGTAGTACCGAAGCCAAGAAAAAAATGCCGTACATGTATGAAGTCGGATTACTGTTGAAAACTGGCGTCTGTGTTGTCATTTTGAATATGGCATCCCCATTGTGCCTCGGAGATGACCATATTTGGTTGTCAATCACCATCCTGCCTAAAAGATGACCATATTTGGTTGACAATCCCCATCCTGCCTAAAAGATGACCATATTTGGTTGTCATGATAATTACATTGAGATCAAGAGCACTGTGACACATTAGCGAGTGAAGGCAAAGGAGCTGCCATATAAACTCGGAAGATGCTCTGGTGCTACGCGGTCTCAGTTACCCCTCCGAGCTTTAAACATGGACTACCGAAATTTCAGTAGAGGAAGGCGCATGGTAGAGTTAGCCAAATCTGCTGTTAATCAAAGTACACAAAGTAGAAGACCCGAAGAGAACGCTAGCCAAGATTTAAGTCGACCATCCAAACTATTCGTGAAACCTGACAATCACCAAACCAAGAATACTCCCGCAGATTTACTGGAAGTTTCACTCATCAGTGATTTAGACATTTCCGTCACGTCAGCGGCCAATGAACTGTTCCATGCCAGCATCGGGTCTGTCGGCGAGATCGTACCAGATGTTCTCCAGACTGAGCCACGGTCAGATGTAACTAATTCAGTCTCTAATTCAGTCTCTGAGTCACCCACTGTACACCAGGCAGCACCAGACAGTCCCCAGCATCTACCTGAACAAGCGCTCCAAAGACTGATTCCGGAGAACTTTCATGTCGATGGATTCTATTCTACCAGCCATGATTCGCACATTCCTGAAATCATCCCTGTCTCTGCAGTCTGTGACCATGCACTTTTTCGAAAAAAATCATGGTCAAAGTGAAGGAGATTCAATGCATTCTGTTGTGGAAGCTGCTTATAAGAGAATTGAAAGTATCATGGTGCCCTCCGAACTGGTCGGCATAATTAAATCTGCAGCACGCAAGAAACCATAATTATATAGTGAATGAAATTCACACTAATGACATCATAGACTGGAAGGCCACTTCTGGTACATCTGGGGTTTTGCGTGTTAGAAAATCAGATGAGGGGATGCCAATATCTTGGCCCGATTTCATGCAAATAAAGATCAGAAAGGACACCCTGGTTAAAATTGAATTCAAGACCTCTCACCTGCAGGAATCCTTCGCAACCATTACCTTACCACCAAGAAGGAAACCCGAGGTCGCACCAACTTTATTGGAGGCTTCTCCTAAGATCTCCAAAGGCAAATATGAGGATCTTGCTGCACTGTGCAATGGACCTACCCCAGTTATAAGCAATCCAGATCATAAACGATTCTACCTGTCTTTACCTCATGACTGAGAAGCGATAATCACACTACCATCATCAGCAACAAACGAACATTAAGCACCATTGTCACTGTGATAAATTCTGTTATCATTTCATGTCTTAAAATGATATGTCTTTAATGTCTTAACTATTGTTGCCACTTTACAGAGCAACCCATTTGCAATACAATATACAAGCTATTATCATCATTATCGACGCCATCATCATCATCGTCATCATCATCATCTCTTGCTGCTCTAATAATATTGTGTCAGGAGCCAGCCTTTTCATAGAAGGGCTAGGTATCTGTTAATATCAATTACACTGTCAAGTTGTTGTGTTCTTCTTTAAAACTGCACCACTCAGCCTTTTTACAGCAGATCAGTAGTCAATAGAAACTTGTAATAAATAATGTAATCTTCTCTGCATCCATCGTCAACATCACCATAAGTTATGATTTGCTGTCAGTGTCATTGTGTCATTATGTCATATTTATTAATTTTCATGTCATCTTACTTGTTATCGCCTTAGTTATCATCGCATTTTGATAATTAATTAATTCTTAAATTACTGTCACACCTTTATTATAATGGCATGCAGATTTTAAAAAAATTAATAAAGTTGGTTTATTCTTGTAAACTTCGTGTTCCGACCTTTCCTTTATGCTTCAAGTGCGAGATGTTGCTTTTCTGTGTTCTTTTCTTTCTTTTTCTTGCTTTCGAGGTTGGTTGTGTGTTGTAAGTCGAATTCAGAATACATTCTGTCAGTATTTTATTATTACTCTTTCCACTGCGTATGGACGTAACCTGCGAATAGAGCCCATTTGTGGCATGTCATAGGGGCGCATCGGGCCGTCGCGGGGCGCATCGGGACATCCATGTCAAAACGTGGTATGGCATAGGGGCGCATCCTATCTACTGGCTTATATACTAATAAAATCACAAAAACAAGATATCAGTATAATAGTTAACCTGCCACAGACATCGCAACAGCAAAAACTATTCGGATCGAGCCAGAAATAAGCGAGCTACCACAATTTTAAGACTCCCAAAGTTTCAAAGCGCTGTGGCTCAAAACTAGGTTTTGCCCGATGCGCCCCTTTGCCGTACCAGCGACGATATGTCTATCTATGTATGTATCTATCTATCTATCTATCTATCTATCTATCTATCTATCTATCTATCTATCTATCTATTTATATGTCTATCTATCTATCTATCTATTTATATGTCTATCTATCTATCTATCTATCTATCTATCTATCTATCTATCTATCTATCTATCTATCTATCTATCTATCTATCTATCTATCTATCTATCTATCTATATCTATCTATCTATCTATCTATCTATCTATCTATCTATCTATCTATCTATCTATCTATCTATCTATCTATCTATCTATCTATCTATCTATCTATCTATCTATCTATCTGTCTATTTATCTATCTCTGTCCTTCTCTCTCTCTCTCTCTCCCACTCCTCCTCTCTTTATCTCTGTCTCTTTTCTCTCTGTCTCTTTTTCTTCAGCACTCGTCGTTTGCAACCATAGCTTGCATCACTTGAAAAAAATTGTATTGTATTCAGAATTGCGGTGGAGTATTGTATGACGCCCTAGATCTGAATTTTAATAATGTAAATGAAACATACACCATCAGAAACATAACAACCTGTACATTATAATTATTAGCTTGCTATAACAGTGTAACTCTATATATGCTCATCTTTACACGAGAGATTCGGTGTTTTTTTGCAACACAGAATCGATTGAGTGCACATCTAATTTTCAGGCCTATAGATAACTACAAAACTCAGACCTCAAACTGTGGTCAGAGTTAAGTTTGCCTATGCAGGATCGCACGAGAAGTAGGTCCGCTCGTGTAAAACGACGAGGATAATTAGAACGTACGGCTTCTTTTGTTACAATAATAACATGTAAACTTATTGTGTTTCACAGCAGGCTTAATTTAATCGTGTGAACTTTACGTAGCAGGAAGGACAGTGTCAGCATTTCAACTTATATAATACTTAATCATAAGAACTTCCTATTGTCTTTGACACATGTAAACATATTTTCATAGGTTTTGTCTTCTCTCCATCTCTCACACCCACTCTCACTCGATCTATCTATCTATCTATCTATCGATCTATCTATCTATCTATCTATCTATCTATCTATCTATCTATCTATCTATCTGTCTGTCTATCTATCTATCTATCTATCTATCTATCTATCTATCTATCTATCTATCTATCTATCTATCTATCTATCTATCTATCTATCTATCTATCTATCTATCTATCTATCTATCTATCTATCTATCTATCTATCTATCTGTCTGTCTGTCTGTCTGTCTGTCTGTCTGTCTGTCTGTCTATCTATCTATCTATCTATCTATCTATCTATCTATCTATCTATCTATCTATCTATCTATCTATCTATCTATCTATCTATCTATCTATCTATCTATCTATCTATCTATCTATCTATCTATCTATCTATCTATCTATCTATCTATCTTGCCACTTGCAAAATCACTTTCTCGTTCCCCTTTCCTCTCTCTCTTTCTTTCTCACTCTCTCTTTCTCTCTCGGACACACACGCACACACACACACACATGTACTTGTACAGGGTTTCTTGCAAATCTCTTTCAGACACACACACACACACATATTTAAGTCACCACACTGTCACGATAATCTCTCCTTTCCGACCCTCCGTCTCAAATTCAGTCTTTACAGAGCTTACATTAATTTGCCTGACGCCAGATCATTAAGCATGAAAATTTTAACATCAGAGACGATAATGTTCCCCCATGGCAACATGGCTTACAACATTTCTCGTTTTTACACTCACTCCGGCGAAAAACAAAATAAAAACAGCAGTCTGGAAGCTTCCAGAAAAAGTCTGAAAATCCAGACAAGCAGTGGCGTGTCAAGGGTTCAAAGTGACTGAAGGCATGGGTGGTTAGTGGGTGCTTGTGGAAAGGTCTCATTCTGTCCTATCGTCCTGTTGTAATTATTGCTGTTTCCTAGCACAATGTGGCAGTCATCGTGTCGATGCGCCTTCTCTAAACTCAAACTCAAATTCAAACTCACTGTATGCTATATCTCTTGGGTGCGCTGCCCTGATTATTAGAGGAAGGGGCGGGCTAAGAGCTGCTGGGAGTCGTGGGTGGACAAGACATGATACTGATGTTCTATTGATGTTCTGTGACATCAAAGACAGAGTTCAGAACTTTCGGTCATGATATTAAGTGAGATAATTTTGAGACCAGGGCTTCATAGGTATACGTAACTGAATCTCTGTTAATGACATAGATGTTGTTGGTTGTTGTTGTTGTTGTTTTTTTTGCCAAACCAGAATAGCTGCATTTGGTTTTGAGTTCGAATTAAGTTTGGGTTTTACGGCACACCGGCTAGATGACTGCTAGATTTGCTGCTGTGTGCATTTTGTCTTTTGTTTTCCTTTGCCTGTTATTATATCGTTTCTGTAGTATTTCGTGCGCGAGGCTTTGCTACATACCACTTTTTAGTTTTACTGCATTTTGACTTTGTTTCACGCCTTGCTGGGACTCTACAGATTTTCTGGAGTTTTTTGTTTGTTCTGTTTTGTTTTTTTAAATAATATATTCTGTCCTCCACGTGGTTCATTGACGAGAAGTCTTGTCAGAACATGAAAGCTACCAATAAACCTATTATGTGGGTTTCTATATAAAAAATGAATATATACATATATTTCCAACGGTTTCAAAAGAGTTAAAATAATAATGGTTGTATTTTTTATTCAGACGAGGCAAGACTAAACAAAATGTTAAAATCAATATTGAAATTTGTCACATAAACAAAATTCCCTTAAAAATTTCCCTTATTGTCTCAAATTTATGGCCCTCCGGGATTTACAGAGAAAACGAAAACATGAAACTGACTTTTTATGAAATGAATAGGACGCTATTAGTTGATGTTGTGTTTTATTGGCAGCACAGAATCTGAGATTTCGTCTATGTTGTGTCAAGTTAAATATTTATCAATCAAACCCTTTTGATCTGGCACAACTGTTTTGGCGTTTCCAACAACAGCACAAAAAAAAAAAGATGAAACCAAAAAAAAAAAGAAATGCAAAACAACGGCAAAAAGAGAAAGGCGTCCGAGAAGACAAAAAAAGAAACCAAAAATAATGGTTCGTGTTGACACCACTATTAAAAACATGATTCTGAATAAAACCTGAAAGGAAATGTTGGTCTTTTGTGCTCATTTCATTGGAATCGGCGTCCAATATATCGCTGACATGCAATAGTAATGATGTTTGCATTAGGCTATCCATCTGTTTTTGAACGAGGGCCTTAGATGCAAATTATAGTCTCATCGTGGGCCTTTCACTTCTAGCTGTATAAAATGTTATAGGTGTAGCGTAAGATAACAAAAGTTGCACAGCTAGACGCGTGATGGTAAGTAGGCGCGGCCTACAAAGAGCGTGGATGTAGTTCTTGGCTGAATTATCCGGGACTGACGATAGTCTTTTAAAAATCTAATAAAAAAAAAAAAGAACATTAGGTTGGTTCAGAAAACATTGAGGGGGTGGGGGGTGGGGTTCTTGAATATTATTGGCCGGCCTCGAAAAAGGTCTTCGGCTGACGGGACCGTGGCCGGCGGGTCGCACATTGGACGTCTATCGCGTAACTTGCAAATCTGAAATTTGCTTAATTTCAGTGTGGTAGCATCGATATCGTATGAAATTGGTTGTGATTACAAAATCGAAACAAGTACTTTCCGTGTGTTTTGTGAAATGGAGTCTTTAGTTTGAAAATCTGGAGAGTCCTTCATTTTAACACTGTGATATGAACAAACTGAAAAAAATGGACTGTAGCTACGCCGCGTGTTCTGAGAGGCACAACGTAAAGTCCACAATTCCATGGAGACCCTAAAGGCCCCAAATCCCAACATAAGAACCGTAAATGCGGATTTATGGGGAAGGTAAAACGAGAACTTTGCTGATTCCCTAGATGGATTTGCTAATGTTGGGCGTGGCGCTCTGCGAGTTCTCCAGCTCGCCTGCCGTATTGATTACTGTCTCACCACACTACTGGATAGTGCTGTAGTAGCCTTCACCTACTCATTTCTTCGTGTGCTTGTTCTGTTTTGTGTTTAAAGTTTTCAGTTATGTTGTTTTTTGAGGCTTAAAGTAAATCCTAATGTCCGAAAGTTCAAAAGCCTGCATGTTTTCTTTTAGATTTTATTTCTTTTTAGAATATTGTTTGTATAGTTTTCAATGCTTTTGTAAAGCTTGTAAATAGTCCCAAGCCTGATGAGGATTGTAGGCCCTTTTTTAAACTGCTCTTTAAGTACTTTTGTTTTAATTTAATAAAGAAATTCATAATAAATTCATAATTATATGTAACAAATTTGGGGCATATGTAGGTTTCACTTACCGTATCTGCATTTTATTTATCTCTTTGTTGTTGTTTTTTAAAATCTGTAGTAATCTTGCATGAATCTTCTTTGAAATAGCATTTTATTCTATGCTAAAGAGTCTCTTTTGGCTAGCTTGACAACATCAGTATTCTTCGTCAAAGGGTCCACCAAAACGCTCACATGACCCACACCCTCACCCCCCGCCCCCCTTTCTGGTCTGGTCTGGTAGTTTTCTGATGGTTTTTCACTCAATAAAAAACATGACAGTGAGAATGACATCTGAAGGAATAACAGAACGCACAAGAATCTCATACTGAGTCCCGTATTAAATTAAAATAGTAAGATCGTTGACCTAGCCAAGACCTTAAACTGTCACTGTCGGACAAGATATTGAATGGGCGTTAAGTAACCATCCTGAAAGTACGCGGGTTCCATTTTGCCGATTTGACCCCGCCCCCCCCCCCCATTTTCTCTAATATACTTTTTCCATACGCTTGGCGTCCCATCCACCCCCCCCCACCCCCCCCCCCACCCACACTTCCACACACACCCAAGCAACCCTTCTTGTACGAGCAAACAGCTATTAGAAGGTTGAATGTCGACGCACGATAAGGTCTTGCTACATAAAAACTTTCAATAGCATTTTGCAGGAAATTTTGACTGTTTCATTAGAGCCGTGAATTCTATACGATGTAACAACTTCATTCGCTGATGAAATAAAAAGTAGAAAAAAAACAACAACAAAAAAACTTGACTTTTCACTTTATTACAAATAATTGAAAAACATACGTATGCTAGGAGACGTAGGGTCCTTTACCCCTATGTGCAGTATTTCGTACGCTGGAGGCAATCTTCACCGCCCTTCCCCCCTCCCCATCTTACACCTCCACGTGCACGTTTTTCAAAGATGGCCGCCAAAAAAGCTCGACTATGCATGACGGATTCCAGAGACAGTCTGGGCAATTGCCAGTGATTACCGCCCAACAGAATGACATGTACAGTTTGAGTGTCAGAGTCCAAGTAATGGTGTGAGCAAATTTTCTGGTTATTAGCGTAGACTCGTACTAGCCAATTTTTAATCGGCTAGCTAAGTTGGCTGGTGACGCCTTCACCACACTGAGTTTTAGTGAGAGATCTCGCACATCAGCCAACTAGTTGGATCTCACTGAAATGCAATATCGTGACGTCATTATCCAACTAGTTGTAACCGATATCCAATTCAGGCAAGTCCGTTTTGCATTGGTTTTATTGTTAGAATTGGCCTCCCGCTCACAACTCAGACTTCAACAAATCCCTCTCACTAGTTGATTCAAAGGAATAAAGTTCTAAGACTTAGTCAAAACCGACGCAAGACAGACTTCATTCAGTGTCTTATGGCTCTGCGAGACTTTGAGGCCCGTCAAGTCATGAGTGTCATAAATTATTAGGCTGAACCTGTCCAGGGCAGGATTCGAACCCGGAACCTCTCGTGCCTGGGTTGAGAGCTGCAACCACGGGCCATTGCGCCCGCTCAGCAACGGGGAAATTGAGCGCTTTGTTTTCTCTGTTTGAAAGCAAAGATTTTCTGGCATAAACAGCCCGGGCGAAGGAAAAACAGCCCACGGACAGAAAGTTTGCTGTTTATTCCATGTCATGTGATAATCCTCGGGAGTAAAATGACAACATCAATCTGAATAATAAATAATGTTCACCGGCGTTGTAATAGACATGAGCTTGATACTTGACAATACGATGGCCGTACTAGATTTTAATGTTTTAGAAATGGCTCAAATTCCCACCATATCTGGGATGTTGTGTTTTTTTTTTCTTTAATTTCGTGAGATTCCGTGTATAAAGTAAGATAATTATGATGTTGTATCAAGTGGGTTTTTTTTTTTTTGTTCTATTTTGGGAAATACTTCATCTGGTATCCCATAATTCTGTATAGCTGATCCTATTATGAAAATGCGCAAATGCAAAGAACCTGATTTTACAGAGAAGGTAAAAAAATAAATAAATAAACAGCTGTTTTACTTGAAACATACTTCTTATATTAAAACCAAATTTAGTTGTACAGTGTGTGTCATATAAACATTTGAAATATCCCAGTCAGCCATTCAAGCCAAATCCGACGCTCGGGATTAATGTCAAGTCTGCACAAAGGAAGGACAACGTTCATACTTAGATCCGCTGGTTACAACATCGCGCCAGCGTCTGTTTGCTGTAGGGAGCCCGCCACGACGGCGGTAATCCTACCAAACCTAAGGAAATCTACGTAACCCTTAAGATCGTTGGCTGGGATTATACTTCCTTTTAGAAAAAAAAATATTAAAATTTCTTTGAAGAGTTCTTAGAAGATTTGGCAAGTAAGAGTTGTCAGCAATTGTGCCGATACATTGGCTGCCATTTTATGACAGGGCCAGCGCTGTACGAAACCCTTCTTGGTATATCATTAAGTTTGTTTAACTTTGTTTCATTTAATAGACAAATTCACTTGCTTAAGAAAAAAATACAGTACAGAGGTTGTTTGCAGTTATTCGTTTCAGAAATGTCGGTTTTATCGGAGAGTTCTTTCCCCTTCTGTAGATTTAAGGTGACACTTTAAGGGAAATTGGTCTTTCCAACAAAAGATGAATATTGTTTTTTTAATATTTTGTCTAGTCTTACCTCGTTTGAGGCACCAATAGAACTTTCACTTTAACTCCTTTAAAACATTTCTAGTCATGCGTACAGCCATTTTTCACTGTAACAGAAAGTCCACCTATTAAGGGTTATTCGTACCTTCTAACAATAAGGTTTCTCCCCATTGAATCGCGTACAAGGCAAAATACAATAGCAGTCATCGAGCTGATGTACCGTAAAACTCCAACTTAAATCAATATTAAATCAAATTGCTCTGGGCCAGGCAGGAAAAACAACAACCAGCATCTTGCGGAAATCGACGTGTAGGACCGATGTCAAGTTTGCACATAGGCATGACATCGTTGCTACATAGATCCATTGGTTACAACATCGTACCGACGCAGGTTTGACGTAGGGAATCCCCTCTACGGTACTCCCACCAACCTTACAGAAATTCTGTAAATGTCTACGCTAGTTTGACGTTGGAATGCTGGCCGGTGTCAAATTTGCACATAGGCGTGACATTGTTGCTACATAGATCCACTAGTTACAACATCGTACCGACGCAGGTTTGACGCAGGGAATCGCCCCTACGGTACCCCCACCAGCCTTACGGAAATTCTGTAAAAATGACTACGCCAGTTCGACGTTGGGATGCTGGCTGATGTTAGTTTCATTGGCAGAGTGACAAGAATTTCGTATATTTTTATGTTTATGTTGTCTTGCTCTCAAACCTACCTTACTTGTTATTATGACGAAATATTATAAAAACCACAGAAAAACTGTGGGGTCGCAGCAGGGCTATAAGCAAAGTCAAAATTGGGCAAAAAGAAAAGGTTGTATGTAGCGAAACCATGCGTGAGAAATAAAAGGTTATTATTTCTCACGCAGGATTTCGCAACATACAACCTTTTCTTTTTGCCCAATTTTAACATTGTCATTATGACACTTTGATGTCAAAGAACGGCAGTAGATTACTCTATGATTTTCACGCAGGACTCGACAAAATAGGTCTTAACCCCCCCCCCCCACCCCACCCCACCCATACACACAAACATATTTATCAGGGCAGGACGCCTTAGTCGTACAGTGCCTTCGGTTGCTGGGAATCCTGGCGCACCATTGCGTGTCTGGGTGTTCAGATTTTTTTTTTTTCTGGACGCTTCCAGACTTGCCTTTGCGTTTGACAATAATTCAACAATAAAAGACATAAAGTGTCTGGGGGCTTAAGAATCAGACCGCTGGATTGTTATGTAAATTGCTTGGAGGGAGTTCTGTGGCAAATAGTTAAGATTTCAATTTAAAGAGTGTGGGAGAGAGTGGAGTAAGAAGGGTAGAGATAGAGAGATGAGAAGGAGAGAGAGAGAAAAGAGGGAGAGAGAGAAAACGAGAGAGACAGAAAGAGAGAGAGGGAGGAAGGGAAAGAAAATAGAGAGAGAAAGGAGGGAGAGAAAGAGAGAGGTTTCCTTACCTGGAAACATTGCATCGCATGCCAAGTCTAGAAAACACATTCAATTTGTTGACACTTTGATCCCCTTTTTTCAGCATACTAAGGCTGCATAAATTATTAGACATAAGGCTGGGACTTCAGCGAAGCCGTTAGCTACCGAGTGCCTTAAAAAATCAGGGAAATTTTGGTGGGTTGGACCTTGCCCCGAGCGGGATTCGAACTTAGGACCTCTCCCAACCACGTCAAGAGCTCTGCCTCCAGGATCCTGTTCTTGTCAAGAGTTAAAGATATAAAATAAAATAATAATAATAATAAAAGAAATAATGACACGGAGTGACTTACAAGGTGGGTCATCTGGCCATATCTTTTTTTGTTTTGTTTTGTTCTGTTTTTATTCGCAGTTTGAGTTGAGTTTAGGTTTTACGGCGCGTGGCCACGATAGCGGCCACTTTGCGCTTTTAACGGTCTACTTCGGTACCTTTTTTGAAGTTTGATATTCAGAGTCTTTTTTACACCGGGATTTTTTTTAATATGCTAAGTCTGGGGTTAGGCTAGGATTACTTTTGGCTCCCCGCAACTATAACTTTTTCGTTAGTGAATGGTCACAGTAAATTTTTTTTAGGCTGGCTACAAATTGATGAAAGAAAGCCCATTATTGAGTATTTTGGCTACATGGTCCAAATTACGCCTACCAAGAAAAGAAAGAAAATTACGATTTCCTACTCCCTTTCCATACACAGTGGACTGAAAAACTGGTGATTTGGTCTATTTGTTTTTTATATCATGTAATATGCAATGTAATAATTAGCTTGTATAGCGCTCAAACACACACACACACACACACACACACACACACACACACACACACACAAATATGCACTAAGGCGCTGAAGGTTAATTAGAAACAGGATTAACAAAAAAGCCATAAAATTCTTCATGCTCACACTCAAACACATTAACAAAATTTTATCTATTCTCGTTCTCAAACAGGAAATCACCGAGTTCCATAGCACGCTAAAGATGAACAACTTCACCCTGGTGACCTCAGCCATCATCACGGATCTGACCCAGACTTACGAACACGTGGTGCGACTGAAGGTAAAAAATGAGCAGCAACAGGTGGCGCTCACAAGTTATCACATCGTAAGAGATGCAGCAGACCAAGGCTAGCGCAGGCGCCAGACCGGTGGCTCGCCGTCCATAAAATTTGTTTCACACTATATAGCACAACTGGCCCTGTCCGCGTCATCCCGCTGGGGTGGCGGTGTGGGCAATGCCTGTTGTGCTAGCGTGAGGCAAAAGTCATTGGCGGTGAGCCATCGGTCTGGCAGCTACGCCAGCCTTGGTCTGTTTTACTCCTAAACCCGTGGTTTTTAACTGGGGTTTGATGGTGGGGAGGGGAGAGGGGCGAAACTTAGGGATATCCTACCTTCCGCCGCCAGCCACTCTTTAGAGAGCGAATGCCTCAGAACCAAATCGACTGTAATGACATAACTGTTGTACTCCATTAATAATCGTGATATCTTATTCGAATAATCAATTTAGGGACGGGTTGGGAGTGCATCTTACCCACTCCGTTCCTGACACAGTCGACGAAATCAGAAACAAGCATCACCTTACAGGTAAGCCTCGCTTGTTTCTTTAAATATCCGGAAGGCAGGCGGAAAGGGAGATACTCAGGCCGCTAAATAATGTAAACACTACATAATTATACGTGCATTGCCAAATTTCAGAGCTTCTTATTTTGTTTTCGTCCATTTTTTTAAATTCCCGATTGTGCGTTTGTAAAACATGTAATTTCTACTGAAGCTCAAAACTGTTTCCTTTCCTTAATTCCATTGATCTGGTGTCGCCCCAGGATGGCTTTTTTTTTCTGCTTTCAATTCTACATAAACCAGCAGCCCTGTGTTTCTCTCGAGCAAACATTCACATCATGTGACATTTTGTCCAGGTTTTTTCAGTGTGTAAAAGAGAGGTGAAGCACAGAGAGGGGCCAAGAGTGGAATTTCCGATCATACTTTTGGATTTTACTCAACGAAAATGCGTTTTGTTTGTTTTGTTTTGCGGTTCAAAACATCGTAAATAAATAAAACTAGACACAGAAATGTGTCCAAAATTCATATGTCCACGTACTTTACCGTCAAAAATTGAGGAATTATACAAGGTTTCATACTTTTTTGTCGTGTATTCAAGAAGTTTTAGGTGCTAAAATGTCCTCCCTCTATCTCCATTATAGTTTAATTGAGGTAAGGCCTCAATAAGATATACCATATAATAAAATATATTCTATCTTTCCTACAAAAACAGCGGAGGTACCTCAACTCTGGAATAGATTTTGAAGAGTTAACAAGTTGTTTTGACACTTTGTTGCGTTTGAACCACAAAACTTTACAATTGGTTTTCTCAAAGTGCTTGGGCATTGAGATAAAAGAAAGCAGTACTGGGGACATGACTTCTTTGCAAAGTTTAACTGTAAAAGATTGCCAGCGATTTTCTCAAACACGCTTGATGTAGTGACAGAATAAAGCCGTACTGGCTGGGGTGATAACTACTTTACTGATTTTAACTACAAAAGTTTACAAGAGGTTTCCTCAAAACGCTCGGATTTGGAGATAGAATGAAACAGTGCTGGGGATACGACTCGTTTATTTTGCAGTTTAACTACAGAATTTTACAAGCGATTTTCTCAGAACGCGCTGTTGTGGAAATAAAACAGAGCAGTTCCTGAGCGACGCCGGGTTGCCCCATCAGTGTAGCTAGCTCTGTAGTGTGGAGTCGCACCTTAATTGCTATGAGGGAAATAAACCCATGAAACACGAATGTAGGAGAAAAACACATTTGAAAGCTTCATCAACTGTTGTTTTAAAACCTTTTACTCATCAAAGGCCCGTTCTTCGTCACATAGTTCTCTTTTCAAATTCACGTAAAAAAAATATACTGATTTGAGCGCAGTAATGCTGTGCAGCGAAAAAATAACAAAAACTTCTACTTTGAAACAAGCAGAATACATGGAATGAAACGATTCAAGTTTTACCACCTTGCAGTTATTGCTCTTGCTGATGCACAAAAACCAAAACAAACCAGTTGGGAGATAATGAGGACAGACTGGATCAGTGATTCTCAACCTTTTTCCAGGCAATTGCCCCCCTTCAGGCCCCAACTTTTCTCTCCCCCCACAGGGGGGCCCCACCCTTATTCAAACCCAACAGATACATTTCACAAGAAGACAACACACAGATTATGATGTTTAGTTTTTCAAAGCCTTATTAATGAAGATAGGTGTTTTCATTTTTCACTATGAAACAGAAAACATTCATTATCAAATGCACTAAAAATTTGGGCTTTTCTGTTCTTCAAATCCACCCAAAGGTGCATGTTGAACAAGTCAATGGCTGCCCTGTATTTGCCCCCAAATCGCAACCTTCGTCGTTTTCGCCCCTTAGTCACCCCTTTTCCCTGTTTGCGTCCCTCCTTCCTGGAAAGCAAACTTGTCCCCTAGGGAGCCAATATTGCCCACGTTGAGAACAACTTGCTAGATCAATAGCAAGAACGTTTCTGCGTCCCCTTTCATTATAAATTAAAGTAAAGAAATCATGATAGGAAAGGGCGAGTAATTTCAGGCTTGTGTAAAAATGAACTTATCGAACCTAGTTCGATTCATTCTGTCTGTTTTTGTGCAGTCTCAGACAAAGATTCAAGATAATTTTCAAGACGCAGATGGCGTTTCTTCATATTCATTGTTCATAATGGGCACACACAGAGACGATCTCTCAGATGTTCACATGTTAGCAAACACACACGTCCAATCACATATTCATGATGATAGCAGTATGTTGAGGGAGCTGCATGATTGCATACTGGAGAATGTAATATCTTACAATGTTGTTTTTTTTTTTTCTATGCTAATTTGAGTTGCAGTAGAAGTAATTGTGATTATCCGATCATATTGCAGTGAGGGGCCACCCATCACGATCGCTCCGGGCGATGATGGTGATGATGGTGGGCACATTGGTGCTCGCCTCCCATGTCGACGGTACTGGGTTTTGAATCCCGGTCGGTGCAGACATGTCGGAATTTGGGGATTTTTCTCATATTTTCCTATCCCCGATTCTATGGTAGGTCTGATCGAACACCTAGTCTTCTCGGATAAGGACGAAAAAACTCGGAGGGCCCGTGCGCAGGTTGCGCACATTAAAGATACCTCGGAAGTTGGAGATCGAGAAGGGCATGCCGAACAGGCCGCTACCCGGGCAAAATTAAATAAAATGTATCCCTACCACCCCCCCACACCACCCCACCCCCCACCCACAAAAAAACGCCGACCTGCGCTGCTCTGTGGCGACGACGTGCCTGCTCCAGTTGTAACTGGGCTGCAATAACGCTCAGCCAGGTTTTCCAAATGGGATTAAACAAATGTACAAAAAATACACAAAAATAATGTTGGAGGTGATGGTGGAGGGGGTGGCTGCAAACTCATTTGGATGATACTGAAAATGTGACAGTTTGTAATTCCTCATCACACTCAGTGTACATTAAAGTATATTTTAATGCTGTATGCTCGTAATTACTTTCCAGCAGTACGATGCCCGGATCATCATGGGGTCTTTCAGAAGTACTCACGCTCCTTACATCTTCTGTGAGGTAAGACTGGATTTTTCTGTTTGCTTGATGACACGGGGCGAAAAGTAGTAGTAGTTGTTGTTTTTTTTGGGGGGGGCAGGCGTATTAGGAAGAGAGAGTGAGAGAAAGAGAGACAGTGAGAAGAGTGAGTGAGAGGACAGACAGAGAGAGGCTGGAGAGAGAGAGAGAGACAGACAGACAAACAGAGAGGGAGAGACAGACAGACAGACAGACAGACAGACAGACAGACAGACAGAGAAAAAGAAAGGAAGATATGGGAGGGGGGAGAGGAGAGAGAGAACAAGGGGGGGGGAGAGAAAGAGGAGGACAGAGGGGAGAGGAGAGAGAGAACAAGGGGGGGGGGGGAGAGAAAGAGGAGGACAGAGGGGAGAGGAGAGAGAGAACAAGGGGGGAGGAGAGAAAGAGGAGGACAGAGGGGAGAGGAGAGAGAGAACAAGGGGGGGGGGAGAGAAAGAGGAGGACAGAGGGGAGAGGAGAGAGAGAACAAGGGGGGGGAGAGAAAGAGGAGGACAGAGGGGAGAGGAGAGAGAGAACAAGGGGGGGGAGAGAAAGAGGAGGACAGAGGGGAGAGGAGAGAGAGAACAAGGGGGGGGAGAGAAAGAGGAGGACAGAGGGGAGAGGAGAGAGAGAACAAGGGGGGGGGGTAGAGAAAGAGGAGGACAGAGCTGAGAGGAGAGAGAGAACAAGGGGGGGGAGAGAAAGAGGAGGACAGAGGGGAGAGGAGAGAGAGAACAAGGGGGGGGGAGAGAAAGAGGAGGACAGAGGGGAGAGGAGAGAGAGAACAAGGGGGGGGGAGAGAAAGAGGAGGACAGAGGGGAGAGGAGAGAGAGAACAAGGGGGGGGGGCGAGAAAGAGGAGGACAGAGGGGAGAGAAGAGAGAGGACGCGAAGAGAGGAATGAGAGAGAGGAAGAGAGGGAGAGAGAAAGAGAAAGACAGAGCAACGAGAGGGGAAAGAGAGACAGAGAAACTGATGGCTGATTACAGAAAATCGTGTCACAAAAGAGTTGTAATTAAGGGGATTAAATATACCACAGGCTGGTTAAAAGCTTTAACAACGTTTTGTTCACTTTTACTTTGAGTGTAGATGAAAAAAAATACGCAGTTAGATTAAAAAGATTTGTCCTGGAGCTAAATAATCCTTCCGTGTTTTGTTTTGTTTTGTTTGAAATAATACAAGTAGATTCAGTTTTTCATTTTCCCACGAGATTTCCAGGCAGTGTATATTTCAGCCTGATCAAGAACTGATTATATACATTTAGATTTAACGATCTGTAATGTCAACATTATGATAGGGCAGTCTTTAATCCAGACATTGGCAAAGGGTGATGTGACATTCTGAGTTTGTCAAGCTAATGGTGACCGATGAGTCACAAGTTAGTGCTGATGACCGTGTCTTTCTAGGTGGAGTATCTGACTAAGCACGGAACGGCACAGTCAGATGCTGGCAGACAAGAAGTGCACACCACATTTTCCTATTTCCTTAGTTAATCCGGGAAGACCCCGCCATACTAAGCCGGGTCAGACACAGTCAGCTTCTGCCACTATTTCTTGGGCGTACATTTGGCTGGCAGGAACTGGCTGTGTCTGACCAGGTTTAGTATGATACCTCACAATGTCAGTTATTTGTGTTGTTGACCGTCTTTCTAACTACTAAGGCCTCCCAGCGCATTCGCCGATTTTGATTGGCCAACTAGTGGGATAGAGACGTCAGACATTGAGTTTCAGCAGAGAGTAGTATTTATAGAGAGATCACACTTCCGCCAAATCACGAAAATAGAACGCTGCGGTAAACAAGAATTGAAAGAGACCGTCTTCACCAATGATAGTGTGCGTATATTTGTTTTCTGTAGTTTGTTCCTATTTTTTGGCTGATTGAAACGATTTAAAGCTGTTTGTAAGTTCTTACGCCCCGTGGAACCGCACGAACGGGTATTGTTTACCGCAGCGACCTACTTTCCGCGCTATGCTGACAGCCGTTTCGCGGCGCCTCCCGTGTCTCACACTAGTGCAAATCGACCAATAGTGAAACCTCTCTATACATACATACTCGCGGGTATCAGTGAGACCTAACTAGTTGGCTGGCGAGCGAGGTCTCATTTGAAACTCAGTGTCTTGCTGACACCAACGAATTCGTTGCTCGAGGAAAAATTGGGTGGTGCGCGCCTAGGCCAAGATTTAAGTTTGGATCTGATCCTATCATTGTGAACCCCTACATTCTGCATGGGTGGGAGACACTTTGTATTGCAGCGAGTTCAGTAATATTATTTACAGAGTGTCTATTTTGTCACCGCTCCCTAAGACTGTAGCAATTCAAAAATTCGAAAAATCGACTTCATAAACTGTCAACTACATTCAAAGCCTCATCGAATGATCGTGGTTCTAGACTCCGAAACCTATATAAAAAAAAAAATGGCATAGCAAACGTTCAAAAACCTATCATCACTAGATCAGTTGTGCTAAAATAAAAGTTTTTAGCATCTCCTGAAAAGTTTTTGGGAACGGTTACGATTTAGTGCCATATAGCCAAATTAGGTTTTGTTTCCACGAGGAATTTGGTGATGTAATATAATTGTGTAAGGGTGGGAGTTAGGTTTAGGCTTAGCTGACTAGCCACAACAATCGGCCACAACCACAATTACGTTTTTTGGACGCTGGCCCCAGTTTGATTAGAAACGCCCCCACATTGTAAGTACATGGGCTAAATGACCCAGATAGCCTGTATCAAATGTATTTATTGTCTGGGCTGGTATTTCTCAACCTTTTATGTTCCATGCCCCACTTTAACTTTATAAACAAACAAAAAAGTGTGCCCCACCATATTCGGACAAAGTTGGTATATACAGTTTATGAAAAAGACCCCATTCTGAAGTCCAACGCCTCATCGAAATATTGCCACGCCCCACCTTGAGAAACACTGGTCAAGGTGGTCACTCTTTTAAATTCCGCAGTCAGCTAACTTCTCGAAATATTTAGTTCTACCAGAGAGTATTTTATATATAGAGAGAGGGTTCACTATTTGTCGATTTGCACCGCGAGACACGGGAGGCTCTGCGAAACCATTGTTAGCATGGAGCGGAAAGTAGCTCCCTGCGGTAAACAATATCCGTTCGTGCATTTCCACGGGGCGTAAGAGTTTACAAACGGTTTTAAATAGTTTCAACAAGCCCAAAATATGAACAAAGCACAGTAAACAGATATGCACACTATCTTTGGTGAAGAAAGTCTCTTTCAATTCTTCAATTTCTTGTTTACCGCAGCGACCTAGTTTCGCGATTTGGCGGAAGTGAATCCTCTCTATACATCTATACCTTCTGGTTCTACCACACTTTTCTGGTCGTGCACTGAGTCAAGTCTGATTTGCGTATGTTTTGATTCAGTGGGCGAGATCTCTACTTCCGCCAATTGCTTCAGGACAGTTTTGACGTTTCAGACAGACTTGTTTCGATCTCACCAGTTCGTGGGGTCCCTTTTAATTCCTTTGTATACAAAAAATTCGAGACAAAATAGACTAAAGTCAGTGCCCCACTAGCCGAATTCTCTTTGATTACTTACAGGCTTACAAACACGGCTTGTACGGCAATGCATACCAATGGATCCTGACAGGAGCGAGCATGTACGATGGGTGGATTGGCAGGTTTTTCAGGGAGCACCCCGACGAGTTGGACTGTACCATGGATGAAGTTGTTGAAGCCAGCAAGAACTACATGGCCATCGACAACATCTACCTCAGACCTGACGAAGATACAGTGACCATGTCGGGAAAGGTAAACGTTTACACATCATGTATATTTCTCCAGAGTGTCTATTTTATCTGTAAAGTGCGAAGGATTATGATTAGGGTTAGTGATAAATCATCATCATTCCCCGAAGCTGTGGCAGTCGGTTTGGCAACGTTTCGCGAGAAGCACAAAAAAAAAAAAAAATATCCTAGCACAACTGGCATGGTTGTGATGGTTTTTTGAAAATTTATTATCGGATTATTTTTCGGCTTAAAGGTATATAACCAAGATCATTTGATGGGGCTTTGAAGGGAGTTGAATATGAACATCGATTTTTCGAAATGTTTATTTACCACAGTCATAGGGAACGGTGATTAAATAATAATAATGATAATAAAAGTGATGAAATATCAAAATAATAATTTGATAATAATAACATAATATAACAATAATAATAATAATAATAATAATAATATAACCCAAACTGTCTATTTTCACTATGGTGATAAAAGCTATGTCATTATTTCACAACATTAATAAGAACTTTTCCACTTATGTCAGAATGTTTCACTTGAATTGCACACTGATAGTTTTATTTATGTATCGTTTATTTCTTTTTCAACAATACTTGTGTGCTTACAGTAATTGTTTGTTGGTGCCATGATTTCCTTGTTTGCACTGGTGTTTATGTGAAATACGTTTTTATGTTGGTTTCCCTAAAAGACATCAGCTGTTTATTTATTTATTTATTTATTTTTCTATTTCTTTCTTACTTTCTTTATTTAATTATTTTTTAAAAATTTATTTTTCACCCATTAGATTTTATAATGTATTTTTTTTTCATTTTCTAATTTAATGTTTCCTGTTTAATATTTGCTGAGATATGAATGATGAGCTTGAACGTTATGATGGTGCAGCGGGATGAGATGAAAGAGACAGGCAGATCGATTAACAAGTTTATTGGTACACAGAGACGTTAGACGATACTCTTGTAGGATTAGCTACTTTTCCATGTTATTTGTGTATACAAGGAGACCCTTGCACTTCAGGTTAACTATGTTGTAGAAGTTGTGTTGTTGTTGTTGTTGTTGTTGTTGTTGTTGTTTTTTGTCCTTTTTTGAGACCACCGTCTATAGGCATTCTCGCCCTTTTTTTGTGTTTTAGTCTTGTTTCTTCTTTCTTCTGGTTTCTTGCCTCGGCTGACTTCTTGTTCTTCTCGATGCCCCTTCTGTATTAACCCTCGAAAGGGCCTGTGTGTAGCCCTGAAAAGGGCAACTATATTTTTTTTTTTTTATTGTTGTTACATTGCAAACCATACAGACAGCGGCAGAATATTCAGATATGGTGAAGGCCATGGATGAAGACTCCCCATACGTACCATCCAGAACCCACCCTTATGGATACGACGCTGCCTGGGCGTTGGCATTAGCCTTGAATTGTACACAAGTGAGTTAGGGGAGAAACAGACCAAGTCTGGGTGTATGTGCCATATTGGTGGCTCGCCACCCATTAATTATGCATCACACTATTACACTAGACACTGCCCACACTGCCGCGGTATAGGCAGTACTTAATGTATTCGTTTGATGCATAATTTATGGACGGTGATCCACCAGTCTGGCGCCTACAATAGCCTTAGTCTGTTTCACCCCTTAGCAAGATACTAGTGGCTGGTGGTGCATTAGAGTCAAGTCTATTTGCGACTGTTTTGTCTCCGTGCGTGAGGTCTCTCTTTCCGACAGCTAACTCAAGACAATTTTGTCGCATCAGAACTAGGGAGACAGACTCGTTTCAATCTCATCAGTATGCGACGTCCCGTTCAATTCCATAGTTCACACCGCTGGCGGCCTAACCCTTACATGCCTATATCCCTGGGCTCCTGGCCAAAATTGGCCAGTTTTTACATGTGGTACTCTGGTGACAAAAACACCAAACAAACATAACAGTAATGGAAGGAAAGTGAAGGTAAGTGTATTGTCGCGATGTGGGTTACATGGGGATATTTCGACTGACACTCTTTCGAGGTCCGCTCCCACAATCGACGAACACACAAAAATAAATACTTGCACTCTAAAAACTAAATAAATCAATTGCTTTCAATTTTAGCAGAACTGTAGGGCAGTTTAATTACAGGAATTAATGTAACAAATATAATTATAAATATAAATATCAATTCAAAGGCAACTGAATCTAACTAATGGAACTACAGCTTTTATAAAGACTAACGTATTCAATCTAACTACTTGCAGGTCATATGAGTTATATGGCAAAAAGAATCCGCGCACGTGGCGACGGATCTAACAGTTTAAATTCTATTAATTCAATGAGACATGTTAGGATATGGACATTTCCTCTAGACACGCCATGGAGAATGCTTGTACAACCATGCGTTGTCTGGCGGTAGCTCTGAAACTGTCTTCAAAAGTAAGTAGAACGGTTCACTTTCATCATTACAAATTAGTATGGACTCTCACCATGCGGCCCTCACTGGGAGTGAGAGCGCTGGATGTAAACGCTGTGGGTTTATATCAAACCAAGTAGCTTAGGCTCTGGAGCTTTAAATCAGGCTCCTCACAATGGACTGCTCAACTGCGTCTCTATGTCTCTCATCTGGCTGAGGACTATCGCCGACCACCTCGTAAATGGATTGTCTACATGTGGCCCAGAACTAAGTTCTGTATGGCCTTAAATACTGGACTGCATCTGCAGCTTACCGTCTAATTCCTGGATTGTGATTGGTGCAACCACTTCTAGCTCAGCTGCCGAACTGAGTTATTTTAAGTAACAGCCCTACGCAACGACCTTGGGTCGACATCAAAGGTCGAATTACTTCATACAATATAATGTAATTTTATAGCAATAAATTCTTAACATGTTCAAAACCCCGAGCTTTTACTCTGGATCACGGTATTTTCTGTACGTCAACAGACGTCTCAATAACATTTAATTCCTACTCACCCCTTCCCTCTTTACTAAACCTAGTTCAAAACACGAGATATAACAAGTGCTCAGTCATGCACACCTACGCTGTCCGTCTATCCTTCCCCACACCTTCTGTCTATCTATTATAAAAAAAACTGTTCAAAACAACTTGTTTACGAGACCAAGTTATGCTGGCTCGCACAATAATTACGTTTGTAAAAATTACTCACTGCTTTCTCACAAAAATTTAGTCAGTGGAAACATTTATGAATTAAATCTGTTCTTGACATGTATGAAGATGTAACATGCCCACATCATAATTTTGACAAAAAGCCTGCGAGGCCGTCGGTGGTGCCGGCGCGTCTTGTAGATGGTAAAGGTCTCTGCCCTCTAATGCGGGGAGCAGAGAAATTGTATCCGGAAAATTTGCCCTCTTAAGAGGGCAGTAGGATTCAAAGGGTTAAAACCGAGACAAAATAGTGTTGGCACAATACACCATCGGCCTTTTAATCTTCAGGTTTATTTTCAACAGCATTGTTTCTGACATAAAAGGATTTTATAACTGCGCCGACCAGAGCCATCTTAACGCATGGACACTTTGAGCAGTTGCACATGGGCCCCAAGGGTTTAGGGAGGCCAATGCATGTACAGTTACATTGATTTTTGAAACAGGGGTGGGCCGCAGCCTGTTGCTTTGCTCAGTGGACCATAATGATGTTAAGGAGACCCTGGTGTCGGCAATGCATACAACAGAACGTGTTGAGCACAGCTGTTTGTACAGCAAAAAGTATTAACTGCTCCCTATCATGTCAATGTGTTTCCAAACATCAAATTCAATGCATTCTACCGTAACAAAGAAACTCCTGGAATTGCTATGGATGTAACTTTTCAACATTTCGTATTGGACATGTTTGTATGCATTGGTGAGCAGCAGACTGCTGTACAGTAGTGGTTCTCAGCCTGGGAGATATGTTCCCCCGCGAGTTGATTTCCAGGGGGGGGGGGGCGAAAACGAAGAAAACGACGACAGGGGGAGGCGAACACGAAGAAAACGGCGACAAGGGGAGGCGAACACGAAGAAAACGGGAGGGTAAGGGCAGGGGGCGATGAAATAAATTTGGAGCCTAAGGGAGTGATTGCCCGAAAAAAAGGTTGAGAACCACGCACGTGCAGTAGTCCTGTCGCAGTGTTTTGCTCATGGAAACAACATAATTATTTTTAAACCGTATAAATACGAACATTTATGGCCTGTGTTGTGAGTGATTGCTGTTGTTTTATTTACCCAGTGAGCGGCAGGGTGTTACAGAATGGGTGAATGACCAACTGGCTTTGTGTATATTTTGTGTTTGACGTTCGAAACATCAGTTGTTACTTCTCTGAGAGTTGGTGTTTGCCATAAAGTCGTAACCTTTTTCAAGTGTTGCAAATCATAAAAACAGGTCCAATCAGTTGTAAACTATGACATGTTCACATTGTTTTAATCATTATTTGGGGTTTCATTGTTCTCAAAACTCGCGATTTGGATCCATGAAAAGATTATTTATTTTCTGATGTGGACCCATAGCGCATCTTATCGTTTCGGAAGGAGGCCAAAATCTACAAGTTGATTTAATCGCTTTCTGTCATATTTACAGGTTTGTGTAGATAAACTTTACAGTAGGCTACGGGCCTTTTCCCGTTAGATTTTTAACTTCATTTTTATTTGATCTTTTTCATATAAATCTGAGGGCTGAAGGCTAGCCCAAAATAAGATAAGGGAAAAAATCGTGAACGGCGGAAAGTGGCGGCGCCCTTGTCGTGCCGACACATCGTTAAACCCAAGCTCAAACTCAAACTCCCGATGCAGAAATTTATCTGTAATTAATAACATGTTTGTTGACAAGGTATACTATGTTTGAGAAGACATGTTGTTGAAGCCCCCCCCCCTCCCCCACCCCACGCCAGCAAAAAAAATAATAAACCTTCGCAGCTAAGATATGAACATGGCTGTCTCCAAACATTAATCACAACGTTCAGCTCGATAAGTGTCCTTTTGAACCCATACAAGGTAGAAAACGGAGGCACAGATAGATTAGTTCAAATCTCAAGAGGGACTTCAAGTGGAACGCATGGGAAATTGTACTGAGTCTTTGAGACTAAATATCCAGGTTAGTCTTGTTGAGACTATTGAGATTTCAACAATGCCAACTTGATACCCCCCGAATACTTTACAACATCCGACATATCATCGGTAAATCTCAAGTAAAACGTCACTTTCAACACACGAGAAATTGTGCTGAGACTTTGAGACTAAAGATTCCAGCAAATCCTGAAGAAAATCTGTGGCGACTTCACGAATACTAACTTGTCACCTCGCTGAAATCCCTGTTACATCCGACATATTAAAATGCAGAACTTCACTTCCAATACGCCGGAAATTGTATTGAGATTTAAAGACTAAAGATCCTAGAAAATTTTATTGAAAGTCTGTTCAGATCTCACCAATACTAACGTGACACCTCGCTTCAATCCCTCCGACACCCGACCTGATGTAGTCAGAGTATCAGTGAAACTTCTTTGATACTGTTTTGCTACCTATAAAATATTGACGGAAAAAAAGCGCATTGGAATAAAAAGAAAAAAAAAGTTAGTGGCCATGTCAAGAAGTTAATTTTATACTGTGTGCCCACGTCCACCGAACCGATACTCCAAAATAGACTGTACAATTGTGTACAAAGAATAGCGAATATACTGTCTTATATGTAAAGTACATTAATCCAGGACTGTTATTATTAGAGTGAGACACACTGAAAGAGTTGAAATTTTCAGAGTCATCTGTCTATACACGAAAAACAAAGAAAAGGCTTTTTCCTACTTATCTCTCGGTTTTAGCTTTTTGTGATTTAAGTGCGGTGCAGAACAAAGGGAATTCACAATTATTTTAAGACGATAAATTTTAATATCGACGATTAACTCTGGCGGCAACTTCCACGTATCATGACAAATCTGGCGCTTTATCTTGCCTGTCTCGCCGTCAAAATGTGAGATTTTCATGGTTGACCAGTCAGCTGAGCTGCGGTGCGTTGGCACTGTGACCTGGTGAAAGTATAGGGCATAGACAGAGCAGACATAGTCCTGAGATCGATGGCGAATGTTAGCCAGTGATCGTTTGAATGTCACGCTTAATCAAACAGGGCAGGATCTGGCTTGTCGGGTGCACTGATGCATTGTGGGGCTTGCTATCACTAGCACACCTTTTTTAACGACTCTTTTGAAAAATTTAAATTTCTAAATAAAATTAACTGTCGGTTGCTTTCATTTCTGGACACATACGACTGCATTGACAACAGTTTCCGGTGTCTGAATAAGCCAACTGGCAAATAATTTTAGTGAAGAGCTGTGTGCTTTCGGGCTACGAGCCTAAATTGTTGTATCTCCAGTGATATGAATTGGGGTTCATAATGGCAGTGACTGCAATAATGACAAACTGCTTCTTGCAATTTTTTCGTTATTCCTCTATCTATAACCAGTTTCAAGTTCTATACAGATAAGCAGTATTGTTGTATCTCCCTTAAAAATGAGATCATTGAGACCAATATTATTCATATCACTGGAGATACAACAATTTCGCTCTATACCCACAAAATGGAAGGCAGAACTAATTTTAACTGTTTTCAGCATCAGCCCTCTTATATCAAAGAACAATGGAGTAAGTTGTTTTTTTATTTTCCAGAAGAAATACCCCCCTCCCCACACACACACACATACTTAGGCAACATACACACACACACACACACATAGACATTGTCTCTCACAGAGTCGCATACAAACACATGACCTTATAACTGTCTTCATTTTGCCGAATAACACCGTCTCGATTTGACCAACTTTCAGGACTACACAAGGTTAAAACTATTAGATTTGAGGCTAAGCAGAAACTGCTACGACCGTGACCCAGGTTGGCGATAAAACATTTAAGAGTTTTGCTGATGTTTTCTTTTTTTAATCCGCATGAAGATTTTATAGATAAGACAATGTTTGCCATCATTGCTGATCTGGTAATGATGACTGCAGCACCGGATTTTTCATTGCCTTGTTCTGTTATGAAATTTCGAAATATCCGTTGCGCCAGGCCTGTGTTTACGCAGAATTTCACCCGCACTGAACATTAAGGCACGGAATATTATATAGCAGTGGATCTCAACCTGGATGATATCGCTCCCGGGGAGGGGGGGGGGGCGATTTTGATTTCCAGCAAGGGACGGGGAGGGCTAAAACGATAAAGAGGGGGCTTTTAGGAGGCAAGTACAGGACAGCCACAGACTTGGTCCACCCGCATGTGGGGTTTATGAACAGAGAAGACTTTTTTTAAAGTTCATTTGATAAAGAATGCTTTCTATTTCATAATGAATATCAACACACTTATTGACATTAAAAAGGCATTGAAAAACCTAACATCATAATCGGCAGGTTGTCTGTCTTTTTGTGAAATGCGTCTGTTGGGTTTGAGTAAGCACGGGGACAATGAAAGAGAATTCAGAGCCTTAGGGCGGTACCACACTAACCCCGGTCAGACACAGCTAGATGTTGGAAGACAAGATGTACACATCATAATTTCCGGTATTTTCTTAGTAAATCCGGGAAGACCTTATCATACTAAGCCCGATCAGATACATTCAGTTGCTGGCAGACAAGAAGTGCGCACCATAATTTCCGATATTTTCTTACTAAATCCGGGAAGACACTATCTTACTAAAATCGGTCAGATAGTCAGCTTCTGTACTTACTTCTTTAGTGTATATTCTGCTGGCAGCATCTGACTGTGTCTGACCTGGCTTAGTATGACATCTCCCTAAGGCGGCGATTGCCTGGAAAATGTTGGGAACCGCTGTTAATATCGACTCGGGTTATGGCGACCGTGCGGAGAGGAAGGGCGTTGTCAGTAAACAGGAAACGTGAGTGTGGGCATGCTCATCTGTCATTACAACCAGATAATGTTTAACCCGATAATATTTAATATTCCAAGACGTCTAGTTTTCATGAATAATAGATGAAGCGGGCAGCGCTTGGGGGGGGGGGGGAGAAAACTCACAGCTTTCGAGTGGTACTGTGGGTAAAGGGTTGTCGAACCTAGTGCCATCAGGGGCGATGTCATGGAGTACGCTTGCTCGATTTTGCGGATTTTAACACCCCCTTCCCCACCCACCCATCCACCCACTTTCCCCCTTTAGCGCTTTTCATGCGCTTGGAATCAAGCCCCTTTCCTTTGTACCCGGGCACAGCCTTTAGAATGGTGATTATCCACGATGAGGCCGTGATGTTGTTGTTTTTGTTGTTATAATTTGTTGCTAATGTGGAGCTCTGCAAATTACAACCCACATTTCAACTTCCAGAACTTTTCTCTGTGTATATGTGTGTGTGCAAGTGTATGTGCGCGTATTTTTAAATTGTTCATCGCTGTCCAGTGTAAGTAGTAAAATCATTATCAACATATTATTATCTCTGTGTGCCTATTTATGTATGTATGTAAGTGTGTGTTCAACATAAGAGTATATGCAATGGATTTTGCATGAGAGAGAGAGAGAGAAAGAAAGAGAGAGTGAGAAAGAGAGAGAGAGAGAGAAAGAGAGAGAGAGAGAGAGAGAGATAGGATGGGACCAGATGGAGAGAACAAGACTCTGTAAAACACCCAACAATGATTTTTTGGATTGACCGCTATCTAAATGATGTTCATTATTATTATTATTATTATTATTATTATTATTATTATTATTTTGTTCACTTCTCACAAATGCAGAAAAAACTAGAGAGTGGCGTTCTTGGAAACACGACTTATGAAGATTACAACAACACCCGCCAAGACATGTTTGACGTATTGCTGGCCAGTTTAAAGAAAGTTTCCTTTGAAGGAGTGTCGGTATGTATTGATGATAACCTGTTCATAATAAGTGTCCTCATTTTTTTGTCAATTCAACACTTTCTTTCTTTAGATGAATTTCTTTTCATACTGTTGCAGTTTTGGGGACAAAATAAAGCTGGGTTTTCTCGTGTACGGAAATGGAAACGGCAACGGAAATGTCAAAAATCCATCAAGTAATGAAATAGAAAGAATATTTTCTTGTACACGAAAATGCCATTTCCGCACACATGGAAACACTCTTTCTTTTTCAACTACTTGATGAACTTATCACGTTTCCGTTTCTATACACATGAAGTAACAGTTAAACCTACAAATCGGGGAGTTTGCTGTGAAAATAAAATATGTATGGATGTACACTCGGAAATGTCAACTAAGGCCTCAGATAAAGTAAAACTGGGTATAATGTTAAAATCAGAATCAGATTTTGTTATGAAGACCAGTTTTTCTTTTACATTTTAATAATTACCCGAGACCTGACATCTACTGAGAGCGGAGAGCTTAGACAGGCATTGGAAAAGCCTGAGAGGTGTAGGCCTATGTAAACTACTGACACTGGATTAAAGAACGTGCAACTATCAACTGACAGGACGTGGGAGCATAAAATTTAGGTACTTTAAAACGTTACCCCAATAGATTGCCGTACTTGCATAGACATAGATCAGAGCCATGTCGAATTAGTAGAAATTTTTCCTGTCTGTTTAAGTGAGGGATACAGATTTCTAGGTCATTATATATATTTATGAAACTCAAAACTTGAGGAAACGATTTACAGAGTTGAGTTGTTGTTCTTTTTGGTCAGTATATCAGAAATTTATTCAAATGCGGAGAACAGTTTACGTTTGTATCACTGACTTTTTGTAATGGAATTTATTGTTATGTTAAAAAAAAGAAAAGATAAGGGGAGAAAAACGCTGCCTAGCATGTTTTGTCCAATAAAACCTCTCATCAGTTAAGCGAGCAGGACATAAAATACTTAAGCCATTATTAAGCTGAAGCACCGGAAAACCCCCCAACTCAGCTCAAAATCAGGCTTATATCGATGATCAGTGTTTAATCATTTTTATCGCTAATTGCGGAGTACTTTTACATCAAACGTTTGTTTCTCAATTGATCTGTACCTGCTTTTGTTAAGAATCGCTTCCCAGGCCATTGATATCGAAATTACGGTTTTTCACTCTGAGTCTACCAGAACGCCGGGTAGCTGCCAGCTCGACTGTTTTGACAACAAAGCACGGTATAGACAGTAATGACTGCTGACCCCGGCGGCGTGTTTGCCGATTGCAGTGTAGACCAGCAAATTCAGGAGCGGGGCAGCAACACACCCCCAAACCCAGGTCATCTCTCGTCCTATCGAACACTGCCATGGCTGCTGCAACGTCTGGACTGTGCACCCTAACCCTAACCCTAAAATGACTCTGAACGTCACCGAAAATCCCTGGGAGGTACTTGTGTTGCTGCCCCGCTCCTGAATTTGCTGATCTGCACGGCAATCGGCAAACACGCGCCCCGGCGCGCACTAGATGATTTCGATCGACCAACTAATTGGATGGTGACGTCATAATATTGAGTTTCAATGAGTTCGAACTAGTCGGTTAATGCCAGAGGTCTCATTGTCTGCGCGTATTTACTGAAATGGGAAAACGACAACATACAACACTGTTTTCGGGGATTAATCACCGTGTCCAGATGGAAGAAACAAGAATTTTCATGTGTGTACAGACATACGGGGGCGGGGGGAGGGGGGTTACCAAATCCATCATTATAGACAGATCGACCTGTAACAAATTAACGGCGTCACGCACTATTCAATTTGAATCATGCGTGGGGACTTTCACCTCATCTCTCACCCTCTTCGCCTTCCCTGTACGTGGAAATCGCGTCAAACACGTAATAAAACAAAAAGAAAAAAATCATTCATTGCACAGTCGACCGAACAGCCATCACAGCTAGGTCAAAACATGCGGAAGTCGCTGGAAAATGACGTGTCAGTCGATTGAGAGCTGGCCACAGGTCACTGATTTTTGTCCTAAAGAGCGTGAGAAACGTTAAAATGTCAACCAGTTCATGTGGCAAGACCTAAAAGGAGAACAGACATTTTGTGATTGGATCTAGCAAAATTGGGTTTAAGGTGAACATTTTTAATCTGTTCTAAAAATCAAAATGAAATAATTGTAAGACTATTTGAAACAAAACAATTAATGATCTTACCTGAATGCAGAAAAATCGCTACTCTTTCATTTTATAAGAAAGTTTCAATTTCCATAGAAAAAGTTTCCCCTTTGGAGGGGTTTTCTCAGGAATTTGGCTTTTCACCTTAAGCCCGATTACGCCAGATCCACTCACATTTTATTTGTTTTCGATGAAACCAGGGCCAGTAGCGCACGGGGTCAATTCTGTTTTTCATCGGTTTTGACTCGGAACTTTTTTGAAATAACTAGCGAGACAGATTTGTTTCAGTTTCATTAGTGCGCCAAGTCTGTTTAACTCTTTGTGTGCCATGAAATTTTCCACGTTTGCCGGGACAGGAAGGAAATAGGGGGGAGATGAATGAAGACTAACTGCAGCAACATCTATTAATAGCAGCTTGACTTTCTTTCTTCCCGACACAAAATAGCATAGCATTCTTGTGCATCGATACGTCGGTGACTGGCATAAATGAGACCAGCAGAAGAACCGATCTATCTGTGATTGGCACACAAAGAGTTAGCCCAATGGTCCACTCACATTAAAACCGAGGTAAAACAGACTTGACTCACCGTGCGATGGCTATGTATTTTAGGAAAGTCAGATTCTTCTTTGACCTGATCCAGTCGAGTTGAGCAAACTGTAAGACAAGAAAGTACTTTTGCACGAAACGTCTCTTCCGTGGACGAGAAATTCCTTCCAAAAACTGCTGTTTTGGTAAATGTGTTCGTAAATGGGATTGCATTTCGCACTGTTTCAAAATTCACGCTTTAACAGGGCAAAAAGAGGAGGAAACGCAATCTGAAAAGATACCCATTTCATGGCTAAGCCTTGTTTTCATGCGTGCGGAAACGGAAACGGCAACGGAAACGTCAAAAATCCACCAAGTAGTAAAAAGAAAGAATTTTTCCATGTGTACAGAAACGGCATTTCCTTACACATGGCAACATTCTTTTTGTTTCATAACTTGAAGGGTTTTTTGACTTCTCCAATGCTGTTTCAGTTTCCGTACACTTGTAAACCCAGCCTTATATGTAGAAAGAGAGAAGGGTGAATAATAAATGCAACCTTATGTTTTACAGTCCAAGAATAAGAATTGTATTGTACAAAGAGTGAAAAGGAAGTAGATAATTTGCAGGGGCAGAATAAAATGCAGATCGATATTCTACGATGTGAGAATGAAAAAATTGTAGACTTATATTTTACAGAGAGCGAATAACCAAGTATGTTCTTCTACATTCACCTTTCACCTAGGTATTGTCCATCCTCTGCAGGAGGTAGCCCTCCGTCAGTGGCGTCCATTCCTTTCTGTCTGATGTCTTCCTCATCCATGTCGTTCCCACCCTCTTTTTGATATCATCCCGCCATCTTCTTCGTGGTGGTCCACATGACAGTTCTTTCTCCTGTCCATGGATGCCATTCAGTGCAGCGCTTCGTCCATCTATTATCATTCATCTTTCCCATAAGTCCATCCCAGTTCCACTTTTGTTGTAGCATGATATTTCGGGTAAATAAGTATACTGTTCTCCAGATGGCGCCGTTATGGTAAGTTAATAAGGACTGAAGACTGTTTTGCGATATTACGGAAAAAGACCACACTGCTAATATAGTTTTATTACATGAGTATCCTTCTCTGTACTTGGGTACCATTCACAGGGCTACGTCTCCTTCACCGAAAAGGGTCGTCGACTGGGCCCACACCAGATCTCACAGAACAACAACGACACAAAAATCATCGTGGGCCTCATTGATAGAGACTCTGAGCTGACGTGGAAAGTTCCGGAATCGCTTCTATTTGAGGGTAAGTACTGTTATCAGCTGGGTCCGGGTGTGTGAGGTATTTCAAAATCCAAACTCCCGTGTGACAGAGAAGAGCTGCGGCATTCTGCTGGCGTTGGAGTTTGAGTTTGGGTTTTACTGCAAGTCGGCATGATTACCAGCCACATTGCGCCTTTACGGCCTATTACTTTGTTTATGTTTGGTATTCAGAGCTTCATCAATTTAGATTTCACAAATAGAATTAAACAGCCATGTAGAAACTTTATTACACTGGTCGTAAAAGTTTAAAAAGTTGTTTTGTATAGATCTGAAAAGAGTCTTGTAAATGTGTATGAAAGTTTTAATATCAAGTTGTAAATCTTAGCCTCCTTCAATAATTCTTTCATGCGATCGAAAGGGGAGGAAATATGAGAACCGAGCTCAGAAAATAATTCTTTCAAGGGGTCGAAAGGGAAGGAAATAAGAGAACCGAGCTGTGAGTCCACGTCAGAAAATAATTCTTTCAAGGGATCGAAGGGGGAGGAAATGTGAGAACCACTAATAAGATAGGTATAGCTCAACCGTGACCAGACGTTATTATTTTAGTAGCCCGTGTTGGATTCACTGAGAATAATTTGAATAGGACTCCGGTAAATTGAACCGTCGAGGGAAGTAATTTAGAAGAAATGATAGACAACTTTTACCCGAAGTCCATGAAACAGGGAACTATCTGTGACAGGCTTATCAAAGAGAATACCGATGGGATGTCACTGATGTCGTGATGTCCATGTATTATACAGGTCTACAGTGATTGGAATTGGCCTCAGACTGATCTCAATATAAGATGACTCGTTGGACATTTTAAGACCCTGAACACAAAAATAAGAATCCTATTATTTATATTATCATAAAAACTACAGAAAATTTTAGTATTTTGAAAAGAATACCTTATTTACTGGGTTTGTTTTTTTTTAAACATACTATCGCTTGAGATCATTTCTCCCTGTAAACAACATTAATTTGGGACATTAATTTGTTGGTTAAAGATTTAATGTCCTTCAGAATGCGATACGATGGTTTCGGGTGACCAAATGGAAAGATTCACCAAGATAATTGGTTGAGACATAATTATGGCGAGGAAATGGGGAGAGCGGCAGGTAGAGGAAAACAAAGGGTCATGGACTACACTGTTTACCTGATACATGTACCTGACACAAATGGACAAGCTTAAACTGAGACTGAACACGGAAATCCTCAGGAACTGACGTCACTAAAGGCTTTGTTTTGCCTGACAACTGGAAGCTGTATTCTCTGTCCGCTCATTGGACAATAATTAAGGCCTCGGCGTCACTTTCGGGAAATGGACGACGACATGGCAGTTTTATCACCATTTTATTTACTGTCGTTTACACAAAATTGGGCTTGGCCACAGAATTGTCATTTGAAATTTAGCTCCAGGGGGAACAAAATATTATGGTTTAATGTAATGGTGTAAGATTTCACATTTAGCATTCGTGGCACTCCCGAGATATTCATGGGCGTAAACATCTCTTGAAATATCGACATTAGTGGGTGCCTTGGTAGCAAAGATAAGAAGAAATCTTTCTCTCTCTCTCTCTCTCTCTCTCTCTCTCTCTCTCTCTCTCTCTCTCTCTCTCTCTCTCTCTCTCTCTCTCTCTCTCTCTGTGTCTCTGTGTCTCTCTCTGATCTCTCTCTCTCTCTCTCTCTCTCTCTCTCTCTCTGATCTCTCTCTCTCTCTCTCTCTCTCTTTCTCCCTCTCTTTGTGTCCCCTCTTTCTCTCTCTCTCCCCACACTCTCTCTCTCTTTTTCTCTCTTCTCCCTCACCCTGTCTCTCTCTCTTTTAATACCAGATCCACCAAGGGGTGGCATAGTTCTGCTGGTCTGTTTCTGTGGATATCTGAATATGTATGAATGAATCATACATAAACTGAAAAAAAACAATGCTATAAGACAGTCAATAACTGCAAGTTTCATACAAAATTTGACATTTTTAAAAAAACGAAATTTTGAGAATGTTTTCTTTTTTTTAATCAATGGCAAAAATACCACTTTGATAGGGGTTTCTCGCTCTGAAGATCATTTATGGCGTTGCTCTCCGAACTGCAAAGTTTGAGTTCTGACGTTTATAGAAAGATAAAAAAGATTGTTTGTGCCCTCCGTAATTCGTCTCAACAAGACACTTCGGCTAGATGTGTACCAAATTTCACCGAGGTTCCTTTACCATGTCACTTCATGTATGCCTGTTATTGAGTTTAAGTTGCGATAAATTGTATGTTCATGTAATGACGCGTGAGATGTGTGTATCATGTCTGTGCTCCTAAACGCTCTGTGAAAAAGAATTTCCCTCATGGGATATTGAAGTGATTTTTATCTGATCTTGTCTTATCTTATCTTATCTTATCTTATCTTATCCTATATTATTGAATGTCAGTGTGAACGTGAATTTTTAACTGTCTTTTTTTTTTCTTTGGAAACAGCTGGGCGCCCACCACGTGACCGGTACAGCTATGTCACGAAGGTATTGCCAGCTGATCCTGCAGCTGTAGCCGTGATGATGGTCGTCAACACAGCTGGTCTAGTGATTGGAGTGGGATTTCTAATCTTTAACATTGTCTACCGTAACAACAGGTGAGGTGGATGGATGGATGGGTGGATGGATGGATAGATGGGTGGGTGGATGGATGGATGAATGAATGGGTGGGTGGGTGGATGGATGGATAAATGGATGAGGGACTGGAACTGAATAATTATTCGAGAATACTCAAAAAGGCAGACATAACAAGATTGGAGGCAGCTGAAATGTGGCTTTACAGAAGGCTACTCAGAATAAGTTGGACAGAAAGGAGAACAAATACAAGCATCTTAGAACAGCTTGGCACCACCAGAAGAATAACACCTGAAATAAATAAAAGAAGACTTGCATACATCGGCCACGCGGCCCGAAACAAAAGCACGGCCCTTATGATATCAATCCTTCAAGGAAAGACAGAAACAAAGAGAAAACAAGGAAGACCACCCATTACATATCACGATAACATCAAGAAAGTCAGCCAGCTGGAAATAAGTGAACTAACTAGGAAAGCTAAGGACAGGATTGGGTGGAGGAGATTTTGTCGTGACATCCACTGTAGCAGCTAACATCGATGACGATGAAGCCGACAGGTGACAGGTGAGGTGACTGTAATTCTAACTAGTAGTAGGATTTTCGGGTGTATGTTTGTTGAATGACAACTGAACGAAATCACCTTACTAAATAAACCTGTGTTCTGTTGTTGTTGATTGACGTACATTTTAAAACCAACAATAGTTTTCCTCAGGAATACTGGTCCTCTCTGTCACAAACTAATGTGAAAACAAAATAATAATAATAATAATAATATTAATAACAACAAAAGATTGACAACATAGGGTGGAGCAGTCAGCCTTGTCATTGACAGCATCAGTATGAAAATAATATAAGACCGTACGGATATCGTTTGGATAGATAGATCGTATCGATAGATACGTAGATTTAAAGGCAACTCGTCGTCAGAAATTTCGGGATACACGTCTCGTAACATTTAGTTTTTTTTAATGTTTTTATTCCTTTTTTTTTTTTTATTATTTCATTTTAACTGCTTGATCGTCTTTAATCTGTGACAACAATACGTTCCGCATCCGAATATTAATGTCGGTAACAAACTGTTTATTATCTATATCAAAGACCCAGTCAAAGTACCTGTGTCTTGCTTTACCATGACTGAGTTCCACAGTGACCTTTGCTAGACCCTTTAGTTCGAGTCACGCAAAGTGAAGCCAAACCTGAAGCGCGGCGGCCATTTTTCTAATATGGCAAAACAAACCTCAGACCTATAGGCAATGAGTAGCAGAAAGGCCAGATATAAGACGATAGTTGGCAACACAAAACAGACAAAAAAAGTTTATGTTTTATTTCCGTTAGAACTTCTCTAACCATGAACCAGGCCATAAAAAACCGCATGCTTCAATTATTAGAACTGATTGTGTCATTATAATTATGTCAGGATGAGGTTGCTGGAGGCCGGAGAGGCTGCACCATCAACGGACAGTTTTAGAATAATAATAGAATAATAAGTTTTTATTAATATCATGTCGTCGCCTCAGTATTATTTTGTCCTTAGTGCACTCTTCTAGGCTTTGAGTTACGACAGTTATAATACTAAGGGGGCGATGTCTCCAGAGTTCCATTTTCTTCTCCTTCTTTATTCTCCCCCTTCTTGGTTCTCTCTCTCTCTCTCTCTCTCTCTCTCTTGGACTATCTCTGTATGATTTTCGCTACAACTTTACTGACATTTACGAGTATATTATTATCGTATGATTACGGTTTTCATAAGAACCTGTGGTTGTTTGCCCAACCAGCTGAACATAATTTGGTAATTTGTTTCACAAAACTGGCAAGTTCTTTTCGACGCGCTCAGCGAAACATCACACGATGCACTTTTAGTGTGAGGGTTATTAAAGAACTAGCTGAGGTCCCCGGCCCTGCCCGGGATAAATCGGTTTGAATATTGGTTTCAGTTCTGGGTGGTTATGATGGACCTGCTTCATCTGGCCTGTTCCTATTTGTTTATTTTATTTTTGTTTGTTTGTTTTTAAATAAGTCTTACTGCTCTGCCTTTGTGAGTTGACACCCTGCGCATCCCGTACAACAGCATGATTTGCGCACGGGTTAGTGTGTTTGACAGTGAACACATCGCAGGAAGTGATAACGAAACCTTAAAATGGCGAACCATGACTCGAAATAGATCTAAATGATGGCGAAACAATAAATTTCCAATAAAAAAAACTACACCGATTTGAGACTTCTATTAAAAACTGTGCACCCTTACATCCATTCTGATGCACCATATGAAATTTGAAGTCTGAGTGTTGAGTGGTTCAGAAGCCTTTTGCAACGAAAAATCTCAAGTCCACAAATATATATAGTATAGATTATCGGAAGGGGGGGGGAAAGACAAGGAAGGAGAGATTACTGCCCTTTTGTCTGCCTTCCATTGGACAATATGGCACACATACACCAAAGGAATACAACATGGCCTTTGAAAATTTCGAGTGATGAATCCATGAAAACCACCTGAGTGTGGATTTCGCGAATTGATCACCCGTGATTCCTAATCTAAAAACCACGAAAGACACAATTTATTGAAAATATAATCATAATCAAAATATTCACTACACATCACGGGTCCAAGCTAATGGAACAATATTTTGTAATTATTTACTATAATATTTTAAAGCGAATAAGTGAGAGAATCACTTATCACTTGCCTCTCCTGTACAGTGTGCTCAGTGTGGTATTCGCGATTTCATCACAGACCGACGATATTATTTAACCTACGTACCGTACGAATTCCATTTGCGCCAACTCAAATGTTTCACACAAATGATGCCATTTCACTAAAAGGTCACGCTCGAGATTTCTTTGCCAACGGATGTCTAAATTCCAGAACATCCGATCCATTATCTACATTACTAAGTGTGATCGTTCTCCAGGGACTGCTGGTGGCCCAAAAGAGCAATTTGACGTATCGATGAGTTGGTTTGTTAACGACGTTAACGTTAGATCTGAAGAATGGAGGTGGCGTCAGTAAGGGCTCTATGTCTTAAGCTGGGTTTTCATGTGTACGGAAACGGAAACGGCATTGGAAACGTCAAAAACCCTTCAAGTAGTGAAATAGAAAGAATGTTTTCATGCCCTGAAATGCCGTTTCTGTCCACAAGGAAACACGGCTTTACACTGATGAATTACCCTGCCAGCTGTTTTCAACTGGTTGTCCGATTTTTTACAAGCCACCTAGGCAGGTTTACATTATTTTGTGTGAAATATTTTAAAATGGTGCTTCTAAATAACAAAACACGACATCAGCTAGGTCGTATGGTGGAGTTCTAGCAAACCGAGTATTAACTTTAGTAATTCCCTTGAAAGCTATTCTCAGAAGCGTTGTTTTCCCTTGACGCAAAAAACTTGGGTGACGTACGCACAGGTAACAATATTCTGCACAAATACGCTGCTGCTATGCCCTGGTAATCTTGACAGTTTAGTTCGCCACGTGACATTGTTCCATTGCTTATCTCGAGAAATTTGGTCGGATAAATTTTTATTGTAACCTCCGCTGACACACGTATAAATATATTTGATCAGTTTTGGTCTACAGTGATTGTGTACATCTTTGAACTGAAACATGTGGGGTGGAATGGACATTCTCGTTTCTTGAAGATTATGGATGCAAATTGATATTTAGTTTTATGAATAGTGTTAATTTTCCATGGTTATAAAAGGTTTATGTCCTCTTCTGTCGGTGATGTTAACACCGCTCTAATTAGGGGCGTCACCCCTTAAAGGTCTTAGTGTGGATATGAATGGCGATATTTTCATGTACAGTAAAGGTATGACTGTTAAGGGTGGAGAAAAGACAATTGGGCGGGGGGGAGGGGATATTGAAAAATGGTACTGATTGAAGATCACTGTATGAGACTTAACAACCAAGCTACATTTTGTTGTATTTATATTCAAATAATATATACAAATTGTCATAGGCATCGAGGGGCTGAGAGAATGGATGACTGGATGCTTCTTTTTTTTTTTTTGTTATTTGTTTTTTAAATACTAAACTTTTAGCGAGGTTCAAAAACAAACAGCTGGCCATAGCCATTGAAGCGTAACCTCTCAAAACTTTTAGCGGAGTTCCAGAGCCGAGAAATATCCCCGGATGAACTTCACTGAGATTAATACATGAAATTATTATCATCGTTTTTTTTTCCTTCACTAAGTAACATTTTCTTATTTCTTTTTAAGTGCACGCGATGTGTCTCATGTTATAGATGTCATTTTGTTCCAAAGAAAATTTGCCCCAAAAGTCGATTTAATTAGGTTCCAACAGCCGACCGACGATATTTTTCTTTCTTGTGTGTGTTTGGAATTGGTCGTTAAAGGGCCAATACTAAGCTTGAGCCGAACTGAACTTAACTGGTCACTCTCGCCTCAGCACGGCCCTACCCTAATACTTGTAGATCGACCGAACGACATTGTCATAGCTCTATTGATAAAATAAAAAAAGTCCAACTAAGAACCCTCCGATTCAAAGGTTGGATCAGAGAATATAGATGTATAGAGAGGGTTCACTTCCGCCAAATCGCGAAACTAGGTCGTTGCGGTAAACAAGAAATTGAAGAATTGAAAGAGACATTCTTCACCAAAGATAGTGTGCATATATGTTTACTGTGGTTTGTTCATATTTTTTGGCTGATTGAAACTATTTAAAACCGTTTGAAAGCTCCTACGCCCCGTGGAAATGCACAAACGGATATTGTTTACCGCAGCGACCTACTTTCCGCTCCATGCTAACAGTGGTTTCGCGGGGCCTCCCGTGTCTTGCAGTGCAAATCGACCAATAGTGAACCCTCTCTGTACATACATACTCTCTGGTTGGATCTATACAGCTATGAAATCCAGGCGCTCATCAGCCGATTTTGATCGGCCGACTAATTGGATTGGTGAGGTCACGACACTGAGTTCAAAGAGATCCAAACAGTTGGCCAGTGCACGGGACCTCAATGAACCTAACTGTCCTGACGTCACCATCCAATTAGTCAGCTGGTCAGACTCGCCTAGGCATATTCTGCCGTCCAAAGGCAGACCGACGTAACTGACAGTATGACCATTTTTTTTTTACTTTCTGGCCTCTCTGAACTTGTCTCACACTTAATTTTTTCAGGTCAAAGACGGAGAAACGTATCTGCTACTGAAAAAGCAGTTTCTAGTGTGGCAGTCGCATAATTAGAAGCGTTTATATAGTTATGCCATACAAGTTGTTTGCGGTTTTCTCAAAAGTATGAAATGAGCAGATACGACCTTCTGCCTTCGCACGGGAGTATTGTCTTTCCATCCCTACTCACCCCACGGCAAAACCTGACCAGCGCCGCCTGTGCCAGCGATACAGATCCAGTGCTCACGAATGTAGATGTCTCGGCAGGGTATCGCATTACCTGCCATCAAATCTCTGCCCCATGGGCTCGTGACCCGAACAAAGACTGCTCTTTCAGGCGCGTGCTTTAACTGAATACTCATTAACTCATTAACCCTTAGAGAATCAAGCATTGGGACGTAGGACTGTAATGGTGGCCACATCTCTCTGTGTCTTGTTTGATAAAGCTTTTGTTCGGCCTATAGCCGAACTTTCTTCTTTATCCGAATATTTTGTTCAGCTGACTATTTGAAAGATTGATTTGAGTTTTGCTTTCGTATAATTCCTTCGTCTTAACCATGTATTTGTTCATGAAAGTTTTGATTTCTAATAGCAATAAATGTTTGATAGGATGTATTGAGGTCATACAGTCTAAGGGTTCGCAACCATTTTCGTCCCGCTCACCCCTGGCAACTTTTCGAAAGTAAATTTACCCCCCCCCCCCCCACCCTGTTTTGTTCAGTAATTGGAGTCTACACCTCTACCATAATAAAGCAACTGACACACTTGGAATTTTGAAGTACTGCTTTTAGCATTATTAATTAAAGTTAAAATAAATAATACAATTGACAACTAATACATTACAACCTTATTTCACTTATTTGTGAACAACTAAAGAGTCAACGTATTTACGACTTGGTTAGGCTGAATTAATAATAATAATAATAATGTATAGCATTTATATAGCGCATATCCATTTAAAATGATCTTGAGGGTAACTTTATTTCCGATTGGGAACGCCAGGTGTGCCAAAATACATATTATGCTGCCAACTTTGTCACAAATCCCAGACTGGGAGATGTAATAATTATAACAAGACAACAATCACGAACGAACAAGTATAACACTTAACAGAACAACCCATCAGACCCACACATTTATTATACATAAACATAAAGATAATAGCGCAACTACATACATTATATTATTCACGTTACTGCCGTCCAACGGCCTTATTCCCACATGCACTCTTCCTCGGGTCCACAACCCGGTAGTTACTTTCTAAAGACACTTCGGTCTCAGCTTCTCCTCTCCATGTCTTAATAGCACATTAATATTTCACTGGCACCGCAGTCTCCCAATAGCCCCTTCCTATTGCCATAACACATTAGCATTCCAATAGCACATCAACATGGCAATAGCACATCAGCATTTCAATAGCACATCAACATGGCAATAGCACATTAGCATTTCAATAGCACATCAACATGGCAATAGCACATTAGCATTTCAATAGCACATCAACATGGCAATAGCACATTAGCATTTCAATAGCACATTCACGATCACATATACGTCCCTGTCGGTGGCCAGACTGCCACGACTTATGTGCTTCTACTGTCCTGCACCGACAGCTTCCTTCCTGGCCTATGTGTGGCCTCCGGCCCTATGCTGGCCTATCCCCTGTGCTCACCGTAGGCGGCCGACCCCGGCACCAGTCATCACTGGAAAAAACACTACTCCCAAGTCTTCCGACTGCTCTCCTTATGTTCGCCCTCTGGGGCTTTCTCCTGCGTCCGCTTTCTTAGACGTCTTAGTGTGCAGTGCTAGTAATACAGCGCTCTCGCCTCATTCAGAGCCCCCCCCCCCACTCACAACATGCACGCCTTCCCTTACCCCGTGGCCCGTGGGTTAACTTTATTCTCACCCTCTTCTCGTAACTACTGATCCTCGCTCACTCGCTCGTGACAAACTTATGTCCATTGTTCGAAAATGATATTGTGGACATGTCGCCAGTGAAACATTTCTTGTGGCCAGCTAGTTAAATCAAACCCTAGCCCTAGCCCTAACCCTAACCCCCCGGAAAAAAACCTTGAAAAAATATATCTAATAAACAAACAAAACCCATATATGCCATTTGGTTCAAATAGTCAGTGTGCAATTTTTTTTTCTATGTTTTTGGTACAGTCGAACACACACAGATGTTCAGGCCTAGATAATGGTTAAAAGACAGACTGCTTAACAAAATTATATGTACATAATTACTAGCAGAATATTCAAACTTCTTAAAGACAACATCAAAGGCACAAACAACAGCAGGGGCGGAAATAACGATATGTCTGAAGGCCTCAGCTATTGAATAATTACACGCACAACAAACAAAACGAGACTTACCTGCCTGAAGTTGAAAGTTGACCTTTGTTTGGGATAACTGGGTTGTTTGTGATAAATAAAATGTACTAAATTTTGATGATGATAGATTTTTGCTTTAAGGAAGTTTTCCGCTGCGAGTCGTCAGAGCCTCTTTTTCTTGTCGCGTTACATTGATCCTTGTTTTCGTCTCTCTGTTATTTATTACAAGAAAGTCCGGTGGGACAACTCTCCTTACCGAAGCACTTCCTTATTTCGGGCACGCCCTAATTTACTGACAACCTTTAAACCATTTTCCACGACTTCGCACCAATTCTGATTCAGTCTCATTTGGTGCGCATGCGTGGGGGGCTTGTAGTGATCACCAACACGTCACAGAATAAGTGGTCTTGTTGACAGCATCCGCTCCGCTATTTTTACGGCAAATGGCGTATGAAAAACTCTCTTTGCCTCAATAGCGGCGAGGAACGGAGCGGAACGGATGCTGTGGACAAGTACACAGAGGCAAAGAGTGTTTTACGTCATTGTCTGTAAAAATAGCGGAGCGGATACTGTATACAAGAGCAGTAAGAGGTTGGCGTCCTAAAAACTGACAGCAGTCGTACATGTGCAGGGAGGGATAATTCAAAATTCAAAATAATCAAAGCCAGTATTTGCCGCCATTACCAAAATCTATCTTGAGAAGAGCATCCTATTAGCATACAAATATTTCCAGTGCTAAGTGGTGTCTGGTTACCTGTTCCATCATGGGCACCCCCCATCCCCACCCCCACCCCCAAATTCGGGCAAAACAGTAGAGGGATAACTGAAAAGCGTTTTCCAAAAGTGTGCAAATAAAATTTTGCAAGAAGTTTGGCCCCTTTCAGATAGTCATTCAGAATTAGTGAGACGCGGTGTAAGTGTTCAGTTGAAACTTGCTTTGTCACGTCTTTATCTTCTGGATGAAGGCGGGACATGGCACGTTTTAACTGCACAATTACACTGATTTTGAATGACCATCTGAAAGGGGCCATGACTCATGCAAAATCTGACTTACACAGTTTTGGAAAAGAGCTCTTCAATTTGGGAAAAAGCAAGAAGAAAAACACGTGCAGAGGAAGCAAAAAGATGGAACAAATTAACAATGATGTAAACTTTCGGGTAAATAAACGCCACTTCCTCCCATAAATATTGAGTTCTCATACCCCTATGGTGTCCCAGAAATCGATTAATCAGCCATTCACTTTGTATTTTTGCACTGCACCAAAAGGGACATTTACAATGGTTTAAAGGCATTGGTGTGTAATTAGATCTGATTTTTACAGCTAATGAAGTCCTTTCGTTGCCAGTCAGCGAGAGTAAAAAGCACCCATTCTCCTCTCTTGAGCTGAGGGGTCTGTCGACAGTAGGTATGTGAAACGATGACACAGTGCACTGAATTGCTAGAGGCGAGCTCTGAAATATACATATATGGGCTTTGTATTTCCTTTACCTTGGGGGTGTCTCGGAGCAGTCGGAGGGATTAATAGCAGTGATATATGGGTAAGAAGCCGAGGGAATTCGAGGTTGAAAGAGAGAGGAGAAGGGAGAGAGAGAGAAGGAAAAAAAAAGAGAGAGAGAAAGAAAGAGAGGAAGGAAGAAGGCGAGAGACTCAGAGTGCGAGAGAGAGAGACAGAAAGAAAGAGAGAGAGAGATCAGATGAAAGAAATACAGAGAGAGAGAGAGAGAGATCAGATGAAAGAAATACAGAGAGACAGAGACAAAGAAAGACAAAAACAGAGCAGAGACAGAGAAGGGGACAGACAGACAGACAGACAGACAGATAGACAGACAGACAGACAGACAGACAGACAGACAGACAGACATCAGTTGTTTGTAAACGAGTGTATGGATTTTGATGCATCTCCAAGTCTTTCGTGAGAGTGCATGATTTCCGTAAGCCGACACACGATTTTCGAATATTTCACTTTCAGCTGTTCGAAATAAGGAACTGTTGGCTAATCTCAACATGATTCCACAACTCAAAAACTGGCAGTTATATGTAGCGAAGCCTTGCGCAAGAAATAATACCAAATGATACAATGAAAAGCAAAGAAAACGGGAAGACAGAAAATGCCAATATTTCGCCAAAAAGCTTTCTTCAAGGGAAAAAAAAAGAAGAAAGAAAAACTACAACAACAGAAAAAAGGGAAATTTGAAAAGATAAAACAATCGAGCAATAACGAAATCAGAGTATGAAATGTATGAAATCACAGTTGTTCTGTGGTTTTTATAATATTTGGTCGATTCCACAAGTGTCGCGGGACAAACAAAGAAACAAATGAACATGAAACTGAAAGACCCATTTCCAAAAAAATACAAAAAAAATGTTCTTCCGACTCTCGCTACTGCAGATCCCCAGCCGTGTGGTAGCGGCAGCAGGCGTAGAAGAAACTCAATAGCTGCCGAAATGTATGGGTTCCCCCCCCCCTTTCCTTTTAATTTTTTTAATTGTGGAGGATGGTGAGACAGAAGCAGAACAATATTGAATAATGACCCCAGTTGGTCGACCTTAAATCATTGGCCCAAGAAGAAACTCCACAGCTTCCGAAATATCTTCTTTTTTTTTTTGCTTCATTTTCTCCTTTGTTCTTTTAATTTTGAATTGGACAGAATGGAAAGTCAGAAGCTGAAACAATACTGGGGAATGCCCCCCAGGTGGTGAACTTTATCACCGATCACAAATCAAGCCCCCCTCCCTCCCCCCCCCCCCCACACACACACACAGCCAACACGAAGAGAAATAGATATCAAAATTATAAAGCAGCCGAAAGTATCGAGACATACAGTGACAAAGATTGTATGCCTCAACTATTGTCAGCATGATTAGTAAGCTGAGAAAAATACAGAAGACCGTTGTTTTTTCCCCTCCGCAATTCACCTCAACAAGACACTTTTACTAGATGTATGCCATATTTCAATAAATTTCCTTACCGTGTCACTTCAGGTATGCTTGTTATTGAGTTTATCGAGTGGTGATATATGTTTATGTAATGATAGGAAAGATTTGTGTACCATGTACTAGGTTACCCTTAAAAGCTCTTTGAAATAGAATTTCCCTCATGGGATAATCAAATGATTCTTATCTTATCTTATCTCATCCGTTTCTTTTTCTACAGGCACATCAAGATGTCCAGTCCAAACATCAACAACATCATTGTACTGGGCTGTTTATTCATGTACATCTTTGTGTACATACTCACCTCTGACTACGCGTCCTGGGCTTGTGGCACGACTTACAAGTTCTGCATGGTAAGGACATTTAGTTCTATGCCTTTAATGTCTTTGTTACTTCATCTCTTTCTTCTGTGCCTCCTGCCTTGACAATAGACGGTCGCGTGTTCTATGATATGGGTCGTGAAATTATGGTATTGATCACTTTTGTAATTGCACTTTTATGGCCGTTATCCTGAGAATTACGCCGAGTCGGAATCTGTCTAAGTCAGCCTTTCTCAAACTGTATTTGTTTTGTTGTTGTTGTTGTTTCGTGATCCACTTCACAGTTCGCATGTCAGCTGCCATCTATCCTGTCGTCAACATTATAGCGTCAACATAACTTTGCTGTTACAAGTGATTTAGGACTAATGTTAAGTCTAGTAGAGCTCTGGGTCAAGTCTGTCAAGTCTGTTGTGCGTCGGTTTTGATAACCAACTTAGGGTACAAACGCAGTAAAATCCATTTCCATTCCCCCCAATATTTTTTTTAGGAGGGGAGTGGAGGGAGGAGGGGATTTATCTAATCTTTGTTGCCTGTTGCCAAACACCAGAAGAATACCCGCGAACACGTTGGTCTAGAGGCAATGTGCACGCCGTTCATGCCTAAAGTGCCGGGTTCGATCCCCGGTCGGTGCGTGCATGTTGGAATTTTTTCACGCCACTGATGGAAGTGTTTTAAAATAACTTGAGAAACGCCAATGATGATGAAAGGCGTTTAAAATTCTGCACTTAGCTATTCCTTCTCGAAAGGACATAAGTAGAAAAATTACAAAAGATTTGTTCAGAAACCACAGTGCATTGTAACACCATATGTAAGAAAAGGCTATGCATGTCACAAAATTTGCAAATTGGCCTGAGGCGGCAAGCCCCCTCCTCCTCCTCTCTCTCCTAGATTTTGAGGCCCGAGGTCTACCAAGCCTATGGTAAATCCACCACTGGACGACAGTCATCAACTCTGCCCTTTGATGAATTGCGCATTTTTTATTGCATCACATGCCCGTGTACGTTACTAAAAGTTGCCTCAGTGGGCGCACAAAAACTGCAATTTTTACGAAGAAAATAATGATTTTCTAAATAAACTGAAAGAATGTAATTTGCAATGACTTTGTCGACTAAAAAAAAATATAAGTTGAGCTGGTCAGATGCATTTTGTACATGAAGTTTGGAGGTGGCACGAAGCAAACTTAAAGGAATAGCTTGGATTTAAAATCCAAGCATCCCAGATTTATTGATGACACATTCGGTCGTCGTGTCCCGTCTATGACAGATCAGATTAATACAATATTCATTGACTTCTATTTCAGGATCTGCGTGGTCACATAATAATTTCATATTTGTTACGAGCCCCGCAGGTCATTAAACATAATAACTTGCCTGGGTTTCGTAGGAACAACATTGTGTGTTTGTCCTTTCAAATGGCTGTTGTGGCCGCGGGATAGCATTATATCGTCAGCAGATTGGGTACACGTGACGAGAACAATGCTGCTGATGTCCATGATCGTGTTATATTTTATGTCATGCCATGCTATGAGAAAAAGGCCGTATACGATAATGTCAAATTTTACAGGGAACGCAAGAAAAAAAAAACAACAGTTATTTCTCGTTGGGCTCCACTGTACTACCATTTTTTATGACCTAAGAAAGTAGTAATGGTGCGAAAGTATAATGAAAGGTACTAGATAACAATGAGATGAGACACACTTCCTTCTTCGCGCCTCTAAAAAAGAAATGGTGCACACAGTCTGCGCGCTATCTGCTTGATAGAATGATAGATTAATGATGCACTGTGTGCCCTGATTCTTTTTTAGTTATTGGATCGGATTTGTTACCATGCTAACGCGACTACCACCTCCTCGCCACCTCCCCCCCCCCCCCGAGTTTTTCTTCAGGGATTGAAGTTATGATTACAAAGTCAGAGACTTCAATCAAAATCTACAACGACAAAATTCAATCTTTTCCCTGTATTGGGTATGTAGAATACGGCATCGTTCATGACTTCAGCGCAAGCACCGCTAGGTGGCTGTCTCATCTTATTGTATCCAATATCTTTGGTATAACCCAGGAAGAAAAGTAAAGCAAATTTTTCCATGAAAGGATGTTTAAAAGCGAATTTGATCTAGATACCGTCTTTGTGCGTAACACGGCAATGTCGTGCACGTTTGCCAACTGTGTGATTTACTGCTGTAGTCTCTAGGTGTAGGTTTAAAGAACATGCGCGACGACCGTGCGTCTTTCTGCTCTTGCCTTTTGGCGATTTTTTCATTATTACCTGTCGTGCTCACTTCCTGTCTCTTCAAAATTTTGTTCTGTACAGCTATTCATCCTTGTTATGTTTATTCTTGCTCCTGAGATATTGTCGTTGTCAGTTTTAGCACTTGTTGATTTGTTCTCTGGCGGAAATTCATTCTTTTATTTTGCTTTCGAAGAGATAGCGGTGGCTGAAAATACACGTGCTTGTAAGCCTGGTGATCAGTTTTCATTGACGTACATGAAATGTGAGTCGCAGTAAGTTGGGTTCAAAGTTACGATAGGGCACAAATCAACAATAGCAACAAGGACAACAGCATAATGTGTCAGCGAAGCCCTGCGGAGACGGAGGAATACCAGAAAACTGAATGTTAAATGAGAACGATTATTATTAGATATTACGCAGATGTTCGATGCCGGGGACCATTCTGCGACGTCAGTTCTTATTTGTTCCAACTCCACTTTTTGCACAGCTGAGAAATTCGACGTTAAGCGTCTGCGGCGTTAATATTATGATAAGGAGTTGGAATAAATGGGAACTGTGCTTGATAAGTGCCTAAAGCCTTTTAAACAAGTGTCAAAGTGTGCATCTGTTATACCTCTTCTACATAGTATTTGATTAAAAGGTCCCCAGTTGTTGTTGTTGTTGTTGTTTCTTCAGAAAATGGAAATAGAACAAATAAGAACGAAGGTCGCAATACCTAGGCTGATTTGCATGTAAAAACATATTTTTAAAAATATAAAAAGAAGGAAAAGGAAGAAGAATACTTGAGTTTGTTTGATAAGGATTGGTTAACTACACCAATTACCACAATCAAGTTCTTCTTCTCCATTCCCAAAAGAAAACACACGAGCATACGACCCATAGAGCCGTGAATGACCATTATGAGGTCTCGACATTTCAAGTCTTTAAGTGCATTATGCAAGAACTATTTGATTTGTTTGATTAGATAAACAGCCTACGTTCCATTTTTATAGAATCCTACACTTTCGAAAAAGAAATATGAGACATCAGTCACGCTTTCTTTTCGAGGCCGTTGAGGGCTTTTGGCGTCCAGCTAGTCATTTATTGTGTTTGGTGTGTTTTCTGTGTAGGGTCGTCTTTGTTTTCTTTCTCCTCTCCTTGGATGGTGTTTTCTGTTTCTTATGTTCAGGCGTGCAAAATTTACTAATAAAGCTGTGTTTTTATGTGTTCGGAAACGGCACCGACAACGGAAAGAGTGCTTCCATTTGTGCGGAAACGGCGTTCCCTTACAAATGAAAATATTCCTCCTATGTCATTACTTGAAAGGTTTTGACGTTTCCATTTCCGTTCACATGAAAACCCAGCGTTAAGCCAAAACGCCAAAAACCGTTCAAATAGTGAATTAGGAAGAATATTTCCGTATGCCGTTTCCGTACACATGGAAACACTCTTTCTTTTTACTATATGATGGATTTTTTGCCGTTTCCGTTTCCATACACTTGAGAACTCAGCTTAGGCCTGATTTTCAATGTTGTTGTTGAATTAATTATTTCAACTATCGATTAAAATGAAACTCATCTTTCTTGTCTTTCCATTTTCTCTCCCCCCAACCCAAAACACAAAACATGACCCATCCACAGGTAAGGACCTGGCTTGCATGTATAGGATTTACCTTGTCATTTGGTGCCCTCTTCTCCAAGACATGGCGAGTGCACGCTCTCTTCAGGAATAAAGAAATGAAAAGAAAGGTGAAATTGCTTGAATTCCTCTCTTCACGTCTTGTGCGTTCTTCCCTGTTTCACTTTGTGTGTGTGGGGGGGTGGGGGTGGGGGGGGGGGGTTGGGAGGGAGTTTGTCATTTCTTCTTTTGCATTTCTGTGCTCTTTCTCATGAAGAGACCCAACCTTATATTGAACGGACTCGATTTGTGTCAAACAACAGAAAAAATTCAAACAGTTTAAAAGCTAAAGCGCAAACGTGGTTTTCTACCCGAGGACAGTAAAGTTTCATCTCTATGATTTCGTTGAGAGGTATGAGCCCACTGTCAAAGTTGATCTCGGACAAAGTGTAGTTTATTTGTTATTTGTTCAAATCCATTTTTCCTGCCATCTCGATTTAATGAATTTATTAACAGCAGACTTAAAATCGGCGTATGTATGTGTGTGTGTGTATGGTCTTTTCGGGTGTTCTGATGGCCGTTGTCTGGGGTGTTTCATTTCCTTTACCATCATCACACCACATCACAGTTACATGTACCACATCGTCACCACCAATACACCACATCACATCACGGCTACCATATCACAAACATCACCATTATCACACCACGTCACAGCCACCACATCACCATCACCACCATCATGTCTCACCACCATCATCAACACCACAACCACACCACATCACGGTTAATACACCATCTCCACATTACCACCTTAATCTTAACCCCAAAAAAAAACAACACATAAAGAAAACCTGCAGTATGACAGACACGGCACTTTCCAGTTTTTGACCATACTAGCCGACCTGCGCAAGATAAATCTTGCAAATTTTCCATGTACCAAACCCAATCGTATATCAAGATCTAGGCTACATTAAAACAGCATTTAGATTCCATGCAATGACTAATAGAACTTACTGTTACACAACAACATTACGTAGAAATATACGGATGTGATTCGTTGGTTTTAGACCACCAATGTGTAAAGAAAGGCCAAGGACAAAATTTCCGGTCATGCTTTTTGATTCTATCTGATGAAAATGCGTCTCTATTTTTGCGGCTAAAAAAAAACAACTTAATATAAGTAAAGACTGATTTTTGTTCAAAATGAATGTGTCCGCGTAACTCTTCGTCAAAAATTGATGCAGTATGCCAAGTTTCATCATTTTTGATGGCGTAGTCGCGAAGTTTTAGCTGCTTACAGGTTCACCCTCTAGCTCAATAATAGTAAGATGTACCCAAATGCTTGTGTGAAGAAATTCATATCCATCTTAAACGTCACTCACCATCTCCTGTTTCATCAAATTTCTAGATCACCACAAGCAACAGAATAATGCACACCAGAGCAAACAGAGAAAGACACAAATCATGTTTGCCCTCCTCAATTCGTCTCAACAAGACATTATAGCTAGATGTGTGCCATATTTCACTAAGATTTCTTTCCATGTCACTTCAAGTGTACCTGTTATTGAGTTTATTGAGTTGCGATATATGTTTATGTAATAATGTGTACGATGTATGTACCACTTATGTCCTCTTAAAAGCTCTGTGAAACATAATTTCATCTTAGGATAATAAAGTGATTCTTATCTTATCTTGCCTTATCTTGTCTTATCTTACACGCCACTGACGTGCTCTGATACATATTTACTCTATCCCTAGGTTATCAAAGATCCCTTGTTACTAACTCATGTGGCGATTCTGGTCCTGATAGACATGGTCATTCTCATACCCTGGACAGCTATCTATCCACTGGATAAGAAGCAATACAGTTTGCCTCCAAAGGTACTGAAGTAGGCCTCATTTCAAACCCTGTTAACTTTTGAACTCAAATCATCTGCCCAATGCTTTAGATTAAAGCTACGTAGATTCACAATCTTTCGTCTTTTGAAGCATGGCTGAAGTTTGAATTTACAGAGAACGACCATGATTTATAGTTTCGTATCATGTCTGAAAACGGGGTGTGGGTATGGGTGGATGGATGGATGGATGGATGGATGGATGGATGGATGGATGGATGGATGGGTGGGTGGATGGATGGACGGGTGGGTGGGTGTATGGATGGATGGATGGATGGATGGATGGATGGATGGATGGATGGATGGATGGATGGATGGATGGATGGATGGATGGATGGATGGATGGATGGATGGATGGATGGACGGATAGATGGATGGATGGATTGAAGGACAGACGGATGGATTGATGGATATATTATGTCTAGACAAGTAAGTAATATTATGCGTTGTTGTCAGTCAAATATTGACTTTCATCTGTTTTCAGAGTGAGTCGGTAGAGGATAATGTGTTGGTGACCTACACTTACAAGGGATGTGCTCACGAATACGAGGTACCGTACACTACTACTTCGAATAGAATACATTCGTGAGAGAAACTACTATATTTCAATTAAATGAAGCGTGTACTAATTATATTTCAACTACATACATGTATGTAAATGAAGTATACGTCAAGTAAATTAATTAAAATTCACCACATATTTAGATAGTTATTTTCACAGCTAATTGCGTCCACTGACTTGATGTGTTCATTGTCTCTATGTGCACGATACTTACCGTAAAATCCCGCAGAAGCACATCAGTAATAGGAGTCTAGATATACAGTGTCTAATAATAGTTTGCTTTGTTGTATCGTATGGCGTCTTTACTATCCATGTAGTTATGTTATTACAATCGGCCTCTGGGCAAGGACCCTTCGGTTACTACTGATCCGTTGTATTTCCAGATCTACTGGTACATGGCAGAATACATCTACAAAGGAATGCTCTTGGCCTTCGGGGCTTTTCTAGCTTGGGAAACAAGGATGGTCAACATCCCAGCACTCAATGACTCAAAGGTTGTACTGCAAGATATTGGTTGCTAAACACAATCATTATGTGCTTGCCAGATCCCGTGATGCATATTAGTATATGTACAGACACCTGAAAACACGCAAAACACATATCTCCTTATCATCATAAATACAGAAAGGACCAGAATCCACCACTATGAATACGTATATATTATTCACTTCCAAATTCTACATTTCTAGAGCCTTAAACTGCACTATACTGGCCCTTGGTGCTAAGCTCCTGAAATTCCAGCAATAAATGCATGACACATGTACTTATCTTACTTCTTTCCCGCATTCCTGAAAACATGTAGACATACTAGAAGCCATACAGTGACCTAGTGTTACTGAGTGTCATTTGAAATACTTTATCTAGTACAGAACATTCTAATTTAGAACACGGAACTGATGTAGGTCTATTCTAATTTGTAAGGACCAATGATAGTCTTCCTTTTCACATAGTCTGGCACTTTCTGGCAATGAAACCTGCCATTTTTCTTTTTTATTACCCAACACATGCCGTACATGTTATACTATGATTAATGGACATTCCTGGCATAAAGCTCTATTGCCGTAATTCATCTGAAAGTCTTTTCAATGTAATTCAAAAGGCTGTGATGAGAAAGTTACAAACAACGTTTTGGTGGATGAGAAAAGGACAATCAACGTAGTATGGAACCCCCAGTGAGCCAAATGTTCTTCGTTTGAAATACTTTATCTAGTACAGAACATTCTCATTTAGAACATTTTGGAATACTCTCTGATTTATCAAGAAATGACTTTTTTTTTTCGTGAGAAATATTTGTGAAGGGTTACCTTATGAATTACACAACTTAAGTTGGGCATATACGTGTATTTTAATATTCCGATTGTTAATCGCCAGGCCGTGCATTTACTGTAAAAAACATCCATTTAGAATATTAACTCGCCAGAGGGCGCCCCTCCTGTGACCCCAGCTCAAGGGCGTTCCTAAAATCGCGTCCTTGTAGTATCCCTGTTGTATGACTCGAATGGAACTCCTCCCAATGTGATTATGTATTTCTACATTCATTTGACCTTTTTATGATTAGATTTGCATGATTCAGACTTCCTGACTGAGGGAATCTATGTCAAGACACAACAGGGTTAAGTCTGAATGCATCATCATTTCTCTTTTTTTTTCTTCTTGTGATCAGCTGATAGGTTTCTGCATCTACAACATAGCCATTGTCTGCGCCTTTGTGGTGCCAGTCACACATGTGCTGGGTGAAGAGAAAACGACCTTGACCTTTCTCCTTGTTGGACTTTTTGTTAGCCTCTGTACATCACTCGTCCTCTGCATTCTCTTCATTCCAAAGGTAGGTTATCAGATCATAGTAAAAAAAACACATGGATTACCAATAGTAGTTTCTCGTCCTGGAATTTGTCCACAGGTACTGCTCAGTTTATAGTCTACCCATGCCATGTCTGACTCCTAATGCTGGGTTTTCATGTGTACGGAAATGGAAACGGCAAAGGAAATGTCAAAAACCTTTCAAGCAATAGAAATAGGAAGAATGTTTTCATGGTGCCGAAACGCCGTACACATGAAAAGAATCTTTCCTTTTTACTACTTGATGGATTTTTGAGGCTTCCGCGTCCCGCATACTTGAAAGCACAGCTTGGCATTAAATTCACTCATTGGAGAAAAATCGTCACCACTTTCTCAACAGCCCAGCGGATCTGGAAGCGTGTGTGTGTGTGTGTTTTATTGCCAACAATATGAGTAATACATTATTAACTCTACGAAAATTGCTGTCTTCTCCAATCAAAAAATCCCCTCCCGCTTTTTCGCATCCCCCTCCCATCAAAGTGCAGGGACGCTAACAAAGTTGTATGTGCCTCAAAAGGAGCCCCCCCCCCCCCAACCCCCAATAAAAAAGAATGAATTAACTCACCGAAGCCTCTTTGAAGTCGGCCAACTCGGGTGCTACAACCCTGTTCTCTCCTCGAAGCGCATTGAGACTTGATTTACCTAACTGGTTTAAAATGTGTATCATAATTTGGATATCCAGGTATTTGGAAGTGGATGATCCAAAAATCCTCATCACTCAAAAGCAAGTCGCTGCCCTGCACTACTATTACTTATTAAAGTTCTCATTCTGTTTGTGTCTTGTCTGTACCCTCCAATACTCAGCCATCGCTGCACCTGTCGCTAACCAAACTTTTTATGCAAATTCCTCTCTGCTTGAAATGATGCATTTTAAACAATAATTATTGATGTAATATGTCGTTTACCAACACCCCCTCCCTTCCTATATAATCTCTTCCTTTGCTGCAGATATTCGATGGGACCAGTCGATTCGAGAAAGTGTTATCCGTTGGTCGTTTCCCATCATTAATGAGCCTTGAGAAACTACAGTTTAGCTCTCCTCACCTGTCACCTGTCGGCTTCATCGTCATCGATGTTAGCTGCTACAGTGGATGTCACGACAAAATCTCCTCCACCCAATCCTGTCCTTAGCTTTCCTAGTTAGTTCACTTATTTCCAGCTGGCTGACTTTCTTGATGTTATCGTGATATGTAATGGGTGGTCTTCCTTGTTTTCTCTTTGTTTCTGTCTTTCCTTGAAGGATTGATATCATAAGGGCCGTGCTTTTGTTTCGGGCCGCGTGGCCGATGTATGCAAGTCTTCTTTTATTTATTTCAGGTGTTATTCTTCTGGTGGTGCCAAGCTGTTCTAAGATGCTTGTATTTGTTCTCCTTTCTGTCCAACTTATTCTGAGTAGCCTTCTGTAAAGCCACATTTCAGCTGCCTCCAATCTTGTTATGTCTGCCTTTTTGAGTGTCCAGGCTTCACAACCATATAGTAGGACTGGCCAGATCAAGCACTTAAGTATGTTCACTTTGAGGTCCGTTGGTGTGCCTCTATCCTTCCAAATGTTGTTTAGTTGAACCATTTTGTGTTTTGCCATTCCTATCCTTGTTTTTATGTCCTTTGAGCAGCTTCCATCTTGCGATTTATGTGATCCTAGGTATTTGAAATCAGTCACTTTTTCTAGTGCTGTTTTGTTTACTAGTATCTCCTGGTGTTCATGGTGCCCTGTTCCAGTATGCATGGCTTTCGTTTTCTTAGCATTTAGGTGTAGGCCTGCTGTCTTGCCCGCTTCATCCACTCTGTGCAACACTCTTTTCATACTGGTGATGTTATCTGACAAAAGAGCTGTGTCATCAGCGTAGCGAAGGTTTGTGATGTTTCGGCCTCCGATCTTTATTCCCATATCTTCTATGTCTGCGTTTCTCATGATCTGCTCAGTATAAATATTGAAAAGATGAGGTGAAAGTATGCAACCCTGTCTGACTCCTTTCTCGATGTTGAAATATGGACAGTTCTCATTGTTCCATCTAATCGTTGCCTTTTGTTCGTGGTATAGTGCAGCGATGAGGATCACAAGGTGTTTCGGGAATCCCATCTTAATCATTATATCGAACAGGTGATGGTGCCTAACGCTGTCGAACGCTTTGCTGTAGTCTATGAACGTGATGAAGGCTTCGTTTCCATTGCTTCTTATTTGTTCAATCATTATTTGTAGTATGAAGAGCATGTCAGCGGTTCCTCTGTTGGTCCTGTAACCAGCTTGACATTCTGATAGTTCCTCTTCTACCTTAGATTTCATTCTGTTGAGTATGGTGATGAGCAAGATTTTGCTGGTGTGACTGATGAGGTCGATGGTTCTATAATTTCCACAGTCTTTGACATTGCCGCTTTTGTATAGCATGACGAATTCTTGTAGCTCTAGCCACTGCAAAAAAAACAAAAACAATGAGTGCCATTAGACTATCCCAGCCACCAAACTGAATACTTTACTCTTGGACTTATAGTCTTAGAACATTGTTCTTTTTGCATGTTGGAATGAATGTTCGAACCCATACAAAATTTTTAAAAAATGCTGTCTCTATTAGAATGATCCAACGGGTCACCGGGTTTTCTATTCAAAACTAAATATCTTACCATGTTCTTCAATAATTTATAATAAGCCTCATATTATCGGTGTCGAATTTTGATTTATCTAACAGGTTCGTCTGAGAAATCATGTCACGGATCGCCGTTTTGTGACGTCACTAAACACGCAGCAAGGAATTACTAAAACTGAACTGAGCAACAATCACAAAGAATTGCTTCAGCTGCCAACTCCCAGTAATGGGGACAAGAGAAGCATCTCCAGTAAACTGAATTTGTTGGAAGAAAACAACAGTGCCAGTGGTGTATTTACAGGTATTAGCTTCAATAGTTGCTTGTTAGTGAAACGCAAATGCAATGTTTTAAAAACTGGGGGGGGGGGGGGGGGCTAATTATCATATGCAATCAAATCGTTAATGGTTTTTGTGTTAATTTATCTGCGATATATGACACGTTATCAGGGAAGGCGACTATGCAAAAAGAAAAAAGAAAACATACTCCTGGCCTTGTTCTTTGCTCTCTTTACTGGTATAGCGAAACCTTGGATATAGCGAGAATTTAGAGCAGAGCATTACATCTCGTTGTAACAAAGTTCCACTGTATTATTATATTCATGAATGATGTCTTAAAGGCTCTGCATCCAGTCAAGGCAATCTCCCGAGACGCCGAATCAAACCGCATCAAATTCAACCACCAAAGCTGAACTGGCTTGTGTTTGGTTAGACTTGGATTGTAAAATGGCATTTTTTTAGGTCAAAGACACTATCTTTGAATGTATGAAAGTACCCCAGGACGTGAAAACACTTTATAGAAGCACAACTGTATTTTCTACAGTGAGATTATGGAGAGTAATGTTGTCGGGTCTTGGGATTTTTCCCAAGATCTTGGGATTTTAGGTTTATCTTGGGATCTTGGCATTTTTTTTATTATTTTGGTTGTTTTGTGTGTGTGTGTGTTGTTTGTTTGTTTGTTAGTTTTGTTTTTGTGTATTTGTTATTATTTCATTTTAAAACTCAGGAAATTACCCTTCCACCCACAATGCCATTTGCGACGAAGAAGATCAATACAGCTGTATGTGCCAAGAGGCAGTTTGAGAATGCCTGTATGAGAGAATCTTTTGCTTCATCTGTTAGCTAATCACTGAAATTGCTGATTTTATACTCAATGTATAACGAAACTGTCAATTTTTAATGGGTTTTTTTCTTGGGGGGGGGGGGATCTGGGGATTTTTTATACTGAATTCTTGGGATTTTGGAAAATCGCCATCATAAATTAAATAATTAGAAGACAATTTCATTAAAGATAACATACTGTCGTCTTAAGTTCTGTTATATAGTCTAACTATATGGTCATTGAATACCAGCCTTTTCCTCAAATGCAGTTTATGTGGATTCTTTCCATATCATGTGATAAATATGTATACCAAGTGACGAAAGTTGGGACTGGGCAGCTTCATTATGGTTCACTTGTGATTATCAATTTTTTCTTAAATACGTTTTGTCAGTAGACAAGCTGTCCTTCATTGCCAACTCTACTGAGACTCTTGTGACACGCGACATAAACGATGTTGACAAAGAGAAGAAGCAGGAGCAAGAGCAGCAACTGCAGGATGAGGTCAAGCGTCTGAACATGAAACTGGCCGAAGTAAGTACAAAAACATAGGTGACCCAGGCACCATCACAGCCTAACAGACAACCAGACCTACCAATATCATATTGTGACACCACAATAAAAGTGTTCACCTCCTCCATTTTGTTTTGCCTGACGTATAGTTGTTACCAAGGACGCTAAACAACACACATCTTGGGCTTAGTTCTCACTTGCTCCAACTCCACTTTTTGCACAGCTGAGAAAGTCGGTGTTAGACGTTTGCGTTTTTGAGTTGGAATAAATCGTAACTGTGAAACAGCTTGAAAGGTGCCATAACGCATTTTAAACTAGTGTCATATAGTGTACATTTGTTATACCTCTAATACATAGTAAAAGATCTCCAGTTTTTCAGCAAATAAAGATGGAATAAACAAGATCTAAGATCGCGAAATATTTTTTTAAAAACCTTGTCAACGGGAGACCCCCATATTTTTATAATACCGGATTGAGCAAATTCAGATCATCGGTTGACGATGTAAACTGGATTGTTCTTACAGTAGGTGTGTGTGAGCAATGTTCTTACATGTACTTGTTGGTAATGCTGTGTGAGCAATGTGCGTGTGTGCGGTGTGCGTTAAAGACCTGTAGGTCTTAGATATTGTATTTGTACACTTACTGTCGCTGTGACAACAAATTTTCTGAAAACAGGATAATAAAGTCATATCTTGTCTCTCTTATATCTTATCTTATAAAAACACCCACAGCCTGTCTTTAGTCTGTCTCTGGTAAACACCCGAACTTCAGATTAAACAAAATGGCACTCCGAGCTTTGTGGAGAAGTCCGATTGGTAGGTCTGGTTATTCGTTAGTCCGTGGGTACCACGGATGCGCGCCATATCGTTACAATATCAAGCTTGGGCCGAACTAAACTGGTCTTTCATATTCTTCATTACATCAAACCCAAAAACTGTCTGGTGAACGCACCACCCCCCCCCAAAAAAAACACACAAAAAAAAACACAACAACTGTCCCCACAGTAATATGTTAAACAACTGACATCAAAGGGATCAAAGTATAAATATTCATCGTGACCAAGCAGTTCTTTCAGCTTTTCTCAAAACAACCCAAAAAAACAGGCAGAATTTGGCACATACGCAAAGTCGACATTTCATCCGTTTTTGTTTCATTCTAAAATTACGATTTCCGGTGATTTTATACATAAGGTGTTTTTCTTTCAGGAAATGAAAGCTATCACAAAACTGAAAAGTTCTCTGCTAAAAGAAAGTAACAACCAGTTGAACTTCCATAAAATTGGCCAGGACTACATTGTCTTCAAGTCGACACCGACACCGACGCCGACACCGACATCGCCCAATGGGACAGCGCCAGAGGAGGAGAGGGAGTGTGGAGAGTCAGAGACGTAATGTAGACGTCAGAATGTGTGTCAGGGTGGCTGTCAGTGTGTCTCGGTCACCCAAAGAGCACAGGGCAAGAAGTCACAGATATTAAATAGCAGTAGTAGGCCTATTGTTCTACTGTTACCAGCTGACTAGGTGGATAACTAAAGCTGTGTTTTCATGTGTACAGAAACGGTAAAAACCCTTCAAGTAGTGGGATAGAAATAACGTTTTCACGCGCACACAGCCGTTTCCGTACACACGGAAACATTCTTTTTTTTTAACTATTTGATGGATTTTTTATGTTTCCGTTGCCATTCCCGTACACACGAAAACACGGATAGCTGATGTGGCAAATGAAGACTGTTTTAAGCACTCAGGACACATCACAGAAAACACGCACACTGCATTTTACTGTCGTCCATCTCGTGTGCTGGTGTATTCCATGTAACAATTTTGTCATTCTACAGAAGAGCTTTTCAACGTTTTAGTCACTTTTGTCATTCTTAGATGTGGCAAAAACGTCTTTTTCCCAATAACTTCAAAATGATTAAAGATATTGATTCGTCACTTTATGAGGATATAGACTTCTCCACGAGCAAATGATAAGGTAGTCATATCTCAAAACCACCCAAATCATCGATACGCCAGTACCTGCAACGAACGACCATACATACAACTGTTTACATGACATAATTAATTATAAGCCACTAATTTTCATTCGTACGAGACGGTACAAAGATTTAGGCTACATTCGTATTTTGTGCAACATGTCATGAATGACATATTATATCTGACTGTTAAAGAATGGACAATGCTATTGCATGGATTAACATAATGCCATTTTAAATGCCATTAAACACGAGTACATGTATCATGACTCAAAACATGACTCAAAAAACATTTGTATATTAATGTAGATGGGTGGAAAGCACATTTACGGCATAGCCCAGTATGGATAATGTTGCAGCTGGATTACATGTATTATGACAAAAGAAATAGAGAAATAAGTGAATTTACGTGTGTGGTTGTGACACAATCGCATGTAAAAATGTAGTTGTGTTTGTAACAAGTGGCCAATATGACATATACATATATGATCATGACTGGATATAGATAGCCATTTTGAAAAGGCTTGATCAGCCTGGAGGTCACACTTGCATTTGGCTAGGAGAAAACATTGACAGAACTGCCTTGGGCCTTCAAAATAAAATCTTAAGTGCATGCATATTTGAAAGTGGGACCAACAGTGTCATCATATGCGATTTTTAAAAATTCGGCAAAGACAAAACTTCCACTATATGCATACTTTAAAACAGTGTATATAAATAACAGTGAAAAAGAAGACAGGGTATAGGCATACTACATTACCTGTATATTATGTCTGCACTTGCTTATTTTTCAGTACTGGCAAATAGAAATTATTGCAATGTGTGGCCAGATGAATTAAAACTTTTGACTGTTGCAGACCGAAAATCTAAATAAGAGAAAGAATTTTGCTTGGCACCCCTCCCCCCCCCCCCCCCCAAAAAAAAAAAAACCGAATTCCACGACAATAAAAAAACTCAGCCTGAAAAGTGACAGACCTGCATGGAGTAATCACTGGGTTTTGCAAAATGGACATTATAAAGTGCCACTGGTTATTCTCTACCGCCTTTGCTTTATCGGTACACGCACACAATGTGGATAAGATTGTTTGATGTGTGTCAAATTTGTCAGTGGCATTTATTTTCCCCCAAAAATGTTGATACAAGTACACAGGTGCCCCAAGTTTTTTGCGCTAGTGGGACATAATTATTTTAACGACATTGGTGACTCCAGAGCTGGAGAGCTCCTCCCCCTCATTTAATTATGATTAATTATTCTTTCAGATTTTCTTTTTGTTTTCCTCCTGTTTTTGTGGTTGTTGTTGAAAGGGCAGGAGACAGGGTTAGGGATTCGATAAGATTTAGGGTTGAGTATAAGGACGGGGTTAGGGATAGCACGTATACGTACGCGCCCCTAGCGCAAAACACTTGGGATGCGTAAGTATTTATAACAACGGCCACTTTTATCAATGGTTTCGGGCACAAACCGTCAAAGCCCAGAGAGGCCAATTTTACAAGAGTGAGAAAACAACTGATCAAGTGCAGAAGAGTGACCCGAGATAGAGGGTTTGATCACATTTGCTTTGTGTTTTGTTTGCTTGTTTGTTTTTTGTATTTCTGCCAGTTTCTTACCGAGGGGCCCATCCATAAAGTGCGTATGTTCGATTCCGGGAATTTTCAACCCTCCACCCCTTGTATACTTTTCAAACACTTGGCCTCAACTTCCTCCCCTATCCCTTGTACGAACTTAAGATTTTCATAAAACCTTATAAAATTAAGTGTCATTTTCCAAAAGGCTAGGTATATTTGGGCCGAATACGGCCTAAATAGCACAAAACCCTGGTTCCGGGTTATTTGGGCCGATAGTGCGAGTTTGCATTTTGCACTGTTCTGGCGTGTTTTTTGAAAACACAGAATTTGTGTCCGTACAATATTGCCTAAAGGTAGCGTCAATTACCACCGCATTTTCCGGTAGCTGGTAGCATCAATTACCACCGCATTTTGCGGTGGCCATTGACGGCACATCGATCGCCCCAGCCCCTATTCGCCTGATTAGTCAATCTGCCTACCGCCCATTGATACAAACTGACTAGACCCTCACGCCCCCAGGTCCATCTGACCATTCCAATGCACACATGAATCGACAATGGACACCATATTCCACGGTGGCAATTGATACTCCTTTGCCTGAAATACCTTCGGCCCAAATAGCACAGCACCGGGTTGTATAGGCCGTATTCGGCCTAAATATACACTTCCTTTCCAAAAACTACTAGATTGTTTCATAGACTTACATGGCCTATTTACGATTTTTATCAAGTCCTACAACTTTTTAGCTGAAAACACACACAAAGAACCACACTTTTTAATTCACTGCCACTATTCAAAAGCTTACAAACGCTCCAAAACCCCCCCTCCTTCCCATGAGCGCGTTTCATACACTCGATTTAACACCGACACCCCCATCCCATTTCCCCCTTTCCGAGGGTACGTATTAAATGGAAGAACCTTACAGTATCTCACATATCGCTGGCCCTGTTTTGAAACGGCCTAATTTTGTGGGAGAGGGAGAAACTGTTTTACTTGAAATGTATTTCGTATCCCATATACATTTTTTCGTTATTATACATGTATAAATAAACATTGGAAATACTGTGATCCCTCCAATCAACAGAAAATTACTAAATTCCTTCAAGTTGTTCATAAAATATCCCCCCCCCCCCCAAAAAAAAAGGTTATCTGCACTTTTACTTGTGCGGTTTCATGATGGGACCAGCAAATAAGTTGTAGAATAATGTCCTTTCCTGTATCCATCAAAGTAACAAAACTGTAAAATTTCAGAGTGAGACAGTTCATCCCCGGGGCCGTTTCTATCTCATGTAAAGAGAAGTCTTGAAAGAACCACTGAAACAAGATACATGTACACCCGTGATTTACACACAGATCGTAATCTGAAGAGAGTGGCTGAAACTGCCAGTTCTGAAAGTAAATTAATTTTTCGACAATAAGGCCTCAGGAAATGGCCACATGGTATTTGGTAAGAAATTGACGACTGACCCAGCCAGTAACCCTACCAAAATCTGAGTTTGCACTCTGGAATGACATCGTTCCTAGGTAGACCCGTTGGTTATGACATCGCTTCGACGTCGGTTTGATGGAGGAAATCGGTCCCTTTGATAATCCTAACGACCTTACGGAAATTACATTCAATGTTGCGTTGGTTTTATGTAAGGAAATCGTCCCCACGTTAAACTTACCAACCTTACCAAAAATCCTGTACAGAACTACTCGGATTGACTTACTGTTGCTGGCTGGGTAAGACCTAAGATAAATACACATCATTTCTGTCATGTCGTAAACATTATTGTTGGGTGTCTTACTGGTGTCATCAAGAAATGTCCATGTAATGTTAACAAACATCATAGCCCACGTAAGTCTGTTGTAATGTATTCATGTTCTCCCCCATCTCCCCTCCTCCAAGTTTCCATCTGGATACTAATGTGTGATAACCAGATTCTCACAGGTCCTTAAAATCAAAACTTAGCACTTAAAGGTTGGACATAAATTAAGGACTTTTTAATACTCTTTCTGAACTAGAAATTCTGGGAGTAATTGATTCACTTCTAGCTAGTTTCTTGCGGAGAACAAGATTTCTCATATTGCCATCTCTGAAAGTCAGTAGTGAAAGACGGTGATTAGCGATGTAGCTGGCAAGGAACTTTGAAGAAATGTGGTAAAATAGCAAGATTTTGGTAATCAGAATATTATTTTCTCGTACTACATGTATTTGAAGTAGTTGTTTTTCGGAACAAAAAAATAGCGAAACTTGCCGTATCGAAACATAACAGTAACTTTAGGGACTTTCAAAGACCTCGGGACAAACTTTAAAAATGAAAGACTTGTTGAAGCCTTAACATCCATTTTGAGAAAATTAAGGACTTAAAAAGGACATTTCAAGATCTGTAGGCACGGACATTTCAAGATCTGTAGGCACCCTAATGATATTTTTTTCTATCAATCCTGCATTTAATGTATTTATTCCCTGCACTGCCATGGAATGTTGCCTTTCTTCTTGTTAAATATGTACAATTTTCCTGTTAATCCTTTGTCCAGTCGATGAAATAAAATATTCTATCTGAAATTACCTGGTGTTGATTTTGATTCATACATTATGACATAATCGCTGATTTTTATGTTAAAACAGGGTACCAAAAAAAATAAAAAAATCACTTATATAATATGCTTTGAATATTTATCAATACAAAGTCCAGGGTTCATACAAAGTCTTGAAAACTAATTTTAAGGACTTTTTAAGGACTTCCTAAGGTAAACAAATTAAGGACCTGTGTGCCCGTGACCAAGAAACATTACAACCGTACTAATACAAGTGGTGTGCAGCACTCATCGAAACAGAATGTTTCTGTATCCAGACTTCAAACATAGTAAATTCAGAATGAAAAGTTCAGTTATTTCAAATTACCAATTATCCAGTGTGCAATTGGAAGATTTGAATCTCAAATGTTTCAACTGAAACAAATTTTAAGGATTTTTAAAGGATTTTGGCATCATTTTCAGAATTTAAGGACTTTTTGAGTACTTATTTTTCTTTTATGAAAATTAAAGACTTTAAGGACTTTTAAGGACCTGTGTGAACCCTGAAAGTCAGTTCAGATACATTCTAGATTTACAATTCAAAGTAAAGATCACAGATGTGTTACTAATATTTCAGTTAGGGTATCGCACGTGCTTGAACGGACGGCCATTCTGGGCTTGACACTGATGATAATGCAGTTCAATACAGTTCCATTTGTGTATAATAAAATGTATTAATATGCTTTTTTTTTTTTTGGAAGTCACACCAGCAAAATCCTGCTCATCATCATACTCAACAGAATGAAATCTAAGGTAGAAGAGGAACTATCAGAATGTCAAGCTGGTTACAGGACCAACAGAGGAACCGCTGACATGCTCTTCATACTACAAATAATGATTGAACAGATAAGAAGCAATGGAAACGAAGCCTTCATCACGTTCATAGACTACAGCAAAGCGTTCGACAGCGTTAGGCACCATCACCTGTTCGATATAATGATTAAGATGGGATTCCCGAAACACCTTGTGACCCTCATCGCTGCACTATACCACGAACAAAAGGCAACGATTAGATGGAACAATGAGAACTGTCCATATTTCAACATCGAGAAAGGAGTCAGACAGGGTTGCATACTTTCACCTCATCTTTTCAATATTTATACTGAGCAGATCATGAGAAACGCAGACATAGAAGATATGGGAATAAAGATCGGAGGCCGAAACATCACAAACCTTCGCTACGCTGATGACACAGCTCTTATGTCAGATAACATCACCAGCATGAAAAGAGTGTTGCACAGAGTGGATGAAGCGGGCAAGACAGCAGGCCTACACCTAAATGCTAAGAAAACGAAAGTCATGCATACTGGAACAGGGCACCATGAACACCAGGAGATACTAGTAAACAAAACAGCACTAGAAAAAGTGACTGATTTCAAATACCTAGGATCACATAAATCGCAAGATGGAAGCTGCTCAAAGGACATAAAAACAAGGATAGGAATGGCAAAACACAAAATGGTTCAACTAAACAACATTTGGAAGGATAGAGGCACACCAACGGACCTCAAAGTGAACATACTTAAGTGCTTGATCTGGCCAGTCCTACTATATGGTTGTGAAGCCTGGACACTCAAAAAGGCAGACATAACAAGATTGGAGGCAGCTGAAATGTGGCTTTACAGAAGGCTACTCAGAATAAGTTGGACAGAAAGGAGAACAAATACAAGCATCTTAGAACAGCTTGGCACCACCAGAAGAATAACACCTGAAATAAATAAAAGAAGACTTGCATACATCGGCCACGCGGCCCGAAACAAAAGCACGGCCCTTATGATATCAATCCTTCAAGGAAAGACAGAAACAAAGAGAAAACAAGGAAGACCACCCATTACATATCACGATAACATCAAGAAAGTCAGCCAGCTGGAAATAAGTGAACTAACTAGGAAAGCTAAGGACAGGATTGGGTGGAGGAGATTTTGTCGTGACATCCACTGTAGCAGCTAACATCGATGACGATGAAGCCGACAGGTGACAGGTGTGACTTTCAAAAGTTCATGTGTGCACAGATCTTTTTTCATTAAAACACCCTTATTTGGCTGATAGAACTCATGGATTCTTGCAAAAGGTTCGGATATTTTAAAATCAAACTATGTGGCTGATACTGATAGGGAAATGTTAAACTCCTTGAGTTTCCATTTTATAATTTAACTTCGTTGATTTGGTCACAGTCATAGACTAGAAAAATGCGGCAATTTCAACATGTGAAGCATAATTAGTACTGAAAAGTACGGCAACATATACAATAGATTTTTGAGAATCACCCAACAAATGAATCTGCACTCTCACCAGTTTTGTTCACTCCCTGTGATAAAAGATTAAGAGAAACTTTTATCCCCAATCGTTTAAAAACTTCACGTTTCTTCATTTTTCAAAGAACACAAGAGTTTAACATCTATTGGTGGACTCCGGAACTAAAAGATATCATCTGAAAAAAAAACCTTGTATGTATGGTGGTTAGCCAGAACTGATTTTTTTTTCTTTCTGTTTTCTTTACTGGTAATGACACACAAGAAAATTGAAACACACATTGTAAACACAAAACACTAGTGTAACTGACAAAGGCAACAAGAAAACCAAATAATTTTAAGAACAAACCATCTTTATTATGTTTTTTAATGTAATATGCTCGGAGCAGAGAATGCATGATCTTTGTGCAGTATAAACAAAATAGCATATCCATCTGCATATATTTTAAACAACCATAATATCATGAAATATGTGAAGAACCTACAGCTTTTGAAGGGCTTCCTCAATGAAATAACAAAATTTATTAAAACAAATGCATGTATAATTTTGCACATCATAAGTCACATTACTGAGCCTGCCAACTAAATGACCCCTTCAACTTCAACAAACGTCATCTTAAGGGGCACAATAAACCCAAGCCCTGTAAAAGCAAACTGAAATGATCAGTTAGTTACAACTGCCATAGAAAGGAAAATGCAAATTTTGTAACACATTTCACACATCACTTAATGAACTCTATGTGTATGAACTGCAATGAATTGGATAATGTACACTGTAATGAGTTATTGACAATTGAGCACACTGACTCGTGACTCACATGTAGCATAAAAATGTTCACTTCAGATGTAGAAAAGCAAATCACCCTTTGCCGGTAACAAACCCAGCATTTCTTGGTAAGTGTGACTTTAACCTTTATGAACGGACAACACATTCAATGGTACCTTCACTTGAAAGAAGAGATGAATGAAATGGTAAAAAAAAAAAGAAGACAAAAAAAAACAAAAGCACGAACTTTCAGTTGAGACATTTCTGATCTGTAGAGCCTGGGAAATTTTTCCTAGGGCCCAAAAAAAACAACAAAACAAACAGACCAAAACCATTGGACAGGCCTGCACCTATCTGTGACTTACATATTTGCGAGTGGATCTGGCAAACCCGGGCTTAGGGTGAACATTTTTCTACAGAAATTGTGATTTGCTTATAAAATGAAAGATTGGCCATTTTTCTGCATTCAGTATTTGGCTTGAAATCATACTAGAAATATTTTATTCGATTTTTTAAAGGCATAAAAATTTCACCCCGATTTTTATGAATAAATGATGATACATGAATATATGCTGGCAAAGGGCAGGCTGATAGCTGACAAAAATTTTGCTGAGGCCGAGGTCAGTACTGAAGTAGACAATTCCCACCTATGAGATCTACAAGCAGCAAGGCTACAGGAACTCAATCTGTATGGATGTCAGTATCATCAAAGTCACTGGATACAATGAGATGAGACATTTCCTTCTTTACACTTCTACAAAAATTGTGCAGTTTGCGCGCTGATCGAGGGTGGCACCCATGGTGCATTGCATGAAAAGAATGCTTGATGCAATGATAAATTAATGATGTGATTTTTTTACAGTACTACTGTGACTACAAAAAGAAAAAAAACAGCCAGTTTTCCAACAGCAATTGAAATTATAATTACAAAATAAGTTAGTTCAGCTGAACAGTGGGCAAAAATTCAATATTTTCCCCATATTGACTTTGTAAAATAAGGCATTATTCATGACTTCTGCGCATTTGACGCTAGGTGGCACTGTGAAATCTGTGCACACTAAATGCAATAGCCGTCTCATCTTATTGCATCTAGTATCTTTGGTATAAGACAATGGGGCAGTTTTCTGTCATGTTCAAGGATCTTGTACATTCTGTAATACTGAAGTCTCATGGTTACCATGACACATCACCAAATCTTGCAATCAGTTTGTCCTGGTTGTGCAGATCTTTTTGAATTTTCTTGCGCATGTAGAAAATGGGACAGTCACGACTGCAGATTGACAAAAATGCAAAGCTTATGTTAGTATAAATCAGCATTATCTATCATGCCTCAAGTCTGGATAGAAAATAAATCACTTATGAGGGCAGAAAAACCGCATTCAACAATTTTTTTTTGATATGACTGTTTTTCAAGAAGTACTGAGATAATGTATATATATACAATAGATATATATATTTATACATGTGGGATTTCGAATTCAATTAAAATGGCAGGCAAAGGAGAGTTACGGTGACAGTTCTCTGACCAACACTTTGAAAATTAAAAACTTCAAGTAAGTTACGTAAATCGTTGCATTAGTCCAGTTGACGTGCGAAGAAAAAAGTAAAATTCACACTGACATATTTCTGTATTCTGCATCTGGGGGTTATCGTATACTACCAGCATTAGTCAAATTATACAGAACACAAAAGATCAGAAGACTTCATAAACAAATCGGCCACAAAAATGTACTAATATGGCAAAAAAATATATTGATTTTGTACACATGACTCTCTCCTCAAAAAGATAATACTGACAATAATAATATACATAAGACAAACAGGAAAATCAACATTTAACTAGGCACTATATTATATATATATCATATATATACACATACATCTTAACTCTTTCAGGACGTCAGTGTCAGGGGCTTTGGTCAAGTCTGGACGTAATTAATTTCTTTCCACTTTGGGAAAAAACATCATGGTTCGGAAAAACGCTTATTGAAAAAAAAAAAAAAGAATTGATCGTAAAATAAAATGTTATACATCAAATACAAGAGAATTGAATGTAGAATACAATATAAATCAGCGATTCGTCCAAACGCGTTTTTCAGTCCCAAAAAGAGTTTAAAAAAATACTCAGAAAATCGCATATACTCAAGGGAAAAAAATACAACATAAAAAAAATCAGGACACTCATACAGGCCACATAAACATAATACTAACTTTGTACATAAGACATCCTCATGTAAACTGCCCTGACATCTCTGACACTGTGTCCACAGCCGGGAGAATTTCTCCTCCAATGCCTGGACCTGGCTGATCTCCTTCTGGTACAGCTGAGACTCCCTAGGCTTGCAGTGCTGACACACTGCATCTGTACGGAAGAATCGAGGCACGGAGGATTAGTGTTAACTTTGTGACCACACATAGAAATGACAGAAAATCATATTATAAAGGAAGGAGAGCCTCCTACCCAACCAAGAAAGATTTTTGAACTGCTGAGCCTTAAATTCTACAGAATAATTATCATATTACGCATAAAAAGATGTACAGGTGTATGTCGGCATATTTTGAAAGGTCTTCAAGTCCAGTACATTTTTCATATTTTTGTTGAATTTGAGCCACAACTGAGCTGAACAGATGAAAGTGTTCCGTCATATACAGCAAGAAAAAAAACGAAGCATTTCCTTTGAGTAGAATTAAGAAGTATGACAGGAAATTTCGTTCTATGCCTCAACTTACACACTGGTGGTCGAAACCAAACTTTAAAAAGTCACCTCCATGTATTCCCTGGGCCAACTTAAACTAGTATAATCAATTACAAATCAGATGATTTGATTTCAATCATAAATATCAATGGCTTTGAGCACAAACCAGCTAAATCTAGACAGATCAAGTTTTCAAAAGGAAAGAAAAAAATAATTAAATACGGAAAAAGCAAATAGAGATAGTTTGGACTGATCAGTTGTTTTTTTTTGTTGTTGTGTTCTACAGCAAGATATTTTTTTATGATGCTTGTTTTGTTTCTATCAAAGACACAAAACTACAAACTTCAGAGCTGAGCGTTTGTGCTGTTCACCTGACGCCTTTGGCCTCACTCTGTCATAAGTTTTTCTCAACATATTTTTGCATTTGGCATCTAGACTTTTTCAGCAAACCATTTTGGGTGCAATAATGCTATTGTCGAGTTGAAAGACTGCAGAACCAATACTCTAACTAAAACCATGAAAGAAATTTGGAGCGGAGAAAGCTCACCCTTGTAGAATTAAAACAATTTTTCTGGCACAGACAGAAATTTGTTGAATTACAAACACAGTGAAAATGCATAAAATCAAAAAAATTTTGCATACCTTCTGTGTTCATTGGTGTCTTACAACCAATACATGTGCTCTTTTTCTTGGTGAATGCTGCCAAACCTCCAACTTTGGATGTCACGACTGTCTTGGTTCTGGTGTGCTCTCCCTCTGATTGCAGAAGAAAGTTTTTGTTTTGTTTCAGAAAACAAAAGAACAAATTGAAAAGAAAACAAGAAAACCATTTAGATTTATTGGTCAGTTTCTGCATGCTGACTACTACAGAATGAAAATGTGTAGACAGCTTCTTTGTGATGTGTTTTAATAGGACTAGGTGTAACTCATTTTTCTGTACTAAGCTATTTCTAGTACATGAACATATTGACATAGTAGGGTTCCATAATATCAACATGTAACAGCTGAGGTTGTTCTAGCACGTTATAGTAGGGGGGAGTTAGTTGATCTAACAACAACCCTTTAGAAAACGAAACTATTAAATCGTTTATTCCATCATCAACTAGGATGTTACAATAATGTCGTCATCTTGATCGTAATCTGTGCACAGTTGAATTATGTCCTGCGTGTCAGGTCAATGTGTTTTAGTTAGGGAAGCATATTGTGTGCACTGTTAATTTTGTTAATTTAGTTAATTTATCAGTGTGTGTGTATATATGTGTGTGTGTATATATGTGTGTGTGCGCGCTATGTATCATACTTTCTGCTTCTGTAACTGTATTGTTATGTATTCAATGATCAAAACAAATTTCCTTGTACAAGGACGAATAAAATTTATCTTATCTTATCTTATCTTATCTTATCTTATTACAGCTGTAGAAAAAATAAACACGAGATCCGACAATCGATTAAATAATACTAAAGTTTAATAACTGTATACTGAACAATAAAATACTAGGAAGGCACCAGCAAACAACTAAATATCCTACGCCACACGAGGGAAAAAACTCACTTACTCACCGACCAACCACTAACATGGGTCTATATATATATATATTTCTATAGAAAGTTCCCGAAATTAATCTTTAATCACATTTAAGAAACCAGTGAAGCTGCTTTGCAGTGTTACTGTGTAACAGCTGAGGTTATTTTTTCTACAGCTGTAATAGTTTCGTTTTCTAAAGGATTGTAGTTAGATCAAATAACTCCCCCCTACTATAACGTACTAGAACAACCTTACTATAACGTACTAGAAGTAGAACAACCTCAGATGTTACATAGTAACACTGCAAAGCAGCTTCACTGGTATGTGAAAAAAACAACAACAAAATACTTGGTCATCTGAAACTGTGAGCCCATAAAGCAATTCCATTCATTTTTTTAGCACTAAACACAATCTGAATCAGACGTCAGTTCCACAAAAAAGCATCAAGACATCCCTTTCTTCAGGAACTACCCTGAGGTAAATATGAACACAAAATCTACATTAAACTCACTCAGTAACACAGATTCAGCCTTCTTCTCTCCAAGGATGGGCTCAAATATCCGCAGCAACGGCTTTGAGAGCTGATTTTCTAGATAGTACTGAGTGTCAATAGGGACGTTGTTCTCCAGCACATAGATTGGATCCTGTAGCGAAAGACATAAGCAAAGGATAAAACATAATAAATCTTTGAAGCAAACATAATGTAATGTATACTGAACAATGATAATTTTCTTTATCACAGAAATTTTGTCCTTTTCATGGAAATGACATCCTGCTATTGAGAGTGTTGCTATATTGTACCCTGCTCATGATTATCTCACCTCTGAAATTCTACAGTAAATAACAAGAAGCATTCCTGAGTATTGTGTCCTCATTTATGTTGAAAAATGAAAGCCACATTAAAAAATTACTGGTATAAACGTTTCCTTTGCTCAGCTCTCATTTCAGTCATGATAAACTCTATGACACCACTGAGTAGGAACTTGATACAATGCTAGTCAATTACAACTTATGAGAAATTCAACACTCACTTTTTTCACCACAAAATAGGTCGAAAATCAAATACAAGACAAGCGGAACAGCCCAGCATATACCTAGGCTTACAAAACATATGCTTTCCTTGGAATCTTGATTTGCTTCATTTTGTGGACATGATAATTTAATGATGCACCAGAATGTGTTGACCACGCCCCAAACAAGATATCATCATTGAGTGATTTACATCAGTAGTGCTTAGCGGAGAATCAAATTTTTAAAAAGTTGTGATGGAAATCCACATCATCACATTTTACGTTCTGCCTAATTACTTTTCAGAACAATGTATCCATAAACTGTAGAGTACCCTACATTATTTTATTCCTTTTCATCTCTGAAAATTTCATGATTGTGTTAGTTTCCAAAAAAGCAAGAACACAGTCTCCAAATTACCAAATGGAAATGGTAGTTGAGAACAAGATAAAAAGTCAAACAGGAAATGTCCTACCTCAGATTTCAGATAAGCCGCTGTGCCTTTGGCAGCTGCAATGATCACATAGGGAACTCTGTCTCCAAGCTTGGGGGCACTACCTGGGTCTCTTTTTTGCATTCTGGTGGGCCATGAAAGTGATCAAAATTAAATTCAAGCGCACAATTATCTAGGGAAATAATGTCACAAAACAAAGAGTTCATTCCTAGGCAAAACTGGGTGTTCCAGAAATTTTGGGGGCAAATTTCATGAAAACTGTACACTCAACTACTGTTGGTAGTTAGCCCAAGGTTAACATAGGGCAAAAAACATAAGTATGTCAGAAAGCCTCGTATTAAAATAAAAATATATATATTACGCTAAATTAAGTATTCAAGAAATGCATGCGGAATGAATAACTGTGAATCTTGCCTCTCTCCCATGTCTGTCAGGAAGTCAACCTACCTATGTGCCAGTTCCACATGCGCCTGTTTGCCTGCATACTCGTCATCAGTTTTAGTTAACTCTTTGGTGATGACCAATTGGGAAATGTCGATACGATTACATAGCAAGTCGGAAATAGTTTGCTGTGCATGTTCTGTGGCTCCTTGAGGATTCCTGCAATCAGATGAAAAGGCAGAATTATTATCAAATCAAGACACTGGAAGAAAAGGAATGAATGGTTTTGTCTTACTCATAAATTTTGTAGTTGTGTAAATGAAATAAATAATAGACGACTGTTTCCCTTGACATCACTACCAGACCTCCCAACTAGTACAAAAAGGAATGAGATTTGACTAACAAGCTGGGGAGATTTCACAAAGACCGGGGAGACTACTGCAACCTTTTAGAAACAGATACACACATAAAGAACAACCACCATAACCATGATTAAAAAAAAAACCCAAAACATCATGTATCGTATATATAATACAGCCTCTTCCCCCCTCGATGTTGAAAATGTGGGTAAAAAATGCTACTCCAAAAATTTCCCCCCCCCCCCCCCCCCCCCCGTTTTTTTTCTCTCCAAAAGTTCACTGGCCTCTCTAATAGCATCTGGCCCAGGTAAAGAGACAGGCTCCACTCCCCCCTCCACTGGGTGACAATAGACTTCCCGCAACATCTCCCTTGGATAACACAGTGAGTAGTCAGACACTTTTGTAGACATGCCGGTGCTGACCAGACTCTACACTGTCCCGGGAAACTGTCTGCACGGGCATGGCCACCACACAGTCCCCTTCACGTTAGTTCCAAGCCAACTCTCCACACCCCCACCCAAGTGGGGACTGTGCAAGCTTATGTTTCTGATAGATATTCTATCAGTCGAGCAGCATGATGAAAAGCACATACGGTCATTTTCATGTGATCAGCAAAACTTTTTTTTTTTCGATTTCCCGGAATCCGGGGAGGGCAGGTTTTATCATAAAAACGGGGAGACCTGGGGGGTCTGCACGGCCTATGACTTTTATCCTCAAACCTAGAGAGGGAATTTCTTTTTTGCAGGGGGAAAAAAAGTATTTCTCACATTAAAAACAGGACAATCCTGTAAAATAACAGAATATTGTGGATCTGTTTAGACAGCACAATTGACATGTACACAAAGTTAAAGTTTTGCCCATCTGCACCAGAAGCTTGTATTTTTTTTCCCCATCTATTTTTTTGGTCACTCATTGTAACGTTCCTCTATTGTTTCTACCATGGGCCTTTGCAACCTATCTTTTTTGGCCATTGTTTCAAACCCTGCTGTGACACCACAACTTTCCGGTGCTCTTCTTTCTTTTCTTCAAATTTTGATGTCTAAACAGCAAGTCAAGAGGTGTGAGTCATAAATCTGCAATCTGAACAGGTTTCAAATTTCAGGTTAAAGTTTATTGTAGGCCTGATGGCCAATTCAAATATACACAAGAATCATGAAACCAGATGTCAAAAGAAAGAAAGATAAAACAAGAAACAAAAAAAAACAATCAGTCATTCATTCTCTCCACTCCAGAGAAAATGAACATTGGATTCAAAAATTGGGAAAAAAAAAAAAGAAAGAAAGAAAGAAAAGGTTAAACCTGTCAATCAACAACAGCTGCAGGCAAGTATTGATCAGGTGTGCCACTAAGGGAGAGTTGTCACGTCTCACAGTCTCAATTCCTTTACAGTCCATCTTGTCATGTTTCTTGGGATTGGTCCAATACAGCCCAGCATATCTCTTCTTGTTGATCAACAAGTACGGGAAGTATACCTGTCCAAATCACAAAAGCAAAAAATGCAAACTGGCAATTAGCTTATAGGGAAGAATACCTGGCCGAATGATGAAACAAAATATACAAATTGGCAATTGGCAAAATCTCATGGGAAAGTATACCTGTCCAGATCACAAAGCAAAATATACAAAATGGCAATTAGCAAAATCGCTTGGGGAAGTATGCCTGTACAGATCATGAAGCAAAATAACTATTAGTAAAAATTCATTTCACTTCCAAGAGACTTGAATAATAAGATGTATAATGGATGAGAGGTCATTGTCATTTCACATTTCTGAATGATGAAATCCCAAATGATCCATATTTCTCAGAGTACCCTCTTTCTAAAAGCAAGGCGTGACTACCTAATTATTCATTCAGGTGATGGAAAAAATATTGACTGTGTTTCTGTCAGCAAATCCATTAGTTTAGTATTTAATCTATGATGGATCAGGAAACGGAAATATATTTTCCCACCAACAAATGAGGCGTATTTTACCTTCTCAAATTCCAAACGGATAGGACTGATGAACTTTGTGGAGATGTATTCAGCAGCTTCTTTTCCGAGTTTCATGGCTTCCTCTACAGTCTCGACTCCAAACTTACACATGACAGAGTCTGTATCTCCGTAGATGACCTGTTTAACAGGAGGTAACAAAATGGTAGTACCTTACAAAAGGTTGTATTATAGTGTAATTACTGTACATATTTAGTTATCAGTTTTCGGAAAATCAAAACATCAAGCAATGGTATCCCAAGAATGCTACAATTAGCATTACCTTGGAAAGCAATCTCAGCGTCAATCTCTTTTACCCTTTTACTGCCAAGCCCAAGTCTTCCTTTAGACTACCAGAATGATGGATTATTGGGTTACGGGATAGAAAGACAGCAGAAAGTAATATAAAATTAGGGGTGCAAAACATGCCGGAACAATGCTGGCCAATGTATCGGCCTCACGGCAGTTTTAAAACATTTGCAAACTGGCTACAGAAATATAAAAATGGGCTGCTGTAGTGAATGAGCGATCATGCAAGTAAGGCTGAGGCAGCCCTAAAGGCCTGTTTACACTGGTAGGTTTTAGGAATAGAAAAAAGGAAAGGAAATCTAGCGGAAAGCCTGTCGCGTTTACACTGTTCCGAAATCGGAATAGAATCCGACTCTTTCCTATTTCCCCCTGAAACACTGGAATAGGACCATTCCTATTTTCATTCCGATTTCGGAAAGATTATGCGTCACGTGACTACCGCCTCGGTGTAAAATGGCGTTCGGTCGACCTATCGAAGAAACTTTCACCCAAACATTCTTGAGGGCAAGAGCTGTCTATGGGATACTAAATCGCCCACATATCATAACAAGCAGACGAGAACTGAAGCCCTTGGAAGTTTAGTGAATGATAAAAGCCTTGAAAGATCAGATTAATTTCACATTCATACATTGAAATGCTGAACCGAACATTTCCTTCGCTCGACGAGTGAGAGGCTAGCGGCCGCCACCTGAGCGTCCATCCCAGTCACATGACCAAAACAAATGATGCGCATCGCTTCTCATTCAGAAAACGGACCAGTGTAAACAAGCCGCGTTTCGAGGGGGAAATCGGAAAGCAAAAATCGGAAAGCTAGGAGAGTTCTTCCCCCACAGCCTCGATTCCATTTTTCTACTCCTAAAACCTACCAGTGTAAACAGGCCTTAATGAAGAATTTTTAGCATCACAAAGGCTGAACGGGTGAGAAATGAAGGTTTCCTATTATAGAATGCAATAAAAGAAATGACAGATAATTCAAGGCAAATCCTGACAATATCTAAAAAGTCTGAATCCTTCCGGTCTGGTCAACAATCATTTGACCTATGTTCTCAATGCTCGTTGAAAATGCATTTATTCTTTATTTATCCTCCAGTCAACAAATGGCATATTACTAGGCATGGCACTTGAAGTATTGGAATGCATCCAGTTGGTTTAATAAGGCCAACAAATCCAGACCTATCAAAGACCTGTCCCAAAATTTTTCACCAACGTTATGACCAGCTTTAAAGTCTAACTAAACCTTCAGCCTTTATTTTCTATGTTCTGCTCATTGTACACATAAAAAAAACAGATGAGTCCACAGTTAATGCCAAAGCTACTGTATAAAATACATAGTTTCACTGCTGAGGGGGAAACTGGACTCACCTGAGCATTATGCTTATAGCCGTTGGCCACAGTGTATGTCTCCTCTACATGCTGCTTGGTCATTTCTATCATCATACGGCCAAAAGCTGTCACACTCTGAAGGCAAAGTAAAATACAAAAACAACATGAGCAAAATGTATTGGATAAGGATTATGTGGTTCCTGAAATTAAGGCCCACACAAGTGAGTATAAATATCAAAATCTAGGTGAAAAATGCGCTGATGAGAAAACTTCGAGACTGGTAAATTTTGTCACCTTAGAATGACAAGGTTCCTTCCATCAACTTTTGAGAAATTGATGATTGAAGTTTCATGTGCTCATAGCTCTTGATGACATGACTTTTTTTCTTTTTAGTAAATACTTACAAATTACATAACAAATCCACTTGACACATAACAGACAAGGCAAGTAGAAATGCTGTGTACTGTGTAATTCTGTTCAGCCAAAAAGTGGAGACAGAACCTTGGCATTCTAAGGGGACAATTTGTTTGCTGTAATGCCACGTTTTCCTTTCATAAAAACAAGCCCTGGGTTTAACAATTGTCCGAAAGTCGCAGACTTAGTATGTTTATCAAGTTTTATATCTTGACCAGATTTTAACTCACCTGTGAAATCTCCAGACAAGGCAGTTTGCCCACCTGGGCACCAGTAAATCCATACACAGAATTGGCACTGATCTTCAGGGCCAGCTGCCGACCATCCAAAACTTTCTGTTTGAATGGATCCTTCTCATTTTTCAGATCTGTCTTAGCCCTGAAATGGCATGTAAATACTTGAGATATTTCATTTTTCGTGTTAAAGATTAACTGTACAAATGTGAATGTGTTGAGATAAACTGTGGATAGTTTGCATATTTATTTCTCATTACGCGATGGAAAAAAAAAGTTATTGTCGCAATATTAAATAAGGCTGGAAGTAAAATGTAACGTTCCCCACATGATTTTAAGTTTTCCTGATTGCCAAGTGAGTGAAAGCTAAACAGAAGACAATCAAAACTACATGAATGAAAAGATGGACCGAGGAATGAAACAGTAACAGGGTGGCTGACTGAATGATCGACAGATGGGCAAATGATGATGAAGACACTAAATGGCATAAAACCACAACCCACTTTTTTCTTGCTGATAAGAGATGCTCTAAAATCTCTGGCAATAACCCTTTCCTCACTGAAGCTTTGCAGAAGTAGTTGCCAGAAGGGGTTTTGATGTACTGGTCACTAGTTAATCTGAAAAATAAATATAATACAAATCAGCAGCTTAAAAATATATCAAAACCAATTCCTCTATTAATCATAGGTGCCACCCAGGAAATATGAAAAAGGAGGAACTTTTTATCGACTCGCCGGGGGGAGAGGTTGGAGGTGTTGCCCCCCTCCCCCTATTTAGAATTATTTTTTTTAATCAAGCATAAATAACACAATTTGGCGATACCTAAAGTGCTATTTTCATGGGTGCCAGCAACGGAGCCATCTGAAACCTGAAAATCACTTTGACCAAATCAGCCAAACCTGAAGTCGCTGGCACCGGGCAATGCAGTGATAAAACAACAGACCTACGAACTAAATGACATTTAAAGCACGTACACCAATGCCATATAAAGGCAAATTTCAAATAGAGAACAAAACACTTTACATGTCACAATGATGTACCACACTTGCTGAGTATTTCATGTACATCTACAACTTTCTTTGTTCATAATATAATGTGTGACTGCAGCTGTCCTACAAGATGAATAGCATTTCGTAGAACAGTTAATCTGAATAAGGAAAAATTTCTCCAATAAGTTTGTAGAACTTATCACTAACATCCAACAGACAAAACATGGCTTTTGTGCCTGTTTATTATTAATATTATATTCATGTACATGTATGTATATTGTGCCCCTTGAGCCAATAAAATTGATCCTGTTATCTCCCTTTCAATTCAACGCCGTTATGCTGATGCTGAGTTTTCCTTTGTACGGAAACAGAAACGTCAAAAACCCATCAAGAGAAATAGGACTACATATCTTCCTAATGGAGTTTTGACGTTTTCGTTTCCGTACCCATGAAAACACGATTTTAGCAGTATGCTGTTGCTTCACTCACACTGCTTACGGCCCCTGTGGTTATAATAGAAGAGCCAGGCTTAAAGGTCTCACTCATGCTTGATAAGTACCGTTTATTGGACTGAATAGGTTGAAATCCGGGTATGCCCGATGATATTGACGCCAGAGAACTAGAAGTAGAAGACTCAGGCGGGCCCCTTCAGGCCTTTGTAAACTAAACCAATCGTCGTCGGGTTGGTTTTGTACAATGACTATTAGTCCAGTAGCCGTACAACGTGTATCAGTACAGATCTAGTGGTCATGCTCGACCTTGACCTAGATTCTAGATTTTTATGTAACAGTACTGACACGTCATATCGATCCGCACAATATATTCCACATTTACAATACACAAGGAACCAAGCAACCAGGCATTCCAAACGAAAGCATCCATTGTCAATCGACAATAAAAGTTCGAGTAGATCTACCATTGCAGGCATCTAAAGCATTAATGCTGGTGGTGACATGGGCTGACACACGAAGTCAGTACAACATATGATAGGCTACGTTCACTCATACTCATACGACACGAGGGTCTTGACCAGACACAGTACAGAGTCTCGTGACCCTGTGACCCTTCGCTCACTTTCAAGTTCGCGTTATTGTCAGCGCGATGAAGAGCTGCTGATGCACATGGAGCGCTTGATCTAAAACGGCGAATCAGGCAGAACACGACGGTAGCACTATGTTGACGATGCGCACTGGGACGCAGGGTATGCTAAAAATAGGCGCAAATTAGGCCGATATCTCGAACTCGCACGCTTGCGCGAATTTTTTGGTGTTTTTTCAATTCTTCACATCACGAAAACGGAAAAAAAATTTGGAGACACAGCAAAACCCGAAATCCGGTATATACCCGAGGTCTGGCACCCATGTATTTTATTAATGTAGCTGCGCAACCAGCGAGCGCATAGCGGCCGATAGCGGCGAAAGTTGGAAAAAATTCAAATAGCGGAAAAGTGGCACCTGTGATTAATGGATTCAAATTAGATGTATTAATACTTTTCAAATATCTGTGGACTCCATTTAAAAAACAAATAGTGGTCAGTTCTACTTACCCCTCTTTCTGAATTGAAGCTGGACTGAGCAATGAAGTGTAACAAAGATTGTGGGCCATCATGATGGACGGATACAAAGAGGCAAAATCCAGCGTGGCTATTGGGAAATCATAGTATCTAAAAAAAAAAAACAAATAGTCAAAAAACATAAAGTCATTTAGCATATCTAAGGTGACACGTGTAATCAAACTATTGATCCTTTGAACATATCTACAAAATAAAGCTATGAGACAAATGGTCAATATCAAAGGCAGTCTTGAACGCATAAAACATTTAAAAATGCAATAACATAGTTCTTTAAAAAATGCACCTTATCTGGAGCAAAAAGTTTAATCGACACGAAATCTCTGCGTGAAATTTCTGTTCTTCACCTTTTACCTTTCCCGTCTTTCCCTGCAACCTTTTAGTTAGAGAACCACCACATTTTAGTATTATGCCACACGCAGTGTTCTCCTGATGCTGTCTCAAAACCAAGAATGAAAGGATTTAATTGATGACACATTCTTAAATAAATTTTAATCCAATGCCATGAAACTGCCAAGAAGTACATTTTACAGTCATATTTGAGGAGTGGATCTGATGAAATCAGGCTTACGGTGAAAGACCAAATTCCTGAGAAACCCTCTCCAATGAGGGGGGGGGGGGGGGGGGGGGGGGGGGGAGAGAAGTCATTTTCTATGGAAATTGAAATGTGCCTATAATAATAATGAAAGATTAGCCATTTTTCTGCATTCAGTTAAAATATTTAGCTCGAAATTGCCTTAGAAATATTTTATTTTGATTTTTTAAAGAGGTATGTATTTCACATAATTAGCCCAGTTTTGTCACAACCAATAACATAACTATTCTCAAAATGAAGTCTACCACTTGATCTTTACATGAAACTACAAAAAAACAAACACACACTTTTGTATCTGTTTATTTGGTTCCATAAAACTGACTAGCATGAATACCCTCACATCCCACCAAAACATTACTTTCATCTGAAGGTTAAACTTCCTCGATAAATTAAAAAGACAAAAGTATCTTACCCCTTGAGTGGTTCAATAACTGTTGCTCCTTCATATTCATCACCTGTCTCTACTTTCTGTGCTGGCAACACCAGATCTTGTTCTTTAGCCTGAAACAGTGGACAGTTTTACTTCAACTGGGCTATCAGGTTTTAATCACACACAAATTAAAAAGACAAAAATGTATATGTGAATGCTCAAATGCATCACCTTAATTACAAATTAATAAGAGATTAACAATTAAAATAAATTAAGAAAGATAAGGGAGAAAAGCATTGTCAGAATGAAAAATGACAGGGGAGAATGAAATAAGATTTAACCTGACCGTATCTGCTGTGTGGGTGGCGAATAAAAAAATTAAGACCTTTCATTAAGAAAACTGCAGAGGGAACAATCAAATCAAAACAAAAGAAATAAAATTTAAAAAAACATCAGAAGGCGCAAGGAGGAAATATGAGTGGCCATCAGCAGACATTAGGTTTTAGGACCAGGGTTTTTTCTTATAATATTCAGCAGGAGGGAGCTGCAAACTGTTAGAACTACAAGTTACACTATTGCTCCAATGCTTGTATGTGGGCAGATCTGACAGAAATGGGCTAACGGTAATTTTTTACACCTCTTTAAAAAAATCAAAATAATAAAAAAAATACGACAATTTTAAGCAAAATATTTTTCCTGAATGCAGAAAAATGGCTAATATTCCATATGATAAGCAAGTCTCAATTTCCATGGAAAATGTTTCCCCAGCTGTGGAGAGTTTTTTTCAGGAATTTGGTCTTTCACCGTAACTCCCGGAAGACTGACTGTAGGGAAATCGTAAAAATTGTTTCGATAGCGATAAGGGCCCAGAAATGCACCGATCGCGTTGCGTTCCGCCTCGATTTTCCCGATCTGAGCGTATTTTCCGATAGGGGGATGATAAATATTAAATAAAATCCAGGATTTTGTCCAGTCCAGGTTTCTGAAGACGTTTATTTTTGTATTTGAAGTGACGCTTTTCCGGGGGTTTCCTCATTCGCCATTTTGCCTAAGCCGATTGATCGGTAGACCCACAGCAGACCAATAAAAGCACTTTTTACACCTGAAAATGGATTCAGACAACTCTGACATTACATTGAATGAGTCAGCAAGTGGCAGTTCTGACGAATGGTCACCAGATGAGAGTTGTAACTCGTCGGATGATGACAATAGACCTCCAAAACTAGCGGCCAGTACTTTAGACCTGGGGTGTCCTGAGGTGAGTCATATTGTTTGTTTTGATGCCATGATGATCCCACTCCACTAAACCTACTAAAAGCATCACCAGCAGCCCTAGCATACTAAAATACATTATACATTATACCATAGTGTCTTTGCAGGCTTAATTTGATTGTTTTGTTACAATCATGTAGCTCACTGATTGATCAAAATCACTCAACAGATGTTGCTAGGGTGGGACCTGACATTGTTTACACATGGATACCGTTTTAGTATAGTTAGCATTATGGACTTCAATAGATATAAAGCCTGGGATCTAATGAAAATTTTCCTTCAGCTCTATTTTATCAACTCAAAATAGATCTAGATCTAGATCTGTGTTTCAACTTCAATAATATTACATCTAATAGTTTTAATTTATTTTTGTTTCGGCAGCTCGCAACCTGACGGTGAAAGTGAAAATTCATTCGGTCACAAAGATGAGGGCACAACATCATATCCCTTGCCAGACTTTCGTCCGGAGATACCTCCAAGTCTGCATCTGCCAGAGGTAGTGACATGGGCAGATTGTAAGCAATTTTTAACACCAGGTAAGCAGTCTAAGTGGATGCTAGACCCATCTTATTTTCTTTTGTAGTAAAGGTTGTTGCAATGCAAGAAGACATCACAGGTGAGAAGTATACGGAAGATGTTTGTGATTTTTTTCCCTTACCCAACTCATATATTTTAAGAATTTAGGTTCTGCATTTGTTTATTTGTTAATATTATTTATTCACCTTTTGCAGTTTTGGGTTTGTTGATGTTTACATATATTCATTTCCGAAATCTTTTTATTGTTTTGGTTCATCATATTCGTATCTCATCTTTTGCTGCGTGTCAAGTACCGATACTCATGTTTTTTTGTTTGTTTTTTTCTCCCATTCTTTTACTTGCAGGAGCTTTCTCCAGACTCTTTATTTGCAATGGCAGGATTTGATGAAAATAAGAAAGTTCCACTCTATGATAAAAAACAAGTACTGATTGAAGATCACCATATTGTCCCTGTACCCACAGATAAGCCTTTGAATTGTATGTGTTATCATTTAGAGAAAAAGGAGAGGAAAAGTAAATTTGCTTGTAGAAAGTGTGGTAAACATCTGTGACTTAACCAGACAAGAAATTGCAGGCTTTTGGGAACATCCCCTGAGTGATGTTTTTGAATGTCTAATGTTGGAGAGAATCTGTCGGTACCAATTTTCTGCAGTTACGTGTTTACTTTTTTGTCATAATATCATACATGAAATTCTGGTATCAGTCAATTGCTGAAAGCAGATTGTAACTATTATTCACTGAATTATACTGTATTTTGGTTTTTAAAACATTAGTATGCTTTGTTGACCAGGTAGAAATATTTTTCATTTTTTGTAACTGAGTAGCTATTTTCACGACTAATGTCCAGTTTTATATATATTGCAAAAATGCTCATAACTACCTAAGATTCCATGCTACATGTCTCATTTTTGGATATATTATGTGAAATTGAAGGTTCTTTGAAACAAGTAATAAAATTTTGATCTTTTGCATCAAACCTTTTTTTTTTCTTCTTTGTGTATGTTGTCTGGGTGCGTTTTTATGTGTTTTTTTTTTTAATGATCAGCCATATTTTATGTCCTGGTGTGGAGACACTACTGTAAACAGCCCTAAATTATACATCAAATTAAAGCTTATTCAATTCTCACCACATCCATATATGACATAAGGCATTTCTAATAAGATCAGGGGCACATATGGGCCAATATACAACATCAGTATTTGAATCCGAGTCGTTGATGGAAAATAGCCCAGTCTTCTGAGAGTTAAGCCCAATTTCGTTAAATCCACTCACATATCAGAATCCCTGTTATACTAGAGCAAAGTTTTGTGGTTAAGAGTCACTTGTAGTACCTTTCTCAGCAGCTGCGACATGACTTTGATCTGCTGACCTCTGGACAGCAGGAAGGGCAAAGGCACGCCAGTGACACGTGCCATTTCCATGTAGTTGATTACACACATCAGTTTTTCCAGCAAGCGCAGTGGCAGAATGGCATCTTTGAGACAGTACACAGCGAGTCTGCGTCGAGTCTGTTCGTTGCCATTCTAGCGACAGAACAGAGTGGATATGAACCAGATAAGTTTTGCAACAGAATAGGGCAGACCCTGAGCATCTATATATATATATATTTTGGTAACTCAAATCTTTGGTCACCTAAGGCTCAGGAACCACATCACATTCAGGCTTCAAACTTTGCACAACAGCTTATTATCAATGCGAAATTAACATGGGCGAAATTATGAAATGTTCAGGCTTCTACGTTCCATTTTTCATTGTTTCGCCATCATTTAGATCTATTTCAAGTCATGGTTCGCCATTTTAAGGTTTCATTATCACTTCCTGCAATGTGTTCACTATCAAACACACTGACCCGTGCGCAAATCATGCTATTGTACGGGATAAGCAGGGTGTCAACTCACAAAGGCAGAGCAGTAAGACTTATTTAAAAACAAACAAACAAAAATAAAATAAACAAAGTATAGGAACAGGCAAGATGAAGCAGGTCCATAATTACCACCCAGAACTGAAACTAATATTCAAACCGATTTATTCCGGGTAGGGCCGGGGACCTCAGCTAGTATCTAATATCAGAATAGTATACTATCATGTGAGCCATTTTCACCTGCAGCCACCAATTTCAAGTTTACTGAAGACTGGCTTCATCAAAACAAAACCAATTCCCCCCACATAGGAGCCAATTTTTTTCTGAAAACTTCAAATATATGACGAACAGCAAGAAAATGTACAAAATCAGTCAGTTATTAAATTTTGTCTAACAATTAAAAAACAAGAAGGGATCTGTTCTTATCTAGGCTTTTTCTTTCTTCCCTTTTTCCCCCTCGTGAGAGTACAAGACATTTTCCCTTCCTCCCCACTTCCCACAGTTGATATTTTAATCTAAAAATAGTAGACATAACAGAAGACATAAGAAAAATACAAAATGAAAGTTGTATATCTGATAAGAAAATGGTTTAATAATCACAACTGTGGCCTACTTGCAGATCTGTAATGATGGAATGCTGTACGTCCTCTTTCTGTTCTTGCAGGAAGTGGAAGGAAACGGCGTTCAAAGTGTAGGATCTCAGCTTGTAGTCACGCAGCAAGATCTGAAACAGCAGATGACTGACTTTAGCAACAAGTTATGCATGCAAATGTTGAGGAGCAGGATTTGTAACAACTACAAAAACAACAAAATGCAGTGAAAAAAACTACTAACAATCAATGACAAAAAACTTCCATTGTAGTGAAAGAACAAACAGCACAGTTTGAGCTGGAAGTTAAGATTTTTTTTTCAGGAGCGAACAAGAGCCCAAAACTGCTAATTATTTGGGAAAACGTGAAAAATTCTCAAAACCACCAAAATCCATGTAAACCAGTGTTTCTCAACCTTTTTTGTTCCACACCCCACTTTAAATAAAAACAACAAAAAAACTGTTTGCCCCATCATGATTGGACAAAGTTAGTATAAAGTATACAAATAAATTTTAAAAATATCTGATGTTTTAATCTGAGCTACACAAGAAAACCAGCAACACGACACAGACAATCAACAGTTTATTTATACAGCTAAGTCAAAATACACTATGAAATTAAGATTTCTCTGAAAAATCCTTACTCCCCATTCTGAATCCCACACACACTCCATCAAAATATTGCCATGGCCCACTTGAGAAACACGGATCTAAATGATGCAGACCATTAATATAGACCTATGTACATATTTACATAACGTACACGCCTGTTTGTGTACTTTTATGGAGACAAATACTTAAAACGCAAACAGAAAAATCACTGAGTTCCACATATCATTGGACAACCTTAAGCACTCAAAGATTCCACTTTCGCAGAGTACAGTTATCCCAGCAGAAATTCCACTCACCTGTAAAAGATCAAACTGGACCCGTCCCTCAATATTGATGATTTTATTCTCTCTCTTCCCCATCTGTTTACTTTGGATCATAGAATCCCTTAGGACTGACATTGTGTTCTTGATGCGACCCAGGTAAACAAAGTCTCTCACCTGGGGGCAAAAAATAAAAATACAGTCTTGTCACCACAGATTCACGGTAAGGATTGATAATAAATATGTCAAAATTTTTTTTTGCTGTATTATCACTCAATCTGAATGATGAACAAGACTTCTGCTCAAACTATATTTCACACAAAGTGTATAACAGATAATGACAAATTCCCTTTGTCCATTACTTGGACCATGAATTTCGTGTTGCATTTTCTCTCTTTTTTGTGCAAGTGCAATCTTGCTGTCTACCATATCAGGAATTTTGAAAAAATGAAAAAAAAACATTTTTTTTCTTTAATTGAATCATTTACCCATTCACATTTGCTACGTTATTTCTTATCTTGATTCCATGCTTAGATTCTCGTGAGACTGGGTTTATCATGTTCAAGATAATGGTAAATTTGAATTTTTAAAAATAATTTTAAAAAAAAAATCAAAACTTTGTTGATAGCTGATTGGCATATTAGCGCATTACATTAATTATATATGAAATTCTCACAAATGAAACATACAGTAAAGGCCTCAATAAAAAGTTTGGTTGCATCCAAATTTTTGTTGTTGTTGTGAATGACAAACCTTGAGATGATTTGCTCGATTGATAAGATAGGGAAAGTCAAAGTTCTGTATGTTGTAGCCGGTGATAATATCAGGATCCACCTCTCTGATGAAAGCTGCCCATTTCTGAGGGAAGAAATTTACATATTATATATATCAAAGATTGAACAACCATCTAAAATCGTTTGTGAGAGACAATTTGGACCACGCTCACAACAGGAAGTTTTGTGACCAATGTGGGGCCAATTTCCAAAATGTTACTGTGACCCTTTCATGAAGGAAAAAGTTATACAGGCTGGTGAGCCAAAATATGACGCTGCCCCCAAACCTAGCACTTTCCCAAAAAATCAACTGTGCAAGCAAAATCCAGTTTGGTCGGCCACATGAAATCATTTTCATTCAAACATCTCTACCTTACTATGATATGGCTTTTATTACCATGTGTGCCCCTGGAGTTAAAACTTTATTAAGATCACATGTACAAAAATCTAACAAGTTTAAATTTTATTCACCAATGTACAGGCAACATTTGGCTATGCCCATTAAATTTCTGTTTACAGATTGGGCCCGCCTGAACAATGATTCGTATTCATCAGCATATATGGCAAACTGTGTATCATCTTGTACAATTTGTATTTGTATTGTATTTATATACTACTTTAATCCCATTTGGCACCCAGTTACAACTGGAGCAGGCACGTCGTCACCACAGTGCAGTGCCGGTCAGAGGTTTTCTTTTTCAAGGGGGTGGGGAGATATGAGGGGGAGGGGGAGGGAGTAGTGAGGATGAATTTTATTTTGATTTTGCCCAGGCAGCGGCCTGTTCAGCCTGCTCTTTTTGATTTCCAACTGTCAAGGTATCTTTAACGTGCACAACCTGTACATGGGCCCTCCGAATTTTTTCATCCTTATCCGAGAAGACTAGGTACTCAGCCCTACCCCCAATAGGATCAGGGACACAAAAATATGAGAAAATCCCAAACTTCCAACATGCCTGCACCGGCCGGGTTTTAAACCCGGTACCCTTGGCATGAGAGGCAAGCACCTTGCCTCTAGACCACCTTGTCTGGTGATTAGATCTAAGGCACATGGCACATCTGTTTCCAGCTGGGAGTAGATTTTGTGTTATCCACTTGTCCAACCAGTCTTTTCAGGTTGAACAAATGAAAAGAGGATAGCACTAGGAAAGCCAAGGGGTCAGAGTTCATGTGAATATTCTGATACAATAGAACACAAAATAATTAATAAACTAGCTGTGGCACATTAATTTCTCTGCACACTGCTTAAAAAACAACAAACACCGCATCTTTCATTTCAAATGTCTGCAAAATGCCATAAAAACACTTAACAATTTATAAAGTAATGTGAAAAAATGATTGCAAACTTCTTTCTGACACAAAAACTGAAAGAGATGATATCGTGGATGCCTACTACCAGGCATGTACAGTTTACTTACTACCACAAGGGTTTAAGTTTGAGTTTGGAGAAAGTATGTCAACATGATAATGGTCACACTGTAGAAAAAAGAAAGGCAATAGTCAGAATACTAGAATGATAGGACAGAAGGTGACCACTACAACAAGTAGATTGTATTTACCAGCACATAACTATGTATACATTACAAAATTAAATTTATGCCAGCCACACCTACCTGAAGTAATTCAAATTCCGTCTCGTAAGAAAGGACTTGGGACCCCACCACTGGAGCACACGCCTTAAGTGTGAACACATTACGTATGAATGGATCTGATTCACCTTGTTTAATGACCATGTTTGCAATCTGAATCACAGGATCTTTGTTTGGCTCAGGGAACACACCTGAAACATAGCACTTAATGTGAGGACTGAAGCAAAGATACTCGGGATGCTCAGTCCAACAAATCAGAAACAGTCAAAAATGGCAAACACTCATCCTTGGCAAGTTTATTTGTATTGCAGTGTATGTGGACACATCAACAGATTAGGACCAGAAAATAAATCGCTTGATAAATAGCTGAACATCATTTACAATTTTCACAGTGGAAAGAGATGGGTATAATAGTTCCGGTGTCACTATTTTATTGGAATAAATCTGAACAACTTAGTGGTGAAAACCACATCACATAACAGACAAAACAAAAATTGTCTGAGAATAATCTAAGCCTGTTCACCTGAGACTGACACAAAATTTCAGTGAACTTCTAAGAGTTCAAAGTAGCATCCAGGTGGCAACTAAGCAAGTTTGGCGTTCTCAACTGATTCTAATGAGCACTCCCATCTGCTGAAAAACTGCCAGACAAGATATGATTATTTGTGCAACTGAACTCCCTTTTACACTGAATTACCCTTAAAAGACTGAGCTTCACTGACCTTTTCTCCCTGCACATTCAATATCAAAACTAAGAATTCTGAAGGGGGCAACTTTGGACCACTCCCCCTCAGCAGGATGAGAAATGAACTCTTCCCATGACACATCCACTTCCAACTGGCATCGGGAGGTGACAGGCCACTGTGTGGAATCTGATGCTCCCTGTACTTGTCGCTGCGTTCGCAGGTGGTAATTTCCAGCACGGAGCTCAATCCAGTTACAACCAACCACATTTGTATCAACCATAAATCTGGGAGATGTTAGTTTGAAAATGCTCAGTGGAAAAAAAAAAAAAATAAATAAAATAAATTAAAGTGTACCAAAAGATGTAACAATAAATGTGTAAATATAAAAGATTAAATAATGCTCCGGTAATCTTTCATACACAAGAAACAAACAAACAAAACCTCTTGGAATAAACTAACTCTAGCAGTGTTTGGGCCATAATATTTTGTTTTTTCCTTCTTGTCCACTGTATTCTGTGTACTTCTTTAATCCCATTTGGGAAATTTGCTTTAGTGTCATTGCAGCCCAGTTACAACTGGAGCAGTGCTGGTCTGCGTTTTAAGAGGGGGGGGTTAGATAAATTTTTATTTAATTTTGCCTGGGCCACGGCCCGTCCAGCCTGCTCTTCTTGATTTCCAACTGCCAAGATATCTTCAACGTGCACACGGGCCCTCCGAATTTTTTGTCATTATCCGAAAAGACTACACCCTCGATCCTACCCACCATAGGACCAGCGTAAAGAAAACATGAAAAAAATCCCCAAATTCCAACATGCCTGCACCGACCGGGGTTTGAACCCGGTACCTTTGGCATGAAAGGCGAGCACCTTGCCTCTAGACCACCGTCTTGACAAGACCACGATATCATGGTCCTTTTTTCCAGGGCCCCAGTTGCTAAGCCCACAATATCATGGCCGCGTCTCCTTTTGTCTCCCAAAGATAAGGCCACAAATTTATTTTACCACCTCCTCAGGGCCTTGTTGACAAGCCCATGATATTGTGGTTTGTGAAATAGTTTTCTATTTTCAGTGCTTAAGTTGCGGGGCTTTTCCATAGCTTGTGTAGGCCTGTCAAACGCAAGACAAACACAAGCAGATTTCATCCTATCACATTGAGGGTCAACATGTTGCTTTTGCAGGTTATAAATCACAAAAATAAGACAAAAATCTATTTCCATCAAATTTATGGTTTTCTCTTCAGGAATGATACTCGGCTCACACAATGATCTTTGCGACCAGAAATCTTACAAGTAAGGAAACATAGCTTACCGGATTTCAAAGTCGATGTTACTTTCATAGGTCTGGAAAGCATACTGTGAGTATCCAGGACAAACAAAGCCTTGCTCGAGCAATCTTTTACATGGTGCAATAAGACGGGGCAAGGCGACTGTGATTTTCAGGAAAGGAATTTTTCTGTTGCCATGGTAACCATAAATACCTGCATCGCAAATAAAAGAAAAATCAAAAGCGAATCATGACGAAATAACACTTTACACTTTTTTACTATACAATGAAACACGTCTCAATCAAGTAATAAAAATAAGCATCATTTTATTTATATTAGTGTGGTGACCTAAGAAAAAACCTGGATTTTTCATTTCTATGAAACTAGAAAGAAGTGGCCCTGTGATACACTTTCAAGAGCATTTATCTTCTGATGACTAAGCATGAAATCCCTTAACTGTTTTTGAAAAAACACTGCTTGTCCAGATATATTTATTCACAGTGGCCACAAATACTTTTTTGGTATAATATCAAATACACATTTTGAGAATCTGAAGTTCCTGCCATTTTTATACTCACTCTCTTTCGTCATATAGTCCACGGCCAGCACAGCCTGTATGATACCTTCCTTGTTAGATCTCAAATCTTTACGGACCAAATTATCTAATGTGTCCTGAAATATTCACAATAAAATGCCTTCACTCTTTAGCTTTGTTTTCCATGTGTTTACATATTTCATTTACCTAAATTAATTTGGCAAAAAAATTGATACTGTAAAAATGTCATAAGTAAATATTAATTACTTTCCTTAATGAGTGATGACATAATAAAACTTATTTGCAGATCACAGATTTAACCTCTGCATTGCCATGTTTCCCCCACTGTATGCTGCACAGGACACTCTTACTAGAGATTTTAGAACATACACTATGCGTCCACAGTGCGGTGAAGGGGTTAAGTGATTCTCATTATTTTTCATTGTGGAATAAACTTGCATCTGACATTTCTAATTTAAAGTAAGTGCTGAGTATTTTAGTGAGTATTTTTAATACATCCTATGCTGATATTTGAAATGCAAGGAGAAAGCAAAGAGTAAAAAATCAAAGCCTATATAGAGTGCATGCAAAATGTTTATACTTTGGAGAAAGACTTTTTGCTGTGATCACTTAAAGTTTAGCTAGGTTAATGTGATATTCATAAGTATTTTGGTAACATTAAAATCTTAACATTTAAACCTTCAATTTTCAACATTTTTAAGTAGAAGGTAGTATTCGGACACCTATATTCTGAAAGGACAAAAAAAGTTTTTATGGGTCAAAATCATCACTAAGTACATTTTGATTTAAACCCTACAATTTTCTTGATAAAGTCTGAAGTATCATTTTCCACACCTTGAACTTTCCACAGTCCTGCTGTTTGAATCCAGCCTGGGCAGGGACAAAGAAATAGGGAGTGAAACCATGGACATGTGCCATCACACTGTTGCCCTCGGCTGTCACACCACACACTCTAATGATTGGTGTGGGGCCTTTAGTGGCACCAGGCATGCCTTGCATGTGAGTTCCTGTTTTGAATAATAGCAATTGCTCATTATAGAAATTCTTGTCACTTTTCAGATAAGTGTCTACTATTTTAAAGATGAATTTTAGTTCTTTACAAATTTCATCTCTACTGTGTTTGTCCTAGGAGTTAAAAGCGTTTTGAGAAGAAATCATTTTCAGACTAAACATACAGACCTTCCACAATCCAAATCAGAAAATCAGTATGATCAGACCCAAAAATCAGTATCTGAGACCAAAAATCGGTAGATCTACATCATTGAAACATGTACTCACACTTTTTTTAAGTCTTGAATCCTCAATCTCTAGATCTAGAGCTAACTCTAAAATCACTGAATCAGGTATTGGTATGAGTACAACTAAGCTGAATAGAATCTCGATAAATTAAAACTAAATGTCACGATAATATCAGGCAATGTTGGAAAAAAAAAAACATGTGTAGATCTAAAACAAGATGACAATGATGATCGGCAAAACTGAAAAAATCTGATTGAAAGCGCAAAATTTGTGTAGGCTAGCCTAGTCTCGACCAAGGGAACAAACTCTCAGCAAGTAAGCAAAGTATTAATTTTGAAGTACGTTCAATACTGTAGGTCGCAGCACACAAAAACCACTGTAACCATGAAAGTGTTTGCCAGCCTCGGCAATAGTTGTATACGCAAAACGAAACGCAAGTGCTTGCTAATGGTGCAAACTTGTCACAGTGACAGAAATGCATGCTGGGTTTTTCTGACGTCAGCAAACCAACCCTGAAAGAGAAAAATTTGGACGGATACTTTTTCCCCGAGCGGTCTAGGTCGGATCGGGGAAAAAATCGGTTATTTTTATTAAAATCGGAAAATCGGTAAAGCGGCAGGTCTGAACATAACACCTGCCTCCATTCCTTTTTCAAGGGAAAGTGACGGGGCTCCGTCTGCAAGTTCAGAGCATTGTACTTCACGGCTGGGCAGATGTGCAAATGCAGGCTGAATCAATTCTTTTTCCAAGCATGTATAAATAATATGCCTCATTTCAGAAGTTAAATTGATATGAAAATTAGTTTTGAAAAGGGCTGAAAATCTTCAAAAATCTGCAGACTATCATAAGTTAAACAAAGTGATTTTGGATTAACCCATGCTGGTAATGTTGAACTTCCAAGCAGAGGTGAATTCTTACCTACATAGTAATCCAAATCTATCTGCTGGAATACAATGTTATCTTTTTTAGAGTTTATCTGTGGTGGTGGTGGCCTGGCCCATTTTGTGCTGGTGGCTGCTGAATCGGGTCCGTCGCCTACAGCATCTACCATTTCAATATCACCTTTATTTTCTGCCTCAATAGCATCTAACAGTGCCAGTTCTTCTTCAAAGTTGGATGGGTCATCATCATCATCATCATCCCTGATGTTAATGTTATATATATATATATATATATATAATACATAATTATGAATTATACTATGGCAAGATAAGTGATCATTATTGTCTAATTGCTACTATCAGTAATATGGAACATAACTATACAAATTAAAATGAAAAGTATGTTGCCCTGTTATGAAATTTTAATTTGTGCACTAAATGGAACAGTTCCAGATTATACTACTGGTACAAAGAGTTTTCCCATAAATCCACAGAGTAATTAATCCACAGTTAAATTCTTAACAAACAAAACTCACTGCCCAAAAATTGGACATTTCCTGGTTTGTTTAATATACTTAATATTAAATAGACAAAAGGGTGGGGAAAAAAAGTATATGTTCCAAAGCCGACATCAGAAACAAACACAAAAACAAACACACAAGAATAAAGAATGGAAAAAACAGCATTTGTTCATTTTGATGAAACAAAAATAAAACGAATCTTCCATTCTTCTTTGACTTTCAACCATACTAGTATATACATGTTTTTTTGACTCTTCATGCGAATTAATATGCATTATAATATAATATATATATTTTTAACTCAAACTGCCAATTTCACCAGACACTCTCTCTCTGTACCCAACATTTAAAAAAATCTGAAGAATGCATTTGCCTTAACTACATAGTTTTATGCTTAATGAATTGGAAAAAAGCTGGCTGGACTCTTTCCAAAGGTGTCTGTCTGTCAATTATACAAAATTAAATGACTCACCTCTTTCTTTTTGGAGGAGGAGGCCCTGCTCTTGCCCCAAATTTGCTCATGCTTAAAATTCTGAAATGTACAGAAGTGTATTCAGGATTTTAAAACATGATAAGTCTGATACTCTACAAATTTAATAAAGCCAATTTATTTATTTATCTATTTTTTACTGAAATGACTGTACCAAAGTATTCCAGGGGAGTCTGTATTGTAGGATTGTAAAACCACAATCAAGACCATTCTTGTTAAGTCTATACCAGTGAAGCTAAATGGGTCAATGCCAAAAAGCTCTCTTTTTCACAAATGCCTTTTTGTGATCGTGTTATTTCAGTCATTTTTGCTCCAATTTGTGTTTTCTTTGTGCATGGTTATTCAAAATTGATCCAACAACCTGCATGAGCAAGATGATCACAGTTGTTGCTCTCGTTTTCTTCAAATTTGAATTTGATTTCGGAAAATGACTGATTTTTTACATTTTCAAAATGCACACATTGTATGGGACCTCAGAAAAACCAAAATAAAAGGGTATTTTGCTTTATCTGTGGATTCTGGCAGGTATGTTTTGTTTAGAGTGATAAATCAAGATGACAATACTGAACAAAAAAAGTTTCTGCATGGGCTTAGTAAGTGATAATTGCTAGTTTAAAAAAAAGTGGCTGGACGTTACTTGTGGTGTCACACTTTTAATGAAAAAATAAGAGCCCACTGTGAAATACCTCAATGTAATAGCAGGTTAACCATGTGTTCCAATAACATGTTATCCTTCAAATAATGGGAATTGTTGCCTTTGGCTGGTCAGTTTTAAGCTGCAAAGGCTTCGCAAAGAAAGTTTTAGAAATCATGTATTTTGTAGTCACACCGTAACGTCCAGCCACATTGCAAGGATACAGTCATTTCATTTTCCCAGTCCATCTAAACAGGTCTTTTGTAGTTTGTAATTAGTCCTTCTCATATGGGGAACACATGGTGGTGTTTTCAATATGAAGGAATGCAACAACAAATCTCCAGAGAAATTGAAATTTTTGTCATCACACTATATTTAATAGTAATGTCCGACACGTTTCTCTATCAGTTTGTAATGTCCAATATTTTTTTTGTCTATTTTTTGTCTGATTCTTGCTCTGATAAGTTTATTTGCAACATGTTTCATAAAAACGCATTTTCCCAGTCCCAGCAATGAACACAGGATGAAAAATGAGAAATCTGGCACTGTGAATAGCCACCATCACTAGAGTTTCTATAATCATGATGGCATTATCCTTGATTTTACTGCAATTAAATTCAAATTATCTTGACTGCCAATGTTAACTGAAGTACTATGTCCATTGTATTGTCACTGTATATTTAACAAGTAAATATTTGCTTAAAAATGGGGATTTACATTACTTTTCATGGTTTGTCATCCTGTAACGTCCAGCACAAAATATAGAAATAAAGTCATCTAATTTCTGTAGTCGCAATAATAAATCCAAATTATCTTGGCTGCCAATGCTAACTGAAGTATTATGTCCATTGTATTGTCACTGTATATTTAACACGTAAATATTTGCTTAAAAATGGGGATTTACATTACTTTTCATGGTTTGTCATCCTGTAACGTCTAACACAAAATAAAGAAATAAAGTCATCTAATTTTTGTAGTCCCATCCAAATTATCCCGGCTATCAATGCAAACTGAAGTATTAGCCTACGTCCATTGTATTGTCAACCGTATATTTAACCATTATATACTTGCTTAAAAATGGGGAATTACATTACTTTTCATTGTTTGTCATCCTGTAACGTCCAACACAAAATAAACAAATAAAGTTATCTAATTTTTATAGCAGCAATTATAAATCCAAATTAACAGCTAAAATTAGTAAATTTAAATCAAATCTTGATAGTAGCAGTAGTACATGATAAAATCTGTCCTCATTAACAACACTGTAAAAACTTTAATTTTGCCTTTCGTGGCGGACGTTACCGTGACTACAAAAGAGCAGCATTTTTTATGCATTAAGTGCACTCTTTTATACATTATTGAAACTTTTGGCTAACAATAATGATTTTAACACTCAATTACAGGTGAAATGTGCATTCTTTGCCATATTAGTGACTTTATTACTACTTTTCTGTCATCACAGTAATGCCCGACACATTTCACTTTCATGTGAAAATCATCCCCTTTCACCAAATTAAGAACACTTACAGCCATAAAACTTATAAAATCTAAAACAAAGATGGTTAAAGTGTCACAGAATGTGTCTCTTTTTCCCTTTGTGTGTTGTGCATTTTTCAGTACCTTTGTCCTTGTTTCTATTGGAGCTTTTTGGCACTGACCGAAATACTAGATCTAGCTCCACGATAAAATTACCAGGGATGCGGAGTCGGTCTGAAAATTTTCCGACTCCGACTCCAGCCTTTTGAAAATGACCGACTCCGACTCCAGCCTTTTCTGAAATGACCGACTCTGACTCCGACTCCGGCCTCTTTCTCTAACCGAACAGTTGATCCTTCATTACTTTTTTCTTAAATAAGAACTTAGGTTGTTGTTGCTGAGATTTAAAAAAAATATTAATATTATCCACATAAGGAAAAAAACATAATGTTTGTCTAATAATATAATCTGATTTAATTTTTAAAAATACATGTATTTTAAACAAAAACTCTGCAAAAATCTAATGTTGGCCGGAGTCGGAGTCGGAGAAAATATTTCCGACTCCGACTCCAGGTTCTTGACAATTTCCGACTCCGACTCCAGCTAAAAAGCTTCCGACTCCACATCCCTGATTTTAAATTACAGCTTCAAGACTGTCAAAGCATCAAGTTCTATTAAATTTCTAATAATCACCTTTACCAATGGGTTCAGAAAGCTAATAAAATAATGTGGTTTAGCTGAATTAATGTCACCCCATACTATAGGCACCTAGTAGGCCTACTACAGTACTAGCCTTTAGCAGAGACTCCTAAGTAAAAGGCTAAGTCCTATCGATATAGCCTTGATATACTGTTACCTGTCCTTAAAAATGAACCTCAGAGACAACCACCTATTTTTGGTGATATAATCTACTGTTGCAACTAATCTACTAGACTAGAGAAATTAAAGGGCCCAGTTTGGGCGCTTTTTCGGTTGTTCCCACCCCAACTTACCTAGTTGGTATTTTGTGAGATGTTGCACAAAATAATGTTGCCTGCATGGCATGAATGTGCATATTTAAAGAATTATAACTTCACAATGAATTGAAGAAGAGTGTTCAAACTTTCAAATCTTATTACCAGGAGACTTTTATTGTGGGTTGTTGGGTTTTAAACCCTGTGACTGCACATTTTTCGAAGTTATGATGTCAGGAATTTGAGTAGCCGTGAGATAGGGCCTACCGTTTTATTTCAAAAATTTTCTAAGTCCAAAAAACTTTAAAATTCCGTAAAATATTTAATATTTGACTTACAAGAAAACCAAAGATACCATTGTGATTGTTTTCAGCTCAACTAGAGCTATCCAGCTATGGTATTTACAGTGCAATTTGATGAGAAAAAAAAATCATCTGTGGTAGCCTACCTATTTTCACTGCGTCAGAACGCACAAACAAATAAAAATGTCATGTGGGAATGTAAGCTGTATATTTGCTAGTAGATATATAGTAGTACAGTTTACGAACTGAAACCATTTCTTATGTTGCCAAGGGCATTGTCTAGATCTAGAGTCTAGATTCTAGACAGATAGATCTAGATCTAGATCTAGATCTAGATTCTAGATCTAGTCTAGATTATCATGGAAATCATACACAACCTAATGGTGTAACATTAAGATGTGATAATGCAACTATTAATTTTAATGAGCACAATATGTACATCAAACGTAAATGTTCAAAAACCATTGATTACCAACTGGGTCACACTGACTGATTGTTGTGCAAATTCAGCTTCGTCAACTCTTTTTCGGATGAGTAGAAAATTGCGGGAAATTATACTTTTTACTCAGCCGTTAGATAAATCAAAACTAGCATAATATTTTGCCCTGAAACGAACCATTCACAGCTGTAAACAGTTCTGGCCGTAAATTACTTTGGGTTCAAAGGTCACAAAATAACGAGTGCAGGGCATCCTAGACGTTATCCAACTGAATGATTTAGTGCGTGCTATGTGAAGACGTCCGTGACCAGAGATAGTGTATTGTTTATAATGTGACAGACTGTAAGCTGGAGGGTATAAAGTGTACTTAAGGATCATGTCAGTCTCCCCAAAATTCGATGAAACTGTCTTTCAAAATCTGCTCGCGTCGTCCTTTGTTGGTCGCAAGATTGTGTATACAGATGTCACCGGATCGACGATGGATGATGCCAGGCGGCTGGCTCATGACGGTAACTTGTTGCTGCAACATTACAAATCATCATAAATGAAATTCGGTTAATATACCCGAACTTAACGTTAACAGTATCTGGGAGGATTTCATTTTATTAAGATCTAGATCCAGGCCTTTGACCGATTTTCTTTGAAGCACCCCCCCCCCCCCCAAAAAAAACTGGGACAAACCAGTATTGATCTTAAGAAATGAAAAGTTTCGTAATACGTGTATTATTTGAATTGTAACGTATGCAGAACTAAAAGCTGGCAGGAGTGTTCTAGATTTCGTAGACCCATTGTAACTTACATGTTAGGATCAAAATCATAAAATTAGTGAAGAAAACTGCAATATTTTTAGTATGTAGTCTATCTACATTAAATCATTCATAATCATTATCATTTAGCACACAAACTCTTACCTATGTTGCAACAGGCCCCACAAACAGTACTAGTATTTCAAGTCCATTAAGATGCAGTTATACAAACTATATAGACCTGTCCAACAGCAGTCTTTGTACGTTCCACATGCAGAGGAATTCGGGAATACATTTCAGCATTTTAGATTTGTGCTGAGAAGAAAAAAAAACCAACTGATAAAAAAATTAACATTCGCCATGTGATTATTTTTACATGGGAGATACATGTATGCAAGTGACTGTAGATGTTGAACTTGAAGAAAAAAATATAATTATTTTTTATGTTTGGGTTGAGAAGTGAGGAGCCAGGGAAAGATCTGATGTCTTCCTGTATCAATGCATGATTACTTTTAGCAGAGGCAGCAACTGTTACAACATTTTAGTGTCAACAAGTGCAGGCCAATGAATCACAGAATTTTGACTCGCCAAAGAAAGAGACAGAAAAATTCTGTGCATGTTTTCTTTTTATGTATGTAGTCTTTCATAGCCTAGAATTCACATCATTTTACAGTTCTATTCAATTGCTGGATGAATGGCCTCAGTCGAGAGAACAAATTATGTGTGTGTAACATTTGTAGAAGTGTACAAATCATCAGATGCATTTCTCATGTTTAGTACTGTAGAATTTTCTGTATTGCCAACAGTGACTCAGTACCCTAATGGCACTGTAGTGATGTCTGAGAGACAGACCAAAGCAAGAGGAGCAAGAGATCATAAATGGGATGCATCCAACACAGGAAATATCTATGTATCCTTCATTCTGCATTTACCGCCCACGTCTAAGGTACAATCACTTTGTGTGCACTGAGCATAATGCAAGGCTGCTCAAATTAACTTCTGTGTATATCATTGTCTGTGAATGATGATCGTCAGAAAAGACTGTGAGTAATTCTACAGAGGTTCTGCAACATTGTTTTAGTTTCAAACAGATGCTACCTTCTTCTGAGATTATTTATTATTAGATACATTGTCCTGTTATTTCTTCTTACCTCTTTGTCATTATTCCCCATAGGTCTCCTGGGTTAGTAGTCAGGAAATAAGCCAAAGTTTCAACATTTACCTGCCTTTAATTATTTAGAAGCTTAGTAAATCACTGTTCCATTTTGATATCCTGCTCAGAAAGGATTTTAGTCAGTGTTACGGAGTACTTCACTTTCTGCCACTTCATTTTTACTTTTTAATGTGATTACCAGACATTTGAAGGCAAATTTGAACTGGAAGTAGCCGCTTGTCTGGCAGTTTTGCAAGTCGTTAGGAAATATGGAGTGGCCAAAGCTGTGCCAAAGTGGCCAAATGATGTATGGGTGAGGGGTAAAAAACTGGCTGGATTCCTGGCAGAAGATGGCCGATTTGATGTGCCAGGTAGGTTTGCAGTCTCTTGTGCTTGGTATAAAAATTTAGTAATGAAGGCTACAAAAAGTCTTTAGTAATGTTCATTCATCTTCTTGTGTCATTCTCCAAAAACGTTAGGAGTTTATTCAGCGCAGAGTGAAAGAAATGTGTGAATATAACTCACAATATTCAGATCTGCAAAAATAAGAGCACATTTCTACACCAATCTGTAAGACTGTAGTTACTCGATCAGAAATTTGAAAAATCAATTTTCACATACACAATATATATTCAAGTACATTCAAAGCCGCAACGAATGATCTTATAGACTCTTAAGACAAATAATAATCCAATAGCAGATTCTCAAAAATTCAACGAGACTAGTCGTGCTAAAATAAAACAGCTTTTTGCTTCTCCTGAAAAGAAGCCAAAACTGATTACTACAGTTTTAGGGAAGAGTGATGATTTGCAGGAAGGTCTTTACATCCTAAGATACTCTTTGCCCCATACTGGTTTGCTCTTGAAAATAGATAGAAATTGATTGCTAAAACCACTGTAGATAATTATATTGAGAGACGGGGAGATAGCTAGAACTCGCAGATAAGTCGGCACATTTATTTAACCCTAGTCCTGCGAGAGGCCACAATATTGGCCTCCCCGCGCAACACGCGAGACACGGGAGGCCATTATTTTGTCCGACACGCTTAACCGCGGGTCCTGCGGGAGGCCACATTTTTGTATAGCAACGGTGCGCCTCGCGCTTTGGTTATTCGGTTGCCAAGGCTGCCGTTGTTGTTGTTTTTTTCACTTTTTTTTTTCACACAATTTTCGCGTGTTTATCCATCCTGTCACCCCTACTATATCTAACAAAATGGTATCGTCCGATTACGTTTATTACTATGCAACTATTCGCAACTATTCGTCATACTCGTGTAATAGTACTGACGGTCTGAAGTTCGAACTGGGGAAAATCTTGGGGAAACTTTTACTTTGATGCTGGTTGTCGTCTACATGTGAAATGAGAAGAAAGGGGCCATGTGCATATTTGAGACGCCGTTCTACGTCTGTAATTATGAATTCCGATGTAATATTAGGGCATGCTGCATAAGGGTGTCTGTCAGTAGCTTTTCATCAGGGAAAACTGGGAATTCATCAGGGAATGACCGACTTTGTTGTTCGTCGTTGTCTTTAGTTGATGTGGTAATTAGAGAGATATTGTGTTCCTTTGATTAAACCGCTTTTCAGTACATGTATGTGCTCTACGACCTGGAACTGGAAATCAAATCTCTTGCTAAAACTAACATTATAGTGAGTGGACGCTTTACATAGTGTAGGAGGGAGAAGGCAATGTCACGATACATGTGGTTTAGTAAATTAAGCGAATGGCTTAAAAAATAATTTGTTCACTGGAATGGCCTGACATAGGGACAGAAAAAGCGCAGGTCTTGGGAAAATGATAAAACATGTGTTAAACGGCATGTAAATGCAGAAAAGTCTTGATTTGGGGCCTTCCATTTCACAATAAAACCTACTGCATATCATCACAAGTACTTTATCCAAATATCATAGGGGTCCCTTACGATTTATCCACCACTATTGTTGTTATTGCGTCCTGAAGTATACGCAATACAGGTGTTCACAAGGACCCGACTGAACCGACCGCCGAGGTTATCGGCAACATGCGAAAGATCGGCTGACTGGCCGCTGGCTATCCCCGCACGGGGCGTTACGTGGACGAGTTCACTCAACGCAGGACGAGGGTTAATATTCTAATATTCCATATATATATTCTAATTTTTTTAATGTTCGATTGTTTTATCTGTTCAATGTTCCATTTTTTTCTGTTGTTATTGTTTTTTCCTTTTTGTTTTCCTTGAAGAAGGCTTTTGTCAAAATATTGGCATTTTCTGTCTTCCCCTTTCTTTGCGTTTCATTGAATCATTTGCATATCATTTTTTACACGAGGCTTTGCTACATACAACTTTTCTTTTTGCCAAATTTTGACTTTATTAATAATAATGGTTACCATTTTATAAAATTTTAATACACTAGATGAGAAACCTAGCATTACCCAAGATAACCCAATTTGCCACTATTTAAATGTGGAAAAAATGAGTATTCATTTGCTTTGAAGAGGAAACTTAATTAATATATTTTCTCTGCATTTCAGGATCATTGAATTGCCTCCTGATTCTTGGCATAGGAATCAATGTAAATGCTGATGTCCGTCGCAACAGTGAACTGCAGAGCATAGCAACAAGTCTTCTCTGTGAAAGGGGTGGTGTTCCTGTCATTAGGTAGGTTTCGATAAAAATTCCACTGGAATCTTACTACAACATGCTTCAGTGTTGCAGTTCTCTCTTCTGATAGCAAACTGTATAGTTTTCCTGTCCAATTGAAGAGCATTCAAAAACTGGGTTTAAGTAAGATTTTGCATGAGTTATGGCCCCATCCATATAATCGCTCAAAATTAAGTATTTAGTTAGAGCTTGTTATGTCCCTTCTTTATGATAGATAAAGCAGTGACCATAAATCTGAGTCTGTATTTTGAGTTGGGAAATTTATAAATCTATTTTATTTGTTGTATGTTTTGTTATGTTTTGTTTTTCTTCTGATTATATGATATTTACATCTGAAAATATGATAATAGAATGAAATACAGTGAAAATAGAAAGTATGGCAAGACATTAACAGTATCCAAATATTTAGTGCATACATACAAACACATACATATTATAAAATGATAATTTCCAATATGTCAAGAAGACAATAAATACAGCAACTGTATAAAGCAATGATAAAAGCGTGTCTGTTTCTTTCAGAGAAGAATTCTTTGCTGAAGTGTGCAGATCTCTGGAACATTCCTTGTCCCAGTCCAGGGAAGAAATCTGGGCCAGATTTACCAAAGAAAATCTTTTCCAGCAAGGCTGTGATATTTCTGTCACATGTCCATCAGAAGGAAAAGTGATTGATGGCCAGTTCCTTGAGATTTGTCAAAACTGGGAGGTCAGATTCTCAGGTAGGGTTTGCGTTGTGCTGATTTGTTCATTTAAAAAAAATAAATTTTTAAGGTATCATCACTGCTCTCAGCTAATGGCATATGTCATTTTTGACACTTTTGAGATGTTAAGAAAAACTTTTTCTTTTCCTGTCATTTGGCAACGTATACCATTACGATTCTGTTGGATTATTACATTTTCCAATTGGTGCATAATTTCTTTTTGTCCGAGTGTCCTCTAGTTCAGGAATGCAATGCAGTTGCCTTTTTGAATAAGTCTGAATATGCCATCATCGTAGAGCAGTGACGATTTATACAGCTATATGCAGCCATCATCCCCACGTAGATTTGTATAGGATTTCCATGTGGTTGTCAGGGTTTTCATAGGAAGGGATTTCCTCCATCAAAGCGACGGCGGCATGACATCCTAACCAACGAACCTACCTCGGAATGATGTCATTCAATTGAGACTGACATGAAATTATGTGACATATCATACACGGCTGTTAACAAGCAGTAATCTAGTTGCCGAGCGGCCCAGTCCGCTCTCCGTATCGTGACCTGGTCACGACCCAAGTCAACGGGGTCAGCCACCTGTGTTCACGGAGGATTCCCTTTCCCGCGGAGCAGCTTTTATTATGTTGTATTTTTCGAATAACAAACGCAAACACTGCGCTCAAACTATTTCATCGACTACACTTTAATACATACATGCTAAATAATTGACATATCATACACGCGTTAACGAAATCATACATCTGTACCAAATACCGTCACAGAGATAAACAGCTACAAAGATGAATAGTAATTTAACAAATGCGTCAGAAGTCATAATTTTTAAACTTAAAATTTAACATGATCTCCTCCCACTAGCGAGAAGAAATGAACACACAATAATAAGAATATGTAACATTTCTTAACTTACTTGACTGCATCATTGAGAAGTTCTTCAATTCAGAGTTATGTAGGATAGAATGTAATGTTAAATTTTCCATAGGCTCAAATTTACGGCGATCCTGCACTTGACATATTACACATAAAAAATACAGCTGTACACTCGCTTCATGTAGAATTTATTGGTCTACTTCATTTTCCTCCGTTTAATGGGTGGTCCAGAGGCCAAGAGTTCTGGAGAGATTTGCAAATGCTGTGACTTAATGGCAGTTTTCAACTGTGTTTCACAGTTTTGAATGGCTGCCACTCGTCTCTCTAATTTGGCCACAGATGCGTGGATGAGCTCCCGCAGACCTCCCCTTTCTTTCTATATTCCGAAAAAAACAATTTTTTAAATCAAAAAATGGGCTGGCATCTCCAATACGCAATAGACGTCTGACCCAGGTAAGCGGACAGTCAGCTGGCCATCACTTGCTTCTAGAAGTGCCGTGTTCTGAAAACCCCGATTTAAAAAAATAAAATCAAACATGCTCTGGTGTATTCAATACACGGCAATAGACGTCTGACCCAGGCAAGCAGGCCTTCCCATACCACCTTCACTCCCCCACTCGCACTGGGTTATGGCACACAATCGTCATGTAACATCTCTGGTGGGCATCAAAGTGAGTAGTGTGACACATCCCTAGACATGCCGGCGCCTACTAGTCTCGAAACTGTTCTCCGGGAAAACCTCTGAATGGGCATTACCGCTATGCAGGCGCCCCCCACGTTACTTCCTACCCAACCCTCCCTACCCCCCAACCGAGTGGGCACGTCCCCTACTGCTCAAAGAAAAATACATACAACTGTATCGGCCAAGCCGCACTATGAAAAAGCATAATAATCAGTAATTTTTGGTGTGGTCGGCAAAAACTTGACTTAATTTTTTTTTCTCTTTTTTCCTGGAAACGGGGAGGGCGGGGTTTTGTCATAAAAACGGGGCGACTCCCGCACGGGGAGACTTGGGAGGTCTGGCTGTTTCTAATATGCTTTGTTTGTTTGTGCGTTCCTGTGTTCTCTTGACAACATATGAAGTAAGGTCTGTATTTGCATGCTTTCCTTTTCCGAAGTTTTTGTTTTTTTGTTAGTTCTTCCACCACATGTTCTGCACAGTTCATGAAGATATTTAATATGCAAGTCTTCTGTGTGATCTTTCATTCTGAATACTGTTATTCAGATAAAATAAAGAAAATCTACCTTTGCAATGATGTAAAAAATAACGTGATGGCATCTTCAGCAACACACTTGCCAATGCCGCTCAAGTTTTAAAAAATCATATAAAATCACACGTGTACTGCTCAAACGTCAAACGTGCACATTTTATTGAGTATCCATTTTCCGACTGGAATTACAAATAACTGTAGAAAACGTGGGCTGAACTGCCGAGATATTTAAATCCAAATTAAAATAATAGTGAAAACTGATTTTCTAATGAATAGAAACATACACTGAATAAATCCTTCGAAATAATTAACACATATAAACTCAGATGGGGGAAAGTTATATCGGCTTGTCGGTAAAAGGCCAGGCTTTAAAATGGCATCTCGGATGGGGGGTCTAGCATTGTTTGATCGGGAGATATGGGCATGCAAAGATATGCAGAAATTAATAGAATCGCGTTACTCAGGCAGGGCCAGTGAGCGCCTCGCTGTCACGGTAGTGACCGTGGCAGACAGATATTTATTACCCCTTCACGGGGGGTCAGCGGGAGGTTACAGCAGGTAACTAAAGTAGCGCTTTCGGTGTCTTATTAACAGCCGTGCATATCATGACCTTCGTTCTTGTTTGTTCTGTCTCAATTTTCTGAAAAACTGAAGATCTTTTAGTATGTGAAAGGGGTAGGACAAATGCACAAGTTGATGCTTTGTTTAAAATGAGTTGTGGCACTCATCAAGCTGTTTCACCATTCCCATTCATTCTAACTCCTTATCATAAGCTGTTGTTCTGAGACTGGAGACTAATTACAAAGGCGAATAAGAAAATACTGAGTTGTGTTCACCTAGAGCTTATTAATAACTAAGGCTGCAAGCATTTAACATCGAATTTCTCCCTTGTGCAAAAAGTGGAGTTAAAACAAACAAGAACGGTGGCCGCAGTATCTTGTATTGTAACTGAAGATGTTATAAATTGGTTTGATTCTCTTGAAGTCACCAAGGTTGCATGTTTCAGTTTTTTTCCTTGCCTTTTTTTTTTTTCATTAAAACATCAAAAGATCCACACTGGTAATGAAATAAAGATGTTAATGTAGTAAGAAAACCCTGCATTTGTTTTTACTTGCTCTCACAAACCTTGAGTTTCTGCGATTGCTTAAACTAGATTTTATTCAGAATTGCAGGTCTGCATTTCAGTTGTTCATTGCATAAATGTAACAAAGTTATACATTTTCGTTCCCATCTTTTCTAGACAAACAGTCAGGAGAGATATTGCAAGGTAGATCAGACCATTACACTATTCGACCCAAGGTGGTGGACAAAATACTGGTTGTGTTTACTGGTCTCCATGACAGCAAGTCAGCTGGTAGTTTGTCTAAGTGGCTGATGACAGTAGTTGACACATCCAAATATGTTGTGTGTCTTGTGCCAGAGACGTCCATCACCAGTGCAGGTAATTACAAACTATCCGACATGAATTTATCATTATCTGGCCTGTTTAAAATGATTGCAAACTTTTCTCCCCCAGAAGAGATTTTAGCATTTTCAGCTGATTTTACAGGAAACCAGGAATGTTTATATTCAACTGACTCTTCTTCACTATTATGGCCTGATGACTCCTTTTTTTTTTTTACAATAAGATATTAATTTTTTTTAGTTTGTTTCTTGTCGGAATCCATACTTATTGTTGGTCAAGAGGAATGAAATAAATTGATAATATACCAAAAACTATACATCACATTGTGAATAATAGTATCTTTTCCTCCCCCCCTTTTTTTTTAATTAAAAAGCTATAAGTTATGTACTCTTCCTCACACCCCTTCCTGTGATTTGAAATTGTGTTAACAGTTAATGAACAGACATTCACACATTACAGAGACATTTCTTTCTTTTCAATAAGTCTTTTTTTCTTGAGATCCGACAGTCGGTGCTGTGAATGAGTTTTAATATCTCAGTGTATGTATTCCAAAACCACTAGTACTGGTGTATTCAGATGCACATTTCATTTGGAAATTGCTATTGCATTAAAGACATGGCAATTTGTGCAGTATAATTGAGACTTGAATTCTTCACTAGTGAAGTTGTCGACCTGTTCTTGAATTTTCCAGACTACTGGATGAAAAGTTGTTCTCTGCTGGTTTTATCTGAGCCCATGAGTGATCCAGACAAGGTCATCAGAAAACTCCACAGCTACTTGAGAGCAGGGGGACGAATCATGGCATCAGGAAGTGGATCTCAGTTTGTGGCCCAAGTTTTAGGTTTGCGAATTGATTACTCTGTCTGTTTTGTAGGGTTATGTAGTCATGGCAACCTTTAGACATTTCATTATTTAGAATGCTATGTTGATGCAACAGTGTTGTTTACATCCCCCCAGACCCCTCCCCTTCCCCCCCCACTTTTTCTTACATGTCAGTTACATTCCCTTTTGTGTCCCGATGGTTACTTAAGATCTAAAACTAGAGAGTATCAAACTTTTTCAGCCGCCAAAGTGAAGATCACTTATTGAAATATACAATACTAGATGACCAACCGGACATTGCCCAGAACAAACAATAATGTGCCCCCCCCCCCCCCCCCTCTCATATAATAAAAGTAATAATCTAGGGTCTTGCTTCAGAACTCATGCGCACCAGAACACTATGCACCAAACTGAACACTTGATACGGTTATTTTTTATGACATGTACAGTACTATTATATTATGAAACAAACATGCAAAAATACAGATGTTACATAGCAATAAACACTGTTATTTTTTTTAAATACATGCTTGAAGTAAACAACTTTTAATTATGGCCATCATCTTTCTTATCTCAATTGCCACCTTCCTGCCAAATTTAAGGCCTGAAGAGTGTATAGTTTGGTCAGTTAGTCATGCCAAAGGTTGCAAGTTACTGAAATGTATAATAGATAATATAAAATTTGATTTAAGTTTTAGGTTTCATAGCATGTTAATATATTTGTATATATGTGCATGTTAAGAAATTCTAAAATATAATTATGATACGTAGAGTGAATTTTGTTTCTTCAAAAAGCATTTTTGTAAGGTTCAAAGTTTTACACATGGATGAGATAAGTTATAGAGTTTCATAATGTTAACTCTTTAAGGATGTCAGTGTCAAGGACTATGGTCAAGTCTGGATGTTATTAATTTTTTTCCACTGTGGGAAAAAACAGCATGGCTCAGAAAAACACTTATGCAAAAAAAAGTATTAACAGTGAAGTAAAATGTTACACATCAAATAAAAGAGAATTGAAGGTAGAATACAATATAAATCGGCGATACGTCCGAACATGTTTTCACTGGCACCGATAAATCAGGGATATGTCCCGAAAGACTTAACTTATCGTGAGGTATTTTTGTCACTCTGTTTAACAGTTTATTCCATTGGAAAAAAAAAAATAAGCAAAGGAAAACAACAACAAAATTTGCGGAGAAAACTATTGAATTAAGATTTTTTGGATCGGTAAGTCTCATGTGTTGTGATGTGTTTCCCCAGACATTCCAGTCCAAGAAATTCCTGTTGATTCTTTCATGGATGAATCTCAAGTAGGATTTGTATGTCTGCGTGCGCAGACGTACTTGCCCATTCACAAATCCGCATCTGTTCCAGTTTCAACTAGTGATGATGTCAAACAGCCCACAGCTTCTGAATCTGTACTAACTTCTGCGTCGGCAGCCGCTGAAGATAGCATTGTAGGCAGCACTGTAACTTTGAGCTTTTCAACCACTTCCACATGTTTCCATTTCTTTGAGGGTGAAGCAGCACTGTCATCCGCAAAAGACAGCAAAAATTATACTAATGGAAGCAAAATCAAAGAGCAGCTTGGTATTGTGAGTTCGTCTCAGGTACCAACAAATTATAATGAGTCCAACAATAATGTCAATGCACCGAGAGTGCGAGCCCAGGCTTTTTATTTCAACCATGAAGAACAAAGTCCAATATTTGCCATATTCACAGCAAGAATTCACACAGGACAAATTGCATTATGGGGATTTGACATTGGGGTGAATTGTGTGACAACCACAAATGTAGCGGTTCCAAGCGAGCAGATGAAACTTTTTGAAACTGCTGATGCAGATAGATTTAAGAGGGATATTCTACTCCAACAGGTTTTGGCCGTTTTACTGGACGACAAAAGCTCTGTGTAATGACCGATTCTGATGGCACTTACCTATATGTTAGTTCAGGTTATGAAATGGGGGTGCAGAGATTCCCTAAGGGAATGATGAAGAGTCATGTGGGGGGGAGTTAATGGATATGGGATAACTGGATGCTATAATAAGGGTTGAAACAGACGAAGGCTGGTGAAGTCTCCAGACTGGTGGCTCGCGGCCCATAAATTATGTATCACTTTAACCCTCACGCTGCACACATTGGTCAAGCCCCGCTGACCTGGCCAGTGACCTAGTTTGCGGGGGGAATCGTGAGTGGACAGTGACCTTCGCAGGCTTGTTTACGCGGAACAGCTGATCAGAGCAGGCTGAAAGCTGCAATAGTTTGTTTTGATGCAGTGGGCACACAGGACTCCTAATTAAAATGTGTTGTGCCTTACACATCAGATTATGAATTAAAAAACAATTACACAGTTTGAAAACAAGTCTTCTAAGGTATGAATTTAGAGTGACTTGGAAATCATTGCTGCATATTGTTGCAGGGGAGAGGTCTCAAGTGAGTACGTCTAATTTTTTTGGCTGATGTTTTTGTTCAAGTCATCATGAACGTTGAATTCGGTTTGCATGCTAAAGACTTTGCTAATGATGAGGGTAGGCCTGCAATGTCTAATTTTAGGTCCAAGTAGGCTAACTGTAAATAGTATTCATTGTTTGCCAACAAACGGCGCTAAGTAACTGGGTGAAAGTTGAAAAGTTCAGCGGAAAGCAGGTCAGCTGAAAGAGGAAATCCTGAATGACTCCAGGGTATTTATACCGAGGTCGCAAGATGCGGTCAGTTGTTCTTCAGTTGAGGACTAATAAAATCAAACAATGAAACCGTGGCCTCTGACCAATTATCTGACTTGTAAAATATATGAAACTGACAGCTACAATTTCCTTGAGGACGATGTATGATAACAAGCCACACACCCCCAACCCCTAAACAAATGGTTTCGTCCTGATTGGCACATCCTAATGAACAAACATGGGGGAAAAATTGGGGCCAAGGTTGGGATTATGTATAAAAATCTGTCTCTGATTGGTTATAGACATAGATGGGGTTTTGTTTGGGAAAAAATGAATCATGAGGCCAGTTTGGTGCATAAATAATGAGCCAATGTGGGGATTTGGGGCAAGCATCCTTTCAGAGCTTGTTTTTGATTAGTTTTAAGACGTAAACAACTCTAGATGAAAGCTAACCGAGGAGAAAATGAGATAATATTGCAAAATTGTTGAGCAACAATTCACATGTCGATGTTACCCCTTTTGAAGATGGGAGAGCCTTAGAAAGCTTAGTCTTGGAGGTTCCGACCAGTGGTTCACTGGTTAACATGTCTATGTCACAATGCCTTTGATTTAGAAGAAATACAGTGAGAAATAAGACGGTAGTTAAGTCTCAAAGAGGACAGTGACCTGATATGTGAAAACACGGTTTGCGCGCTTCGCGGTCAGTTTGACCTTGCCGTGTTAACCTGCCTGTGCGGAGTGAACGCTTGGGAAGTCGATACCGACTTTCGACGTCCTGCGCAGCGTGAGGGTTAATACAACAGCCTTAGTTTGTTTTACCCCTAAGACCATGACGAGCTCAGAAAACCCTCTGCATCGACAGAATCTGTTCTAATTTTAATTCTACTTTTCTATTTGATATCAATGTAAAACATTCAATCTATAAGTATTTTACACTGATAGTCTATTCTTTGTGAGTTAAAATTGAGTGACAGACTTGAGCAAATATGAATGTATTCTGACTGATATTTACTAAACTTTATATTAAATTTTAATAGATGTTTCAGTAAGGAAGTATGGATTGACGCATTAGTTTTAGTCATCCCAGTTTAGATTCAGTGACGAGTATGACTGTTCAGGTATTATTTAAGTGGATACTGGCCGTAAACAATCCATAGATTTTCTTTGGGGAAAGCATCTGGTTATGAAGTCAGCCATGATGTGTGAGCATCTGGCATCTGGTCCTTTGAAACTTTGCTGAATATTTTGATTGGTGTTTTAAAGGTAAACTTGATATTCAAAATTGAAAACTTGAGCCTCTGATATTTCATAAGTGTGTCATGACTTTACAAGCATGAAATAGCATATTTACATGGGATTTTTTGGATGCATTTGCGCCTGCATGTCTTGCTAGCTGAATATATTGTCTGTTTTATATATATGTCATGATCCTGTATTTCTGCTCTATACAAATTTGAATGTTCGGGCAGGACATTTTGTTATGGGTTTCAAAAAAAACTTATATTGAAAGAAAGGTGTTTTGTTATCTTGAAAACATGTGACATGGCCAGCAATGACCTTAGATATTTACAGGATTTACAATTGTGTTCAAAACCTCCGCTGGGCATTTTGTAAAATATAAAACATGATCTTTGTCTACACTTGATTTATCTAATTGATGCCAGATTTGAAATGTCTTCTGATTTATGAGATTTAAAATCATGACTGCAGTGATGGTGATTGTTTGGTAGGGTGTAAAAGAGTTGTTTCTTTTCATCTTGCATAAACTACACCAAGAAGAATGTACAGAAATGAGAAATGTCCTTTGATATCCTTGTCAGTGTGACAGATCTGAACTAAATGAGCCTGGATTTTGTGGCCAAATTTTGTATGATTTGTTTAATTTTTTTTGTTTGTTTTTTGGAGTTTTTTTTGTTTGCCGTGGCTTGCCACGAAATCAAACTACTTAAAATCTAATCTCATTTCTCTGAAATCCAATACATGTATATATGAGCGAGCCTCACTAACCTCAACGGAAGTTGCATTTTTTCAGTTTTGAGTTATGGATATCACCATAAAGTACGAAATCTCATCTTTAATTTGGTGTAAAAATTATTGCAATGCTCCTTTTTAACGCAAAGTTATGGCTTTTTAAAGACACCTACCCCCCAGTCAGAAACAGAGGTAACTTCCTAGAAAATCGCCATTAAAGATGGGGGAGCGATTTTCACTCTTGGCGAGATGGGTGGCCTTACTATCTCCTTAACAGCGAGGACTTGTAATTAACCTACGGCTTTGAAATTTTGCATGTCTATGCCAATATAAATGATACATGCTGTGTAAACATTTTGTGACAATAGGTTTATTTATTTTGAAGTTATCAGAAGTTCAATGAACCCCATTATTGCTGTGATATTCGATGTCAAAAGCAAAATTAAAGGCATTAAAAGCAATATTTATCATATTTAGAGGTAGATTTGAGACCTAATATTTTCATGGAATGTAGAAAAATGGTTGAACTTTAGGTATCGACCAAAATACAAAAATCGTTAAAAAATCGGATATTTGTGCTTCATCGCGATTTTCTCCATTTGGTCCAGTGCGACTTCCGTTGAGGTTAGTGGGGCTCGCTCACATATTATATGTTATCAATCTCTCAGGTATAAACCGCAAAAATTAGACATTTTAATTGCTTTTTTTTTTTTTCGTTTTGAAACAGAAGAAGTCCTTATTCTAAACGATATGCCAAAATATAGGACCACAGGACACTTAGCAGTTTCAAGATTAAGATCAAATCATCTACCATTCTGTCTGCATTTAATCAGTTGTTTTTTACTTCCATCTGTAAAATTGACTTTTCTAGACTTGGAGTTGAACAGTTTGTGCCCCTAGACTTTGATGTATGTGCATACAATTAAAAAAAAATAATTATATATGCTGTGTGTGATCAGGTATATGAGGCAGTAAATTAGAATTTATTATATGGAACTCATCCTAAGATATTCAAGAGGCTGTGTATAGTCCAGTTATTTATATTCTTGAGGTATTCATGGGGCTCTCTATAGCCCAGGTATTATATTCTTGACTTGCCACCAAGGCAAGTAATGTTATAGTACGGTATTAAGCATAGCCAGTCCCAAAGAGTTTTTCAGAACAAATTTCAAAATAAGATTGATTATCATAATTCTATTTTGATTTGTGATGGTATGTAAACCACTTTTGTTTGAAACCAGATTATACTTTGTGGCATTGGTTAAAGTTGTGCGTTGTGATCCCACAATAATATATCATGTTGTTGTGAGTCTAAATTTAGTTCTGGAACAGCGATGTCAGGGCACCTTCTCTTATGCGGTCTGATTTCATATTTAAGGTGATTTGAAGTTTGATGTTTTTAAATATAGTATTATTAGTGGTGCCAGAAACCGTAAAGGCAATGACTTCCAGCTTTCCAGCCATAAATGTATTGAGGTCTTCAAGTTTCCAGAAAGGAGTCTGCACTGATGGAAAATTATTCAATCTCAGGAGGCTCCAAGCAAAAACCAAGGCCCTGAATGATGCCATAAGAGACATTCTGTTTCCCGATGACTGTGCCCTCTGTGTTAACTGTTATGGTAGGCTAACAGGACTGCTGCTCAGGGACAAGCACAACAGGCAAGGAAATTACGGGCCATAGACCCTCATCCAGCAACTACCAATACATGTACCTGCCCTTACTGCCAGAGGTCCTTCCGTGCACAGATTGAATTCACCAGCCACCTGCCCCGTTGATGACTATTTAGTTGGTCTTAGTCAAGCTTGAAGGAGGAACAACAACAACGTTCGTCTCAGTCTCAGTATTATCTGAAAGGTAAGCTCTGGGTGTTTTATGATTTTCCAGACACCGTAATGTTTTTGAGGTCCCGGACTTCTAGTATCAGATCCAGACTAACATCACATTCATAACATATTTTCTCAGTTTTTATACTGGACCTGCTTTAGAAGTCTTATTTTTCAACTGATGGGGTACTTTATTCATTCAGAAATCTTTTAGATAGATAAGAAATTGTTGTATTGCTTTTTTGTAATTTGAAGCAATCTGAGGTGTATATCTATAAACCCTATATTGTAGTTAGATATATGGTAGATATTGACTGTACACGCTTTGAGATTTTCTAGTGGCTGTACTTTCCAACACATTTTTACTGTAGTTTTTATTGTAATCAATGTAGCCTACATGTATGTGTTAATTTCTTCTGCAGGAAATATTTATTATACACTGGGTAAACATTTGTTCTCCTAGTTGCGTACAGTAATTATGATCTAGACTTGGAGCCATGACAAAACATACAGTTCGAAAAGAAAGATCTCTCTGAAAAATAAGGGCATTCGCAGAAAAGAATGCAAATGTCTGTGTTCTCTACATGAAAATAACTTACCATTCTGTAGGAGAATGAGAGTTTGATATTGTACTTTACATCTTAGTACTTGTCTGACATGGCTACTCTTGCAATTCCTTAACTCTTTCCCTACGATACAACGCACACTGCGTCGCACGCTTCTCTAGCGGCATTCGCTACAATGCAGCCTGTGTTGTGACGTTGTAAAGATATTCCTTGAGCACTGTATTGGAAATTAACATCCAGTGACGCTGAACCTTAAAAATAGAATTCTTGGTAAAGCTTCCTTGGTCCTTGTGTGTCCAGCGATACCACATGTGCGATAAGTGTATAGTTTCGGCAGCTGTTCTGTAGTAAGGCGATCTTTGTTTACAAATGCACAGTACAGTATGGCATGTAACCCCAGTAGGTGCTCCGTCCAGATGTGGAATGCTGGCCAGCAGGGAAAGAGTTAAGAGAATTCATCAAGAGGAAGGAAAGTGGACGTGAGTGTCAATGACTTCTTCAATGTTGAGGAAAGACACACACACACACAACAGCCATGCTTAGCCATTGGGTTGATAAATTATAGTTGTTGAGATATAGATGGTTCATCAGACAGCAGATATGGGCATTTCCTCAGTCTTGCAAGCATCTTGCCATAGGAGACATTCATCTTCTCTTTACATGTGCACACACATGCACACACACAGACTTCCAAATAGATGGCTGAAGAGAAAGAGAGAGATGTGCGGCCAATGGCAGCCTGGGAGTGTATTTATCCTGATGTAGTCTGACCATTTCCAAATCATCAGATTTTTTTTTTCTTTTTCTGCTCTGCTTGAAATGGAATGTTCTGGATATTTTTTTTTCTTTTAACTGGATTGCAAATCAAAAACATTTTAAAAACCTGCAACTTGAAAGTGACAAAGCATGTGTAACATTTTGGAAATGGGATTTTCAATTTCAGCCAGACAGCTGTTTATGGCATTGAACTCCACACAAATACTGTAGGTTTGTCTCATATAAAGGCAGATATGGATACTTTAGGCATGATGTTGGAGATTTTCAGAGTACATACACATGTATTACAATTTAAGGGCTTTCATGAACTTACGGACAACCGTTGCATGCACAAAATCAAGAATATATAAAACCAGAAAGATCATTATGCACATGTAAATGTTACATTGTTTATGCATGTGGGCTTAATGATATGTAATGATTGTCTGCAAATTTAAGTTTTAATGTATTCATTTCAGAAAAGTCTTGCAGCCTTTTGTTGTCCTAGTACTGCTGTATTCTATCATTCTACAAAAAATCATGAAGGTATGTCACCTCTGAGGATAAATTTTAAGGTACTGAAAAGTTGTTCTATCAATTTAAAAAGTTACACCACCTGACAAATGATTTTCTCAGAGGTTGCTGATGCAATGATAGAATAAAGCAATACTGGAGGGCACATTTTCTTTCAGGGAGCTATATATAATATTATTGTTATGTGTACTCAGTAAATGCTGTGGTGATATTATTTTTACATGTCATAATTATATCTCTTATGTACATACAGTTTGTAGGCAGTCATGTTTTATGCAGGGATACATTGGTGGGAGTTTCCTAAAGTCTTTTTGGCATTAATGGAACCAGTATTAACCTGAGGTCCATTGATAGACTGGAGATATATTTCATTTCATGACTGTTCTAATATATTGTTGGTGTAAGTCGAGCAGAGGTAAATATTCATGTATACATTAATGTATAATGAGATCGTATGTGTATAATCCGACCCCCCCCCCCCCCACTCCCCATTTCAGTGCTGAAAATAAGGGTAAAAATGCCACCATCATGTATTATCTATTTCAAGATCTCAGTGGGTCTGGGTGAAACTGTTTTGACAAAGCTGGGGAAGACCTGATTTCTGAACCAGTCTGGTCAGCAAAACCTATTTAGTGTGCTACTCTGTGACAATGGATAATTGGAAAGTTACATTAATCTTAATAGATAAAACCATCGGAGTCAAAATTACGTTGACCTAACCTACCACGTTCTTCATGAGGTCAAGCACAACATGGTCATTGAAAAAAAAAACGTTTTGACCTGTTTCGGCAATAAAGCTTTAAAATGGTAGCAGTTTGGACTAAATCACCTGATGACACTTTGGTTAGCAGTTTTGATGGATTATATCAAAACTGTGAAAAACAAGATGTTACCTCTTAGCACAGTGGTGGTTTCTCTTTGGCATTTGTATGGTGGTTTTGAATTGTTTACAGTCATAAGCACTGCATTGCATGGTTGTGTGCAAACTGATGATACGCCCATAGTTACTTCTATTCTGTGATCTAAACATTTTCTTCCTAATGCATCCAGTCCAAGTGTTTAAGATGATTTTGTTATATTTTTGTTTCCTGCTGCTGTTTACTCCTGGAAAAGTGCATGTTTTTCATCAATATCACAAGATGACACTGTGTTGTGAATACTGCGTGGTCACTCATCTGTAGGAATAGTGGGATTCATTGTGTGGGTTTCCAACAGCCATAACTGATACTGATAGTAAGAGCAAGATAAGATCTCTTAAGTCACAGTGCTGACTGACTGCTGAAGAAGCTTTTTCCTATGGTGATCCAATAGGCCTCCGTCAGTAATGATTGCCATGGAATTTTGCTACCAGATAGTTTTGATTGTCTGCTCTGCTGGAGCAGTGCTACTTATGGCTGAACAGACCAATATGTGAGTGTGCAAGAGAAAACCCACAATATGCCGAAAGAGCTGATTTTGAGACGAGCAGTGAACACAACTCACTACGATCTCTATAAAGGCTTTGTAATTAGACTACGGTCTCCTAACAAGATCCAAAAACTTCCGACTTGGCTGTTGTTTAGGGGACCGTGGCATGTTACAATGTAAACTGTAAATGAGCAGTGAACACTACTCAGTATGATCTCTATAACGACTTAGTTATTAGACTACGGTCTCCTAACAGCAATCACTCCAATATTAATGGGTCAATTAGCTATTGCCACTTTTAGGATTAAATGAAATTTTTTCTAAATTTTGTTTTAGGGGGGTCACTGACTTCAATTTATCAGAAATGTCTTGTCTTTTATTATGTGTACAGAACTCAAAATGTCATGTTTGCGACATATTGTGGGTTTTCTCATGCACACTCACATATGGTAGTGGCAGTTTCAACCGCAGTGGTGGCACCTACCACTTACGGTCTCAGATCTATTGGAAATATTTATAACACTCTTTTCTGCAGCCTACTTGTCATCCCCAGCTGCTATGTTAATTGGAAACAAGTACTTAAAGAAGAGAACTGGAATAGCGATGAAGGACTGTAACACTAACAATGTTTATTTTATTGTGACATGTGGTCATCAAAATTTTCCTACACTATTTCAATTGGATTTACCATTCGAACCTTTTTTTTGCACAACTGAGGAATTCGACATGAAATGTTTGCGTCTTTAGTATTACGATAAAGAGTTGAAATAAATCAGAACTGTGAAACAGCTTGATAAGTGCCACAGTGCTTTTTAAAAAAGTGTCATTGTGTAATTGTATACCTCTTATACATACTAAAAGATCTCCAGTTGTTTTAGAAAATGGAGATAGAACAAATGAAAACTAAGGTGGTGATTTGTTTTCTTACATAGTGATGTATAATATATATGTATCTGCGTATTCTCCAAATATCCTTTGAATTTGTTTGAAATAAATGAGACACTCTTTGACTGCTGTTGAGCTCTTTACAAAACTCCATTTTTTTTAACATGCAATATCAATTCTGACTGGAAAGAATTGATGACAGTTTCAGTTCAGTAAAGATATTGGAAATGATGAGTGACTACACCGCATTTTTTATATTCATGTCAGGTAATTATATATTCAAGGTGTTCAAGCATTTTTTGGAAAAGCTTACTGTATTGATATTTTTTGGGGTACATCGTAAGAATTCACGTGGTCATTAATGTGCAAGTTTTATTAAAACATTTGCTTGGTGAAAAACAAAGAAAATGTTCTGTTTGCTTTTTTGTATCAGCATTGTTTCCGTGTCATTGTGATTCATTTACATGTAATCTTTTTATAATTGAGGGGGATATAAGGGATCTAAGTGCCATTGGACGGCTTTTGAGAAAAAGTCAAAAAACATCATTTCAGTATAAACCAATGGAAGTGAAAGCGAAGAAATTGTGATGATATACCCTCCCCCTCCATCATATATCTATCTATCTGTCTGTCTATCTATCTATCTATCTATCTATTTGTCTGTATGCCTATCTATCTATCTATTTGTCTGTATGCCTATCTATCTATCTATTTGTCTATCTATCTATCTATCTATCTATCTATCTACATAGCTGCCAAGCGTCCCGTTTTTTACGGAACAAGTCCGTATTTCGGGCCTTGAGTCTGTTTATAATCCGTTTTTCGTCCAAAAAAAAATCCGTATTTTGACATTTGGCCTAAAAAAAACAAAAAACTAGACCTTTTTCTACAAAAATCTGGAAAAAAAAGCCCTTATGCGTCGGAAGTCAGGATAGGGCTAGCCCATACATGTATTACAGTAGTGAACGGGCCAGCCACGCCAAAGTACTCGACGCTTAGCATATTAAAAAGGAAGAATAAAAAAATTAACTTAAAAGTAACTTTAGGCCAACGTGATGCCCCGCGCGTCGAAGAATAAAAGACTTCAACAGGAACGAAACAGTTTACTTAGCTGCGCGTGCTTTGGTGCTTCTAACGTAGCAAGAACTCGCAGCTAAGTAAACTGTTTCGTTCCTGTTGAAGTCTTTTATTGTTCGATTTTTTTTCACTTGAAAAAGGCAAAAGCCGAAAATTTTGTGTATTTTCTGTCTTCTCTTTAATTTGCTTTGTATTATTTGGGTTTTATTTCTCACGCGGGGTTTCGCAACACACAACCTTTTCTTTTTGCCCAATTTTGAGTTGCAAAGTTACTTTCGTAACTCTCACAGCCGAATAGCAACTAAGCGCGACCCAAAATAGTGCGAAAATGGACAAATTCCTCCGCTTTGGGTAACTTTTGCTGACCATGCGCGGACTTTGATTTTTGTTGTTGCATAATGTAATCGTGACGGGTCACATGCTTTGAACTTCGCTAGGCCTAGATCTGGCTTGTAAACCAAGACTTGGCGCAATGAGAATTTTCGTCGTATCGGGCATCTTTGGAAAAGCACCGTAGCCTATACAATCTAGAATTCTAGTCAAGATCTAGACCTAAAGGCTAAAGCTAGACTCTAGTTAGTTTAATCAGTTGAGGGTTCGGCCTCTCGGGTCATCATCATCATTGCCTTTCTCACCCTGGATCAGGGTATAGGCCTCTCGGGTAGACGAATAAAATCAGTTACGAGATTCTATAATCTCTGGATCTAGTGTAGATCCAGTGTAGATATCTAGATATCTAGAACTTTGATTTTCTAAGGTAAGCTGTGTTCTTTATTTTTTATTTGTTACAATCTGGTCAAAGCAAATAAATTTTATCATTTTGAGATTGGAATTGGCGGTTTTAAAATACTTATATCTAGATCTAATAATGTAAATTTTCTTTCCAGGAGAGCTCATTTTTCACCTCAATTGTTTTCGGAAGGGGGGCGTTGCTCAAACAGCCCCTGGACCCAAGCCATGTTCCTTATTTTGATTTTCAAAACTTGGCAGCTATGTATTCTATCTGATCTATCTCTATCTTAGTATAGAATGATGATGATTTTGTTATACCAAGAGCATGACTGTATTACCCAATCTGCCGGGCGGTCAAGTTTGGCCTCCTTGCAAAAGTACTTATACAGCTGGACAGAGATTTTCTGTAAAATTATAAACTTTACTTTGAATTGGCATTATAATATAGATTGACAACTCTGGAAATAGATACATGGACTAATGATACGGTAACTTATAAATTCCTCGGACTACAGATGTATCAGACTGAGGGGGGGACAAGGTGGTCTAGAGGCAAGGTGCTCGCCTCTCATGCCAAGGGTCCCGGGTTCTAAACCCGGGCAGTGCAGGCATGTTGGAAAGTGGATTTTTCTCATATTTTCAAGTCCCTGGTCCTATTGGGGGGTAGGATCGAGTAGTTCTTGGAAATTGGATTTTTCTCATATTTTCAAGTCCCTGGTCCTATTGGGGGGTAGGATCGAGTACCTAGTCTTCTCGGATAAGGACGAAAAAATTCGGAGGGCCCGTGTGCACGTTGCGCACGTTAAAGATACCTTGGCAGTTGGAAATCGTAAAGAGCAGGCCGAAAGGCCGCTGCCCGGGCAAAATTGAAATTAATAGATTAAAATTTATCCATATCATCTCCCCCCAACCCCCCCCCCCCCCCCCCGCCAGAACAAGAAATAATAAAACAAGTAAAGTGAGGTGTAAATGCCAAGGGCAGCGAACCTCCTAAAATAAAGACCTCAAATCATGTATCAGACTGAGCGTGAGGACATCATCAAGGTCCGTAAGCCGCCATTTTAAAAGCCCTGTGAACACTGAAATTACTCAAAAGATCTACTGCTACCAGTGGGCAATTCCAAGAAACAAGTGTATTTTTACTGTAGACGGATGAGTGGATTAACTATATTTAATATTTGCATGGAATACAATTTTTTTTGCACAACCGTAACACTTAAACCATGAATTCATAACTGTATGCAAAAAAAAAAAAAGTGACGCAAAAGCATCTTGTAACACATTCACGTCAGCACTGTGCACACAACTCCGAGATTCATGTGAACCACATTACATTTTGACAGTCTACACCTTTGCTACAGAAAATACAGCATACTTTCATTAAACGTGAATTTGGAGCGCATTTTTGGATCAGCCGTGAACACGGCAGAAAACAACAATTAAATAATGTATACCTACTAATATTCGTATAGAAGTGAACAAGAATAGAGGTTTTATATTTTATAGGTCGCAAATGGCGAAATTTGTTATCGCGAACACATCTGTCAGATTAATAATTAGATTTATAACGTTTTTGTGGATGCAAGAGGCATGCAAAGTTTCAATTCACAAGCTTCAGTAGCGGCCAATTTCTTTGATCAAAGTGTACCACTTCAAAGTTTGCAAGCTATAGTAGTAAGAGTTATTCATTTATTTGCGACAAAGCATAGTTGATGTACTTAAATACGTCATTCTCATATTCTAAGTTTTAATGGCGTTTACTCGTGGCTAGTCCGCCACCCACTCATTTAATATACATGATCTGGCCTGCCAGGGCAAGATGTTGCCGACCCCTGATTTACCGTGTAAAGCAGTACTTCAATATTAATTAATTCAGAACTAATGACATAAACGTGTATTTTTCATGTCCGTGGTGATTTCTAGGTGTGATCATTGCCACATTTCCATGGATCAGTTAACTGTAAAAATGACTTTAAAAAGCAATCACAAAAAGGAGAGTATACAGCAAACAGGGCATGAAACTATATAACTTATGTTCTTGGGCAGTACTCGTACCCAGGATTTCATTGGATAAAACTTGATGCAGTGTCCAATGAAATGGGATATACTGCAGGGCTGAAAATATCAGTGATTGTCATCGCTCCAAATCCCTCTGGCATCTTACTCTGAAGTTGTATGACGAGACAGCCCAACGGTGGACAATCAAGTGTAAGTGTTAAGAGGCACCCAGGTGATAACTGTGAATATGGGAGGCACTATGAGAATGGAATATTTTGATTGTATAGCAATAACATTATTATGAGGTATTTGGAGTCAGTCAGTCAGTCAGTCAGTCCGAATTGAGAGTGTCATTATTCTGTGGTATTTGAACATTTTATCCAAAATATCATTGTCAGCCAGTCAGTCAGTCAGTCAGAATTTAGAGTGGGACATTTTGATTGTACATATAATTACATTATTCTGAGGTATTTGGACATTTTATCCAAACTATCATTGTCAGTCAGATTTAGAGTGGGGCACTTTGATTGTACAGGGTGTCCCTAAAGTCTGGACACATAGGAAATCTCATTAACTATAAATGTTTTACCTCAGTGTGAAGTTATTGCATCGAGTTCACGTGAATCTTGCAATCTGGGGTCTTCTCTTCCATACTGGGAATAATCAGTTCTGGAGAGATAAAAGGCCACATATGTGAAGCTCTTTGGTGATAATTTATTTTCTACAGCGAGTTCGAGAAACGCCCTGAATTCTTCTCATCTACAAAATTCCTGTCTTGCATTAACTTGATACTTAGGAATCAGGTCTTAGCCAAAGCTGGGCTAACAACTGTTACGTCTCTGTGGACTATTTTGACCGAATTTGATAAGAGGTTAATGAGATTTCCAAATGAATCTCACACGAATGGGTTTGGTTTGGTTTGGTAACAGGATCCAGAATCCTATCACACAGGGCATCCCCATAGGTGTTTTTCTCCCGCTGCAAAATCCACTCAACGGTTTTCCTACTTATAGTCCCAATGGCCAGCTGGTTCCATATTAATTGTCGGGTTCGTCCAACTTTTGTTCCCTCACTCCGTCTGTACCCAGTCTCCATTCTAGCAATGAGGGGCACTTCAGTGTTTTCTTCCATTCGCAGTCGGAGAATAGGTGTTATTGTGTTCTTGTTCGGCCTCGTCTGTCCAGTGTAAGATGTAGCCCTCCGCCGACAATCTCCATTCTTTTTAGATTTCCGTCCGTTTTGTCCATGCCTGTCCAGCTGTCTGCACAATATTACCTCACCATGTTTCTTTCACCATCTTAACTTTACTGAGTTTGTGAAGGATGTGATACGGGGCGTTTTACTTCCCTCAGAACTGACGTGTACTCTGATTTTTACTTTTTATCACAACTCACCAGTTATTGTCTAATCTGCTGGAGCTTGCTTTTCTAAGAATTTTGATACCAAATTTGTCATTCTGGCTAAAACTTAAAAAGGGTTTAAAAGTTATGGCATTTTTCAAAAGTGAAAAAACACCTCGAATTTGCTACCTTTTGCAGATTGCACAATAGTCCAACTTTGACCACCTATAAAATGACTGTTTATTGAGTCACAGCATTAAAAATTATCAGTTTCCAAGTCAAGGGGGTCTACATTACGCTCAATTTTTTTTTCAAGGGGTACAAATATAGTACAAGCATCTCACTTTACTTCTTTTTAATCATCAAACGTCATTCGACGTCAATTTTGTGTGAACTCTTACAAGGGAGGCAAAAATGATGTTTTCATTTTTTTTCAATTGAAAATTAGGTCAATCGCGTCGCCATTGACTTAGCACTGAGTGTCAGAAAAAGGTGACAAAATTAAGTATTGGGTGGGTCTATAAAAAGAGTCGGCGCTTTGTGCCGAAATATGCCCTAAATCTTAATTTTGGCACACCCTGAAAATACAAAGGCAGAGGTTCATTTGTGTATATAATTTTGATCCTGATCTATTAAAGTTTCCCTATCAACAAACTTTTCAACAAATAATTTTTAAAGGAATTTCAACTCAAAACAGGATGAAAAATACATTGAATTAAGCCTCATTTATCTGGCTTTCTGTGTGAGTTATTTTCAAACACGTGCGCTACATCGGCGCGTCGCGCCGCGGTCCTTTGTTATGAGGGGATCAAATTGGTATTTGCGGCTCAGGGCGAAAACAACAAGACTGTGTCTTATTCAAGCAATGAAAAACATATGGCTACACACATTAAACAATATAAAAGATAATAGACTTTGACAGAGGAAGACTTAAACTTTATTTTGATGTATGATACATGTATGCCATTTTACTTAAACACACAGCAGTAGTATCCTTGTAATGCTGGCCTAAAATTATGCCAAAATGGGATTTCGCCCCTTCAGCGGGGCAGTTTGGACTACCTAATGGTAGATGTTGTTATTTTGTTGCCGTTGTTGTTTTTATTCGCTGGTGATCTATGCAGGAGCGGGTCTGATCCATTATGAATGACTGACAGACAGACAGAGAGATGGACGGACAGATAGATAGATCGGAAGGAACTCGTGATTTACAATACATTATGTAGTATTCTCTCTTCACAGTGAAAAAACAAAAAGCGGAACAAAGACCAGACACAGAATGGATAGCTCAAACTCCAGAAAGAAGGCTTTGGCCAAACATGAGGGCAGCCCCAAAACAAAGCTAAGCACCACTGCAGACAAAACTGAACACTGCAACGACGACAAGGAAGAACACGGAAACGAATCTAAAACGATTCCAACATCAGCCGAAATATTATGTTTAGACGGCTTGCCATACTCGACCTGCAATGGTATCAAATATCCTTGCCATTGGAAATGTAGTGTTATCCCAGAAGTGTTTCCAATAGTGCAAAATTTGCGACTTCGAGATGATGATGTTTTCATGGTATCTTACCCCAAATCTGGGAACCACTGGACACTCGAAGTTCTCACAATGGTCCTTAACCAAGGTCTTCAGTTCGCAGGGGAACAGTTCCTTCAACATCTGATTGAATATATTGGTTTGGATGTGCAAAACATTCTTGATGGTTATAAATCACCTCGGATTATTGGCTGTCATATTGCAGATGCTAAGAATTATCCTAAAGAAGTGGTTGGAAGGAAATTAAAGACAGTCTATCTAATCAGAAATCCTAAGGATGTTGCCGTGTCGCATTATTACATGTGGAATGGTCTTGGGCAAGAGACTTTCTATTATTCTGGCTCCTTCAGCGACTACTTCGATCTGCAGATCAAAGGTGAATTTCTCCATGGTGACTGGTTTGATCACGTTTTAGAGTTTGAGAAATTCATGAACACTCACCCAGAACATCCTGTCTACGTGTTGTCATATGAAAAAATGAAGGAGGATCCAGTTACAGTCATTAAAGAGTTATGTGCATTCTTAGAAAAGCCTACAAATCTTGCTGAAGATATCGCTAAAGCTACACAGTTTAACAATATGAAGAAAGTTCTAGAATTGGGAAAGATGAAATCACACCAAGAAAACTTTTTTACGCCCAGCACTTCTATTTTCAGAAAGGGTATCATCGGTGATTGGAGAAATGTGATGAATGAGGAAGAGAGATCACTGATGAATAAAATTTTTGAGAAAAAAATGGCAGATTCGAAATTGGCTGGGCTTGTTAAGAAATACATGATGTAAATCGCCCTTTTCTTTGGTGTTGCTGTATGCTGACGAGGGGAACGGACCTTGGCAAGCATCTTGCCATAGGAGACATTCATCTTCTCTTTACATGTGCGCACACATGCACACACACAGTCTTCCAAATAGATGGACAAAAAGAAAGAGAGAGGTGTGCAGCCAATGGCAGCCTGGCAGTGTTTATCCTGATGTAGTCTGACCATTTCCAAATCATCAGATGATTTTTTTTTTCTTTTTCTGCTTAGCTTGAAATAGAATGTTCTGGATATTTTTCTTTTCTTTTTTTTTATTTCTTTTTTACTGGATTGCAAATCAAAAACTTTTTAAAAAACTGCAACTTGAAAGTGACAAAGCATGTGTAACATTTTGGAAATGGGCTTTTCAATTTCAGTGAGACAGCTGTTTATGGCACTGAACTCCATACTGTAGGTTTGTCACATTTAAAGGCAGATATGGATACTTTAGGCATGATGTTGGAGATTTTCAGAGTACATGTATTACAATTTAAGGGCTTTCATGAACTTATGGAAAAGCCGTTGCATGCACAAAATCAAGAATATATACAAAACCAAAAGGAATATATATGATTATGCAGTTACATTGTTTATGCATGTGGACTTAATGATATGTAATGTATATTGACTGCAAATTTAAGTTTTAATGTATTCATTTCAGAGAAGTCTTGCAACTTTTTGTTGTCCTGGTACTGCTGTATTCTATCATTCTACAAAAAAATCATGACGATAAATTTTAAGGTTCTGAAAGGTTGTTCTATCAATTTTTAAAAAGTTACACTACAAAACCTAAGAAACGATTTTCTCAGAACTTGCTGATGCAATGATAGAATAAAGCAATACTAGTACACTAGAGAGGACATTTTCTTTCAGGGAGCTATATATAATATTATTATGTTATTGTGTACTCAGTACATGCTGTGGTGATATAATTGATATATGTTATAATATATCCATCTTGAATTATATCTCTTATACATAAAATTTGTAGGCAGTCATATTTTATGTAGGTAGATCTATACATTGGTGGGAGTTTCCTAAAGTCTCTGGCATTAATGGAACCAATATTAACCTGAGGTCCATTGATAGACTGGAGATATTATATTTCATTTCATGATTGTTCTAATATATTGTTGTTATAAGTCGAGCAGAGGTAAATATTCATGTATACATTAATGTATAATGAGATCGTATGTGTATAATATGACCCCCACTCCCCATTTCAGTGCTGAAAATAGGGGTAAAAATGCCAACATCATGTATAATCTATTTCAAGATCGCAGTGGGTCTGGGTAAAACTTTTTTTGACAAAGCTGGGGAAGACCCGATTCTGAACCAGTCTGGTCAGCAAAACTTACTTAGTGTGCTATTCTGTGACAATTGATAATCAGAAAGTTGAAATAGTCATAATAGATAAAACCATCAGAGCAAAAATTACATTGACCAAACCTACCATGTTCTTCGTGGGGTCAAGCTGTCACTGAAAAAAACGAACAAACATGTTTTGACCTGTGTTTTTGGCAGTATTGCATTAAAATGGTAGTAGTTTTGATGTATTATCACAAGACTGAAAAACAAGAAGTTATATATATGTTAGCTCTGTGGTAATTTATTTTAGGCATTCTGTACGGTGGTTTTGAATTGTTCAAAGCCAGAGCTATTGCATGGTTGTGCGCAAACTGAGGGATCAGTACATGATATTTACTTGTGCTCAGTGTAAACATGTAAACATTTTTCTAATGCATCCAGTCTCAAGTTTTCACTTTCAGGCTAATTTTCTTATATATAATATATTTTTATTTCCTGCTCAAGGTGGTCTAGAGGCAAGGTGCTCGCCTCTCATGCCAATGTTCCCGGGTTCTAAACCCGAGCAGTGCAGGCATGTTGGAAATTGGATTTTTCTCATATTTTCAAGTCCCTGGTCCTATCGGGGGGTAGGATCGAGTACCTAGTCTTCTCGGATAAGGGCGAAAAAAATTCGGAGTGCACGTTGCGCACGTTAGAGATACCTTGGCAGTTGGAAATCGTAAAGAGCAGGCCGAAAGGCCGCTGCCCGGGCAAAATTGAAAATTGAAATTAATAGATTAAAAATTTATCCATATCATCCCCCCCCCGTCAGAATTTATTATTCATTATTAAATATATATTGTTATTAATAAATATTCAAATATTATTTGAGTTGTGTGTTGTGTGAACTGATGTGAGTTGTGAACTGCTGTGAGTTGTGAACTGCGCCTAACAGGCTGCGTTACAATTTGCTCTGAGATAGAGAGAGGGAGTGAGCGAGACAGGGAGAGAGAAAGAAGCAGTGCAGTATGTTGAGCGCTTCGCAGGCAGCTCCATTCTGCTCTTTGGTTGACATGTTGTTTCTGTAAAGCGCATAGAGCATTTTAAATGGATATGCGCTATATAAATGCTATACATTATTATTATTATTATTATTTTTACCCCTCGAAAAAAGGATTTTGTCAATATCACAAGATGACACTGTGTTGTGAATACTGCGTGGTCACTCATCTGTGGGATTCATTGTGTAGGTTTCCAATGGCCATAACTGATACTGATAGTTTGAGCAAGATAAGATCTCCATAGTCACAGTGCTGACTGACTGCTGAAGAAGCTCCTTCCCATGGTGATCCAATAGGACTCCGTCAGTAATGATGACCATGAAATTTTGCTACCAGACAGTTTTGATTGTCTGCTCTGCTGGAGCCGTGTCACTTGTCGCTGAACAGGCCAACGGCAGTTTCAGCCGCGGTGATGACACCCACCGCTTATGATCTCTTTTCTGCAGTCCACTTGTCATCTGCCTTGTCAATTGGAAACAAGCAGTAAAGAAGAGAACTGGAATAGTGATGAAGGACTGTAACACTAACAATGATTATAAAAGTGATCATTTTTAACAATGTTGTGAGTGTTTTTTATCAGCTGATGATTGACCAACAGGAGGCGGTATCGTGTTTTTATTGTGACATGAGGTCACCAAAATTTCCCTATATTCTTTCAGTTGAATTTACCATTTGAACCTAAGTCCTTGTTTGTCCCGGCTCCACTTTTTGCACACCTGAGGAATTCGACATTAAACGTTTGCCTCTTTAGTATTATGATAAAGAGTTGAAATAAATCGGAACTGTGAAACAACAGCTTTATAAGTGCCACAGTGCATTTTAAACAAGTGTCAAAGTGTACAATTGTTGTACCTCTTGTACATACTAGATCTCCAGTTCTCTAGAAAAAGGAGATAGAACAAATGAGAACTAAGGAGGCGATTTGTTTTCTTTCAATAGCGATGTATAATTATGTATCTGTATTCTCCAAATAATTTTATCCTTTGAATTTGTTTGAAATAAATGAGACACTCTTTGACTGCTGTTGAGCTCTTTACAAAACTCCATTTTTTTTAACATGCAATATCAATTCTGACTGGAAAGAATTGATGATAGTTTCAGTTCAGTAAAGATGTTGGAAATGATGAGTGACTACACCGCATTTTTTATATTCATGTCAGGTAATTATATATATTCAAGGTGTTCAAGCATTTTTTGGAAAAGCTTACTTATTATTTTGGGGTACATCGTAAGAATTCACGTGGTCAGTAATGTGCAAGTTTTATTAAAACATTTTCTTGGTGAAAAACAAAGAAAATGTTCTGTTTGTTTTTTTTGTACCAGCATTGTTTCCGTGTCATCGTGATTCATTTACATGTAATCTTTTTATACTTGAGGGGGATATAAGGGATCTAAGTGCCATTGGACGGCTTTTGAGGAAAAGGTAAAAAACATCATTTCAGTATAAACCAATGGAATTTGAAGTGAAAGCAAAGAAACTGATGACCCCCCCCTCCCCCTACCTATCTATCTATCCATCTATCTATCTATCTACCTCTATCGTTCTATCTATCTATCTCTTGTCTTTCCTTTATCCTCCTTTTCGCTTTTTGTTTAGCCTCTCTTTCATCCTCTCTTCTATTTTTTCTCTTTCTCTCTCTCGTTGTTCATATGTACAGTGGAGCCCGCATAATTCGAAGTCGCCGGGAAATGGATTATACTTCGATTTACGAAAGTTCGGTTTACCTTTGGGCAGAGAAATAACCATTATTTTGCAGTCTGCCCCATACCATACGTGTAATTATATCTCTTCGTCTTGCCCCCCCCCCACATATATACACACGCACACACAAAACGCAAGGAACCTGTATGAGTCATGAGATCTTTCGATTATTTTTTTCTTTAGAAGTGACCCTACCGTAGCGGTAAAACAAAAAAAAGCAACATTGAATGGCCTAGACCTGGCACTACTGGCAGTTGCTGGTCAGCAAACGGTCTTTATCTTTGCCGCATGTATTGTGTGTGACGTCATCAATCGATAAAGACATTCTCCCGTGTACGATGTTCAAACGCGAGACTGTAGGCCTACTGCGTTATCCCACCTTGCTATCAGTGGCGTGGAATTACTATTTTGCAGCGTAACAATGCCGTACTCGTCCCTCCTCCTCATCGAGTATAGTGTGGTGAATGTGTAAACACTGCAGCCACGTGTTTGCAGTACTGAGGTGCTAAGAACCCCGTGAAAGTGGGATCTTTGTTCCTCCAGGGCCTTACCATCAGGGGCGAAGCGTGGCCCTCTGCAGAGGGTAATCAGAATTTAAGCTAGTAAGATCCTCATAATAGGACGTATCGCTACATCATATGTACATAATTATAAATGCAGCGACTAAAACACTGAAACGGTTGCTAGGCACTGCAAAAATCTGAAGGGCGGATGTTACGAGTTGGGTTATATGGAATTATTGGTGTTCGACTGCATTTAAAATATCGAGAGGTTTTTGGGAATTACTCTTCCACACCATGCCACATATACTAATAACAATTCGAATAAGTTTTATCAAGGACCGGCAGGGCCACAAATTTATTTACTTTAAAATCCCTAACAAATTTCGTCTAGCTCTTACATACTAAAAAGACAACATCAGCAGCATCAAATGAAAATTCAATAATATATCACTAGAAGTCTCCTCTAGATTCCTAAAAGATTATATCATTCTGACTCATTCACAATTTAATTATTACTTATCTATCTTTCAGGTATAGTCTGCCTACTATCTAACAAATAATATCCTAATGTCTCAGACGACAATGTTAACTCAGTTATTTGTGCCTACCGCTTATAAAGGATCAAACTCGTCAATACAACTGACGTAGTTAAGTTAGATCTAGATCTACTCTAGGATGGGCTGGCAATCCCCAGCCTCATCCAGACACATCAATTTCAATTTACAAATGTGTATACCAGACATTCATGCTAGATCTAGTTGCAAGTTAAAATACATGGAAATCTTGCATTCTTCGGTAGCACTCCTACTGGAAAATTAAGGTCAGCTTCACGTTCATTGTTGAATCAACAGGCAGACACTTACACTTGGTCCCTGATACGAGATCAGGGAGCCGGAGATAATAGCAGTGGACAATTTGTGGACAGCATATGGTCTCATTCCAATGTCTATCATGGCATAGACATGACTATAACAATCTTCTGATTCTCTCTGGCTGAATCCCGCCGACTACCTGCACAGATGGATAATTCTGCATGGAGTCGTGAAACATAAGAATGGCTCCGCCTATATACCGCTCGGCCATCTGCGAATCCCCAGCCAACTGCCCAAATTTGATTGGTGCATCCATTTCGAGCTCAGCTCGTAGTATTAATAGATTCTGCATGGAAATCGGTCACGGCCTTGCACTAGTAACAAACAAGGTCAAATTAACATATCAAAACCCTTACTAAAGTCTCCAACCCTCTACGTTTTATGTACGAATTTACTCACCCCTTATTCGCCCCGTCTCTTCCCCTGTTAGAGTTCACCCAAACCACGGGGTCGAAAACTGCACCGTCACTGTTAACTCATCCATTTATTCTATCTTGCCCCCCTTTCTTTCCATCTCTAAGAAAAAGCGTTACAAAAACAAACTGTCCACGAGAATAGTTCAAGGACATTTGCACTGGCTAAAATCAACGAGACCATGAAATAAACACGCCGTGACCCAGCACGACACTTCTAGTCCTAACCCTGACAGCGGACTATTCTTGTCATCATCATCATCATTGCCTTTCTCACCCTGGATCAGGGTATAGGCCACCAACAAACACTTTCCATCCCTCTCTATCATGGGCCAGCCTCTTTACATTATTCCAAGTCTTTCCGCTTCGTTGCACATCATTTTCTCTGGCTCTTCTCCACGTTCCGCGCGGCCTTCCTCTTGATCTCTTGCCCTGGGGATTCCAATCCAATACCTTCTTCGCGATGCTGTTTCCTGGCCTCCTGAGAGTGTGGCCGATCCATCTCCATCGCCTCCTACCAATTTCCTCTCTGACTGGGCTCTGTCTTGTTCTTTTCCAAACAATTTCATTGCTGACCTTGTCTGTCCATCTGATCTTAAGTAGCTTCCTCAAACATCTGTTGATGAAAACTTGGATTCTCTTTATGCAGGCCTGGGACGCATTCCAAGTCTCACATCCATACAACAGGACTGACTTCACGTTCGATATTCTTGTCAACAGGACAGGAATTCAGCAATTTACAAGCCAAACTAATCTGAAAAACTATTCATTCATACTAACAGACTTATAAACGCATATTTTTCACCCATTTTTTAAAATACGATTTGAACAGCTCGTTTTCATTGTCATATTCATAGCCAGAGATTTTGTTATTCTACCATCTCATAAAGTTTCTCGGAAAGGACCCATTAACATTAAATGGTAGAAAGTGCTTAAATGGCATCTCTGTGACACAACAATGTGTGGCGATTTCGGAGAAGTGGCTATCTGCCGTTGCGGTTTAGGTTCGAGCGACCTATCAAGTGAATTGATGTTCTTAATACGTTCGACTGATTTTGATCACAGTTACATCTAGATCTAGACTATAATAATTATTATTCTTTGATAGCTCTTGCTGTGCGTAGAGTAAATTATTCTTAGATTACCTCAAACAAAAAAAAACAAAAAGATCCACACAAACTCTTTCACTCTACTCTTTACCTTTCGATTGGGATGGAAACGACCGCATAGTGAAAAACCTGCATAAGTACGTAAAATCAGGTCAAACCTTGATTTTAAACCTATTTTTTTTCCCCCACTATTTTACTGTCTGCGGCGCCGCTTTGAAGAAAACAGGCTATGCTCAAGCTCGCTTCTGGGTGTAGTCAAGTCTTCTTCGTCTTTGTTAATCACTGATTTTGGACCAGTTCATATGGTGTAAGTCTCTACAAAGATGCTTTTCGGTGAGGGGTGTTAGACTATAACAACAAACCCAAAATAGCAACGTAGAATAGAATGCTGAACTGACTAAATGGACTTGGAGTTAGGCTCGACCTGGAAAGCACAGTAATTCTAGAATTAATATTGGAAGGGTAATCACTGATTATTTGATTATGAGGAAGCCTCGCCCCTGCTTACCATAACGTTTTACTTTTGAATACAGTCATGTGATGCTTAGCGAGCATTACACAAGTTTGTATTAGAATGGCTCTATGTAAGCAAGGTGGGCAGACCACACGGCTCAACTGTGTGTAATTTATGTTCTACTGTAATGCTTGGTTCTACGGTATACCGTGTCTTGGCTGTAGATCTACCTGTTGTGGTTACGTCAGCAATCGATTAATTCACTGGCCATAAATTAAAAATGCGAGCACCGTCTCGCGTAATGCATTGTTGGCTGATGTCAATCATTGGTCATTGGGGCATAACTAGGCGCTCTTACAAAGAGCTTGTAAGAGGAAGGCTCTGCAGCCTACCCATTGCATCATTTTTGGCACCTCTACCCTCCCCCTCGATGGCTGGGGAGCGTGGAGTTGTTGAACAGGCCTGTGTCAGCGTGTTTGTGGAAACTGGTTTTCACGGCTACGGGACTGGAAATCAGAAGTTACATTAACTTACACTGAGTTGATTGAGGATGAGAGCCCTCGATCAACTCTATTTATCAGAATTGGGGCAGTTCGAACTCGAAATAGCAGTAAATTTTTAATAGAGATAAAGAAGGAAAAAAAAACTTCATTTCAAAATCACTTCTATTTAACAGAAACTCGATTTACCAAAGTTCGGTTTACTTGGGCTCCACTGTATTTGTATAAGTTCTGTGTTCTGCCTCTCGCCCTCTCCATCTCACTACCCAAAAATAATTATATGCGTGTTTCTCTCTTTCGCTATCGCTATTACCACGTCCAAACTGGACACCATGCCAAAACATCTAGCAGATGGATAAAGTAAATGTAACGCTCAAGCTGTCGCTGTTAGCACAGTGTTCTCCATAAGTTAAGATGGAAATGGCGTTATTTGTGATAGACTTATTACTTATTTCAATATATTCGTAGTCATGCTAGTTGTGGTCCCCGGCCCTGCCCGTGATAAATTTATCTATAAGTTTCAGTTCTGGGTGATTATAAATTATAATAGAGTTGCTTCACCTTGCCCATTCCTTTAGGTTTATTTCGTTGATGTTGTTTGTATCGTTTTAGATATGCCTTACTGCACTCCCTTTGCGCCTTAGCCCCCTGGACACCCCGTCAATATTCATGAAATGGCAAGAATCGACGCAGGGTGTGCAGCATGTTTAACACTGAACCAAAGAGGTTATATATAGCTAGAGGTCAGACTAGCGCTACGCAAGTCTCCGCGTGGCGTCGTCGGTAGGTGAAGAAAGATGGCGGCCAACTTACGGCAAGCCTGCCTCGACCTAGACAGTACGGCTAAAGTAAAGCCAACTTAATCCAAGCCTAAAATAATATGGTCTTTCAGATTGTTTGCACGAGGATTACAGAAGTAATTAGCAGACTTTAATTTATGGATTGGGTGAACCACGAAAATGTAAAAAATGTAATCCCACCAAAAGAAAAAAAACAAACATTATGAACTATGACAAAATACAAAATGTACGGATGAATTTGAACCTCCATCTCTAAAGAAGAATGAACAAGAATAAAATACTGAGGCCTTCCAACAAAAACTACTTTTGTTAGCACTGGCCTTGACACCGTGTTTGCAATCGCTTGCCGTAAGCAAAGATGGCTGCCGGGCTTTCTATTTGCGGCTATGCGACGTGACCGAGTCTTACTCTAGATTTATTATAAACTCTTTTCTTTGCACTGAACCAATCTCAGGAAGTGACAGATCTAACGTCATGTGTTCGTGGAAAAGAAAGGATTGGGGGCCGATATTTGCGACACGATGCAAACTCAAAAAAAAAAAATCTTCCCCACTATGTCAAGCCTCCAAATCTAAAAAAGAATCAGTAGCAGCTCGAAAGGAAGATATCATCAAAATTTCACGCAAAATCCGAGCCCTTTGAGTAGCAGTAGGGCTTGTTAAAAATCTTGTGAGTTTTTGTATTATGTAAGATGTAAATGTAACATTTATTTTACTAACTGGCCCCTGGTGCTATGAATTTTACAATGGAGTAATCATATACATGTATGATTAACCTGACAACCTGCCCTCGTATTTTGCATAAGGAAAACCAAGGGATATGTTTTTGCCTATGTAATTAGAGGCAGTAGAGATCTTTGATACAAGAACTAAGGCTGGTAACGCACTGTGTCTAGTCTTTTTTGCGTTGATTTTAACCCTTTGGAGACGATAGGGCAGATCTATCGGCCGAGAATGTCGATGTACTGGTACGAAAAAGACGACGAGGCCGATCCATCGGCCGGTCGATACAACCCTCGCCATTAGCTCCGTCTTTTTGGCACCGAAAACCCAATTAGGCTCCGTCTCCAAAGGGTTAATTGAGGCTTGAACTTCCTTTGAATCAATTAGGGAATCAGTTTCAATTTCAGTCTCTCTGGTAGCAAAGTCCGGTTTGGCCACATAGTCCACAAAACCGAAGCAAACAGACTTGAGTCAGTGGTGCGCTATGTGCCAACTACGATCTGTTGTGAATGCAGCAAACTCAACCATTATTGCTCGCGTCAGATCCTAAAATTCAAGTCCTCATATCGAATTATCACTCCAAGAACTACGTAGATTTAACACTGACCTGACCTGACACTTTGTCTATGGCATCAAACAAGCCTTCCTGTCGATGAACGTTATGTTGTGCGATCTTCGTGTCAGTCATCACTAGATCATGTGGCCACAGGGCCGTCTTAACATCATTATGGGCCCTTGGACAAAGCAATAGGCTGCGGCCTGCCCCTGCGCAACTACTCTTAAGCTTGCAAACCCAAAATCCTTGGTCCCCAGGGCAACTGCCCTGTGTGCCCGTGCATTAAGACGGCTCCGCGGGGCCAGCAGCTTGTATTAAAGATGCCAAGAGGTCCCTTGCAGTGTCATGTACAACTTCGACTGCAGCACCGTGAATCCAGGCAATGAGTTTCATTTCCGTTTCTTGCTTAGGCTATACATGCGGCAATGCTAGAAGACGTGTTCCGTGTCTTCTGGTGTCATTCCACATGGATATATGTTTTTCGTGCATCCAATTCTGAACTTCAAAGACAAGTGTTACCTAAGTGACGGGCACAGTGGCGGACCTACATTTTTGGGACCCCGGCGCTTGAGCTGTTGTGGGGGCTCTTCGCAACCAGCAACATATAGGGCAACATCCAAAATTCATTCATTAAAAAAAGTTTCTTCAGGTCGTCTCCAAGATTAAGGGCACAGAAGCTTAACCTTCATTAGTTTCAAGTACATCCGCCCCTGGATGGGCATAATGATAAAGATGTTCGCTCTATTTTTGTATGTTCTCATATCCCCCCCCCCCGCCCCCTTTTTCTTCCTCATTAGCAGTTTTTCGTTCTTTAGCATCAGTGCCTCCAGAGATTTCTTGTTCCAACAGACGAGGATCAGTTTTTTTAAATTATGTTTTACTTGACCCGAGAAAAACAAGGTTCATACACATACATTTTGAAACAACAAACAGATGCCCGCCTTATTCTCAGACCACATTTTGTGCAACCTGATTAGACGGTGCGTGTTTGCTCATAGGACTGTGCAATTTCTTCTATTAGATGCGGTAGCGTATCTAGGGGTCGGCAACCCATCAAAGCCTTGAGCAGACAAGTGCATCACGTTTGGAGGCCAAACAATCCCGGTTGTTCTATTCGATACGCTAGACGGCCCCAAAAAACGGCGCGTATCTAGGAGTCGACAACCTATAAAGCCCTTGGTGGCCGAGTCCATCACCTTGCCAAACAGCCCTAGTTGGAGGCCAAAATTATATTTTGTAAGTAACTTTAATTAATCACTTTTCATTGAAGTTACAATACATTTTCAACATTAAGAATTAATATGACCTAACAGATACTTATAATTCAAACAAATAAATCGACAAATAACCGAGAATCTATAGTATGCTTCCACCAGATCAGTCAACGGGCAGGCCTGTAAGAAATGAATCCACCAATCTGTTGAATATGTAACAGAAAATTACGGATGCCCTTGTTGAAAACACCTGACAGTTGGCTGATACTGGCACAGCAGTCTACTATGCCTAGACTTATTACTAGTAAGCTAAAGTACCGTTAAGGAAAATGGCAAATTTCAATTAGGGTCAGAAAGAGTATGAACTGCAGTTATAAAGACACTATAGCGAGGCAACGAACGAGTGACGGAGGCCAAATTAAGAGCAACTGGGGACCAGGAGGCAAATGAAATGTTGGAAACCACCAAATTTCCCTGAGAGCCACTTTTCTGGTCCACCTGGCAACCTGTTGGGTACCACGCTTATCCGGCCCTCGAACATTTTTTTCCAGTGTTTCATTTGACCGTGACAGATGGATTGGCTGCAGGAGAAAAGTGAAGCGGCAAAGAAGCGCAGTGAAAGATAAGAAAAACACCAAATGAAACACAAATGATTTTCTATAGCAATCAAACTTTGAAGTGGTACACTTTGGGCGAAAATTTGGACAACTTCCACTGCATTAATTTCTGTGAAATTTTGTACGCGACCTTATATTTGAAAAAACGTTCATAATCTATTTTTTTCGAAGTCGTAAATCATCACGATCGCAAAATCGTTTATGTGCGCTTAATAAACACCACGACCTTTGATATAATATGGAATTCAAGAAAATAGTACATGTATAATGTTTACGGTACGGCAAACGATAAACTCGAACATAATATTATACATGTAAAGGCGTACCCATTCATTTTAGTAGAAAGATCCAGAAAGCTCGAAGTGTTGAGGCGGCCCATTTTATGAATGTATTCAATTAAAACAGACCACAAAGATGGGAAATGTAGTAAAGAAAGTAAAACAGTGGACATTATTTCAAGCAAAATAATCTATACTGCTATGCAGTTTCCATATTATTACTTGTTACTTACATCGCGACATCCTTACACTGCTGTTAGATCTATGCGTGCTCCATCACTCTATCCTGGCTGACGGGAAGAGAACGATGACGCCGATACACAATCTGATTCTTGGTGAATTTTAATGTCTAAACTAATTGTTTTTATTCATGCCGTCCGATATCCTGTTTGCACAATAATTATTCACAAAACACAAATTTCACTAGATCAAGATACATGTGTATTTTAAAAATCATCCGAATCAGAAGAGTCAAGAAAGTTCACAATGGTGTAGGTTGAACAGGATGAGACAAGCCGTCATTCTGCCAGTATTTGTTTTCTTACTGAATTACATGCTGGACACATTTTCCCCAGTAGCCCCTATCAGTGGCTGCCATTGCTTCTTCGGACAGTTGTTTCACACCGGCGAGTTTAAACTTCATGTTTTTGTCTGCCACAGTCTGTTTAAATTTTGCCCAAACCATTTCAATTGAGTTCAGGTGAGAGTGGTACGGTGGAAGTCTCAAACATGTATGACCATACTCTTGAATTATTTTGTCTATCTGAAATGTTTTTGTTCTTCTTTGTTGTTTTGCAATTGACAGCAGCTCTGGCTTCAAACTTGTTTCAGAAAATGGTATGTGCTCTTTTTTTAGCCCCGCTTGAATATCAGCCTTTTTAGTGGATGATGTTGGAGTTTTATCATTCACACGGACAACATTATCTGTCCATCACGATGCAAGATGGTCTGTCTAGTGCTGGCAGTAGAGCATCCAAAACCCACTCACTGAATATTTTACATTCATCTCGGTGTGGTAGTCGCAGTTGTCGGTTGATTTGGATTGGAAAATCATTTCAGCACCTGGGACAAATCCAACATGATGACTACCAGCATGCGCTAATGATTAATCTTTGACCTTTGCTGCTTGGGACATGGCGACTTTTTTGGCGGTCAAGTCACATCCATTCTTTCTCTTTTGTGTGGTGGGCATTTATCCAGGATTCGTCAAGATATATAACATCATACCCATTTCGACGCATTTTCCTTATTTCGCGCAGATATTTACACTTGCTTGCAGTTAGGTGAGCTATTTCACACAACACATTCCTGCCACAAACATTTTTTTCACAACATAAAACCAAGCTTCCCTGCTGTTTTCCATAAAGTTTGTTTTGATATATCAATGTCATTTCCATTTCTAAGTTTGATTCTATGGTAATCAGTCCTTTGTTATCAAACATGTTTAAAATAGAGCTTTTAATGACATCCCGGCCAAAGTCATCACATCTCTGTTTTCTGTGACCATTCCTTATAATATCATTAATTGTTGTTGAAGATTGATTGATCCATCGATTAAATGATGATTTTGATATACCAAGAGCATGACTGTATTACCCGATCTGCCGGGCGGTCAAGTTTGGCTTCCTTGCAAAAGTACTTATACAGCTTGACAGAGATTTTCTGTAAAATTATAAATTTTACATTGAATTGGCAATATAATATAGATTGACAAATCTAGAAATAGATATACTAATAATACGGTAACTTATAAATTCCTCGGACTAGAAATGTATCAGACTGAGCGTGAGGACATCATCAAGGTCCATAAGCCGCCATTTTAAAAGCCTTGTGAACACTGAAATTACTGCGTTCAATAGATCTACTAGTACTACCGGTGGGCAATTAACGGAAACAAGTGTATTTTTACTGTAGACAGATGAGTGAATTAATTATTTATATATTTTATTTGTATTGAATATACATTTTTTAATTTTTTTTTGCACAACCTTAACATTTAAACCATGAATTCATAACTGTATGCAAAAAAAAAAAAAATGACGCAAAAGCATTGTGTAACACATTTACGTCAGCACTGTGTACACAACTCCGAGATTTTCAATGTGAACCACATTACATTTTGACAGTCTACACCTTTGCTACAGAAAATACGGCGTAAGCGTGAATTTGGAGCGCATTTTTGGATCACCAGTGAACACGGCAGAAAACAACAATTAAATAATGTATACCTACTAATATTCGTATGGAAGTGAACACGAATAAAGGTTTTATATTTTATGGGTCGCAAATGGCGAAATTCGTTATCGCGAACACGTCTGTCAGATTAATAATTAGATTTATAAAGTTTTTGCGGATGCAAGAGGCATGCAAAGTTTCAATTCACAAGCTTCTGTAGAAGCGGTCGATTTCTTTGATCAAAGTGTAGCATTTCAAAATTTGCAAGCTATTGTAAGAGTTATTCATTTATTTGAGACAAAGCATAGTTGATGTATTTAAATACATCATTCTCATAAATATTCTAAGTTTTAATGGCATTTACTCGTGCCTAGTCCGCCACCCACTCATTTAATATACATGATCTGGCCTGCCAGGGCAAGATGTTGCCGACCCCTGATCTACCGTGTAAAGCAGTACTTCAATATTAATTAATTCAGAACTAATGACGTGAACGTGTGTTTTTCATGTCCCTGGTGATTTCTAGGTCTGATCATTGCCACATTTCCATGGATTAGTTGACTGTAAAAATGACTTTAAAAAGCAATCACAAAAAGGAGGGTATACAGCAAACAGGGCATGAAACTATTTATGTTCTTGGGCAGTACTCGTAGCCAGGATTTCATTGGATAAAACTTGATGCAAAGTGTCCAATGAAATGGGGTATACTGCAGGGCTGAAAATATCAGTGATTGTCATCGCTCCAAATCCCTCTGGCGTCTTACTCTGAAGTTGTATGACGAGACAGCCCGACGGTGGACAATCAAGTGTAAGTGTTAAGAGATATCCAGGTGATAACTGTGAATACGCGAGGTACTATGAGAATGGGATATTTTGATTGTATAACATTATTATGAGGTATTTGGACATTTTGTCCAAAATGTCTTTGTTAGTCAGTCAGTCAGTCCGAATTGAGAATGTCATTATTCTGTGGTATTTGGACATTTTATCCAAAATATCATTGTCAGCCAGTCAGTCAGTCAGTCAGAATTTAGAGTGGGACATTTTGATTGTACATATAATTACATTATTCTGAGGTATTTGGACATTTTATCCAAACTATCATGTCAGCCAGTCTGTCAGTCAGATTTAGAGTGGGGCATTTTGATTGTACAGGGTGTCCCTAAAGACTGGACACATATGAAATCTCATTAACTATAAATGTTTTACCTCAGTGTGAAGTTATTGCATCGAGTTCACGTGAATCTTGCAAAGCGCATCGATCTTTGCGTCACAAATGGTGGAAATCATAATGAAGATGTTATTTGTTAATATTCCAGATGAATAAAATGTTGAAAATTTTACGTTTATTTCTTAAAAATACACATTTTGCCCATGTGACCAGACTTTAGGGACATCCAGTACATATAATTACATTATTCTGAGGTATTTGGACATTATCAAAAATATCTCCCTCAGCCAGCTAGTCAGTCAGAACTAAGAATGAGACATTTGGACTGTATTATACTATTCTGTGTTATCTGGACATTTTATCCAAATGTCTCCGTCAGCCAGTAAGTCAGTCAGAATTGAGAATGGGACATTTTGATTGTATATTAATGTTGTGATATTTGGACATTTTATCAAAAATGCCTCTGTCAGACAGTCGGTCAGCCAGAGCTGAGAATAGGACATTTTGATTGTATTACATTATCCTGTGATATTTGGACATTTTATCCAAGATGTCTCTGGCAGCCAGTCAGTTAGTCCGAATTGAGAATGGGACTGATTGTATTACAATAGGATGTAGTATTTGGACGTTTCATCCAAAAATTTCTCCGTCAGCTAGTCAGTGGGTCAAACGTATTCCTTCAGTCAATGCGTTTGTTCAATAAGTGTCCCCATAAAACGGTGCTGAGACAATTAGAAGTTTACATGAAATATACAACATATTTTTTAAGAATAATGAAATTCTGACAGTTGCCAGGATTCGTAAAACTTTTCAGAATTTTGCTACAGATGTCTCGTTCTTGCAAATGAAACTTGGGCGATTAATCTGGAGAGCTAAAACATCTCATCAGTGAAGCTCTTTGGTGATGACCATTTTCAGTAGCTAGTTTGAGAGATGTTCTGCGGTCTTCTCTTCCATACTGGGATAATCAGTTCTGGAGAGATAATTAAAGGCCTCATCTGTGAAGCTCTTTTGGTGATAACTTTGTTTTGTACAGCGAGTTCGAGAAACACCCTGAATTCTTCTCTTCTACAAAATTCCTGTCTTGCATTAACTTGATACTGAGGAATGATGTCTTAGCCAGAGTTGGGCTAACAACTGTCACGTCTCTGTGGACTATTTTGACCGAATGTGATATGAGGTTAACGAGACTCCCACATGAATCGCAGACGAATGGGTTTGGTTTGGTTTGGTAATAGAAACCAGAATCCTAGCACACCGGGCATCCCTGTAAGTGTTCTTCTCCCCGCTCCAAAATACACTCGATGGTTTTCCTACTTGTAGTCCCAGAGTCAAGCTGGTTCCGTATTTGTCGGGTTTATCCAGCCTTTGTTCCCTCATCCCGTCTGTATCTCGCCGAAATCATTCTAGCAAGGGGGTGAGGGAGGGGGGGGGGGGCACTTCAGTGTTTTCTTCCGCTCGCAATCGAAGGAGAATGGGTGTTATTGTGTTCTGGTTCTTGTTCGGCCTCGTCTGTCCAGTGTAAGATGTAGCCCTCCCCCAACAATCTCCATTCGTTTTGTTTTCCGTCCGTTCTGCCCATGCCTGTCCAGCTGTCTGCACAATATTACCTCACCATGCTTCTTTCATCATCTTAACTTTACTGAGTTTATGAAGGACGTGATACGGGGCGTTTTAGTGTTTACTTCCCTCACAATTGACGTGTACTCTGGATGGTAAATGTGATTTTGTTGCTGTTGTTGTTTTTATTCGCTGTTGATCTATGCAGGAGCGGGTCTGATCCATTATGACAGACAGACACACAGACAGACGGACAGACGGATAGATAGATAGATAGATAGATGGATGGATGGATGGATGGATGGATGGACGGACGGACGGACGGACGGACGGACGAACGGATGGATGGATGGATGGATAGATGGACAGATAGATAGATAGATAGATAGATAGATAGATAGATAGATAGATAGATAGATAGGAACTCGTGATTCACAATAGATTATGTAGTATTCTCTCTTAACAGTGAAAAAACAAAAAGCGGAACAAAGACCAGTCAGAATGGATAGCTCAAACTCCAGAAAGGAGGCTTTGACCAAACATGAGGGAAGCCTCAAAACAAAGACAAGCGCCACTACAGACAAAACTGAACACTGCCACTACGACAAGGAAGAACACGGAAACGAATCTAAAACGGTTCCAACATCAGCCGAAATATTATGCTTAGACGGCTTGCCATACTCGACCTGCAATGGTATCAAATATCCTTGCCATTGGAAATGTAGCGTCATCCCAGAAGTGTTTCCAATAGTGCAAAATTTGCGACTTCGAGATGATGATGTTTTTTTGCAATCTTACCCCAAATCTGGGAACAACTGGACATTCGAAGTTCTCACAATGGTCCTCAACCAAAGTCTTCAGTTCGCAGGGGAACAATTGCTTCAACATGTGATTGAATATGTTGGTTTGGATGTGCAAAACGTTCTTGATGGTTATAAATCACCTCGAATTGTTGCCTGTCATATTGCAGATGCTAAGAATTATCCTAAAGAAGTGGTTGGAAGGAAATTGAAGACAGTCTATCTGATCAGAAATCCTAAGGATGTTGCCGTGTCGCATTATTACATGTGGAATGGTCTTGGGCAAGAGACTTTCTATTATTCTGGCTCCTTCAGCGACTACTTCGATCTGCAGATCAAAGGTGAATTTCTCCACGGTGACTGGTTTGATCACGTTTTAGAGTTTGAGAAATTCATGAACGATCACCCAGAACATCCTGTGTACATATTGTCATATGAAAAAATGAAGGAGGATCCAATTACAGTCATTAAAGAGCTATGTGCGTTCTTAGAAAAGCCTACAAATCTTGCTGAAGATATCGCTAAAGCTACACAGTTTAGCAATATGAAGAAAGTTCTAGAATCTGGAAAGATGAAAGCACACCAAGAAAAGTTTATGACGCCAAGCTCTTCTCTTTTCAGAAAGGGTATCATCGGTGATTGGAGAAATGTGATGAATAAGAAACAGAGTTCACTGATGGATAAAACGTTTGAGAAAAAAATGGCAGATTCGAAATTGGCTGGAATTGTTAAGAAATACATGTAAATCGCTCTTTTCTTCAATGTTGCTGTATGCTGACGAGGGGAACGGACCTTGGCCCCTGAACTTGAGTAACATCAGTCAGACTTTAGACAGACTAAGAGCTCGGACACACCTGCTTCAGTTTCGTTTCGCTTTCGGCAGTTTTGCCGAATGACGCCAGTCTCATCTTGCCGAAAAGAGCCGTGTGTGAGAATATTAGTAAGCATAAGAGATGAAATTGTATACAAAGAATTCTATACACAGAAAATAATAATTATGTACATCGTATATATCTCTATATATCTATAACGTAAAAAAGTTTCAATTAAAGGCTTGCACGAACAATTCCTTCGTGTCCAATGTGATTACCATTCTAGAAATGATATCTAGATCAATATTTTGACATGAAGTTGACGTGAGAGGCATTTTTAAACTCGTTCGTATAATAATAATCGCCGCTATAGAGATGTTGAAATTCCCAAAAAAGCTGATTATGAAAAGATATATTCATGTCGTAGTACTCAGAAAGGAGGCGGGGGGTGGGGGTGGGGGCAAGGGTGAGGGGATGCTGAGAGAATGGATAGAAAAAGAAATGAAAGTGGTTGACAAAAGCAAAGAAAAGATTTAGGAAAAAAGAGCTAGAAGGAAGAAACGACGCAGGACAAAGAAATGGATGACACTCGCACACAAACACACTATACACACCACACAGAGAGAGAGAGAGAGAGAGAGAGAGAGAGAGAGAGAGACAGAGAGGGGGTGGGGGTGACAGAAGGAATTTAGCCTAAGCGCACACTAGCTGAGCTGGATGACGACGCCACGACATGGAGTATAAGCAAAGATACTAGACACTGTCTTCTTAGCACCACTAAAGGAGACACGGTGGTCTCATGCCGAAGGTACCGGGCTCGAATCCCGGTCGGTACAGGCAAGTTGGAATTTTGAGATTTTTCTCACATTTTTCTGTCCCTGATCCTATGGTAGTTAGGTAGGATCAAGCACCTAGTCTTCTCCGATAAGGACGCTATGCACGTTAATGATAGCTTGGCAGTTGGAAATCGAAAAGAGTAGGCCGAACAGACCGCTGCCCCAGCAAAATTCTAAAAAAAACAACTAATCCCTACCACAAAACCAGAACAAGAAAAATAAACAAGAAAAGTGAGGTGTAAATGCCAATTAAGGGGCAGCGAAACCTCCTACAGACCTAATACATTCGCACCAGTAAAAAAAACAACGTGCACACAATTTGCGCGCTGATCGGGGGCGGGGCCCATGGCGCATAGTATGAAAAGAATGCTTGATATAATGGTAAATTTATGATGTAAAATTGTGACAGCACTACGGCGACCAGAGTTTTCCCACAGCGATTGAGGTTATAATTCCACAGTGGGTGACGTCAATCAAGGCCTATGGCGATAGCTGAACAGTGGACCAAATTCAATATTTTCCCTATTTGTCCCGGTGAAATACGGCACGTTTCATGACTTCTGCGCGTTTGCCGCTAGGTGGCGGTGCGAAATCTATGTGCTCTAAAAGCATTAGCTGTCTTATCTTATCATTTCTAGTATCTTTGGTACAAGTGAGCTCCAGATAGCCGGCTGGTGCGAGATCTCACTGAACGTCGTGACGTCGGCATCGAACTAGTTGGCCGATCAAAATCGGTTGATGTGCGTCGGGCCCAATGGTCTATGATGAAAAGTAGAGAAGATGTCTAGTCATTAACAAATAACTTACACAGCTGGAGCTACCATCCAGGCGCTTTACCGACAAGAAAGTATCGGACACAGACACATTCATAATATGCAGTAGTAGGGTGAAGGAAGACGTGGCAACAGAATACGATACAATCAAGGCAGCACTGCTGAGGGGATATCCAGACAACTGCAAGCAATTATTGGTTCAGACAAAAATTTATTCAGAATGTGATTATAAAAAAATTATTGTACTTGTAGTGTCAGTAAAAACGTTTGCACTGTCACACATTAAGACAGGAGTCTGTGACCGGTAATAATCTTGGCTAGTCTTTGACCATCGTGACAAACATACCAAGAGATGTTTTAAAAAATGGACAAATACATGTATAAAACAGAACGAAGTGACAGTTTACGGAGAAAATCACAATTTTTTTCTCCATAGAATTAAAAAAAATTAAATCATGAAGCTTGGCACAGATAAAAAAAACAAAATGTATAATGTGCATACAGAAGATGATGGCAAACCGAACCTCCTTTGACACTAATTCTCCCGGCCATTAGCTTTCAAAGCTACACCATAAACACGAGAAGGTAAAAACTTACAGAAACAACCAGAAAAATCCAAAAGATTATTCTGTCGAGCAGAAAGGCTGAAATTTTTCTTTCCCTCTTTGACAATGCAAGATTTTCTTTCGGTTCTGCGGTAGTCCTGACACTCGTTAACTTCTGTAACAGCTTTTTGTGTAGACTTTTCAAAAGTCCTCTTGATTCGACATTGTCGGGATCCGGCGGTACTGGTGAGTTTAACATTTCTTCTTGAATTCCTGCCATATGTTTTCTCATTGGTGTTTCTTTGGCGTCCTGTTTGTCTGCTGTTGCGGAATTGATCTCTGTTTCCGATCGGAATCTGCGCATAACAAAAACTGTCGCAGCGATAGCGAGGATGCTCTCCATTATGACGAATACCACTAAGCAGGTCATGCGCGGGATGTTGTTGTTGTTGGACATGTTCCGAGGAAGGGAGTCTCTGTTGGAACACAGAATAAACAAAACAGAAAATGAATTACAGTGGAGTCAACGTAAATCGAACTTCGATCATTCGAATTTCTTGTAAATGGAAGTAATTTCAAAGCCTGGTTTATTCTACTTCTTTATCTCTATTAATTTTTTTTATTGATAATTCGAATCCGAACCCATTAATGTATGATATTTCGAAGTCAGCAATCGCGTTCACTCCCACCTTAATTTCGAATTTCCTGTCACCTCAAAATTCTACTACCCACAAACATCGCCAAGTTCAACTTTAAACAGCAGTGATTCCGAGGAAGAGGAGAAGGGACAGTGTTACCATAATACTGCAACAGGGTGTGAAACTGGGAGGGTGGTACGAGTAGGGCGTCCTTACGTCATTCCGCGCCACACACAGCGAGGTCAGCCAATAAGTAGGATAATGCGTGAGCTAGTTGTCAGCCTACAGTCTTGTATGTGCACCGTATACATGAGAGAATGTCTTTATCGATTGATGACATCACCGCACCACATGCCTACATAGAAAGCCTACTACTGCTGTACATGTACTATGTTTACACAAAACAGGCGGCCAAGACAAAGACAGGTAACAGCGATCGCTTACTACATCTACTAGCCCCAAGCCGTTCAGTGTTGCTCTTTGGTCTTACCTCCCACGGCACGGTCGATTTTAAAGGAAGCAAAATTAATCAAAAGAATTCATAAAAGTGCCTGAGTGGGTGTGTTTGTGGGGTAGTCTACAAGAAGGGGTCATGTACAGGATGGGGCAAACAGCATACCAATGTTTATTTCTCTGCTCAGTGATAAACTGAGCTCTGTTAAATCAAAATCTAATACACTTGCGAATGATTTCGAATTAAACGGACACTGAATAACACATTATTTTACGTCAGTGACAAACGCCTGATCAGAGCAAAGCAAAGTATGAATAAATTATCATTTAAAATTGCACACAATTTTGCTTTCGTGTACTTTTCAGAGTGCAGAAAAGAGGGCTTTTATTATCATTATTATTATTATTATTGAAAAAAAAAACAACCTCATTTGAATTTTATAAGACATTTTGAACTGCGTATGCTCCCACTGATGTAAATCCTGACTGTGTCATAATGCAAATGAAAGGCAAGGTTGGACGTAGTAAGTTGTCTTAATAAATTTTTTTTACAAGTTATCTAGAATTTGTACAGGTTCAGCCAAAACGTCATTGTGTAAACGTCACCGGGCCCGTAATAGTTAGATTTGAAGCACTGCGGGTTGTTCACTCATCCGAAATATTACGATTCAAGAACCCCATAATTACAAGATAGGCACCTTTGTCAGAGGCCGAAGACCAAACCAGTAAAAAGAAAAACAAAACAACAACAAGAACAGCAAAGTAAAGCCCAGGAGACTTCATATTTATCCACTGACACCGTGACGGAAATGGCTAGGCTAATTATGTAAAGATGTTATTCTCCGTCGCTGTCTCAGTAGAGTTTCAGTCTGAGTTTGGGTTGTACGGCGCGTTGTAACGGTCACTTTGTGCAATTCACGGTGTATCGACAAGGTGGTCTAGAGGCAAGGTGCTCGCCTCTCATGCCAAGGGTCCCGGGTTCTAAACCCGGGCAGTGCAGGCATGTTGGAAATTGGATTTTTCTCATATTTTCAAGTCCCTGGTCCTATTGGGGGGTAGGATCGAGTACCTAGTCTTCTCGGATAAGGACGAAAAAATTCGGAGGGCCCGTGTGCACGTTGCGCACGTTAAAGATACCTTGCAGTTGGAAATCGTAAAGAGCAGGCCGAAAGGCCGCTGCCCGGGCAAAATTGAAAATTGAAATTAATAGATTAAAATTTATCCATATCATCCCCCCTCCCCACCAGCAGCAACAAAATTTATTATTCATTATTAAATATATATTGTTATTAATAAATATTCAAATATTATTTGAGTTGTGTGTTGTGAACTGATGTGAGTTGTGAACTGCTGTGAGTGCGAACTGTTGTGAGTTGTGAACTGCGCCTAACAGGCTGCGTTACAATTTGCTCTGAGATAGAGAGAGAGAGTGAGCGAGACAGGGAGAGAGAAAGAAGCAATGCAGTGTGTTGAGCGCTTCGCAGGCAGCTCCATTCTGCTCTGTGGTTGACATGTTGTTTCTGTAAAGCGCATAGAGCATTTTAAATGGATATGCGCTATATAAATGCTATACATTATTATTATTATTATTATCGGAGCGCTTTATTTAACGTTTGGTATTCAGAGCTTCATCAATCTCAATTTCACAAATAGAATTAAATAGTTCCGCATAAATTAGTCAAATACTCAAAAGTTGTATAGATCTCAAAAGAGTTTAGTAAATGTGTAGGCCTATAAACGTTTTAAAATCAAGTTGTAGATCATAGCCTCTTCCAGAAGGGACAACAAAAAAACAAAAAATGAGTGACGAAACGTGTGCGCGAGCAAATCGTGATGTACCTTACCCGACAAAGTTGAGGAAGAGAGCAGTGGACACGTAGATGGAGACTAAATATGCCAGTCTTTCACCGGACGTTGGTGGGATGAAGAACACCAACACGGTCAGCGTGGACGTCACATTCAAGGGCAACAGTACACATAGGACGTAAAACAAGCTGTATCGCTTCATTTCGATTTGAAGCCTGACTCCTGCGTATTCGTAGCCGTTCATATCCACCCGTTCCTCTATCAGGTGCAAGCTTTCCACCAACCACTCTCCGTTGAATCCGTGGCCTTTGATAATGGAGCTCTGTTTGGAGGCTGTAATGTTCGAGGTGATACTGTATACCGTACGGAGATACGTTGATACTTCAACACCGTCGAAGGCCAAAAACACTGAGCAAGTCTGGGTGTCGAAAGGGAAATACAGCAGGTCAAAGTTGCAGTGAGTGGTTATGGTGATGGACGAGAGTGCAACGATGCGGCCATCCCAATACAATTTGACTTTGGCGAACGGGGGCATCATGGATGCATTAGAGTCTACGGCATTGCTGATGTACATGATGGGTTGCCAAATCCTGCGTTAGAAGCATAAAACAGTGTAGAATTCATTTGGCTGGCTTTAACTTTTAAAGAAACGTAACAAAACTAACGTTAACATTGAGCATAGCAACTTGACTAACATTTCTGTGATGGAGCAGGAAAGTGTGTCAAGCCCAACCTGCTCTAATAATAGGGTAGGGACAAGCAGAAGACTTAAGGCTGTGTTTTCATGTATACCGAAGCGGAAACGGAAACGGCAACGTCAAAAATCCACCAAGTGGTAAAAAGAAAGAGTGTTTCCATGCGTACGGAAACGTTGTTTGCCTACATATGACAACATTCTATTTGTGTTTAGATCTTTATTTAAGGAGGTTCGCTGCCCTTGGCATTTACACCTCACTTTTCTTGTTTTTATTTTCTTGTTATGTTATGGTAAGGATTCGTTTTTTAAATAGAATTTTGCCCGGGCAGCGGCCTGTTCGGCCTGCTCTTTTTGATTTCCAACTGCCAAGGTATATACATGTATATATTATATATGTATGTATCTTTAAAGTGCGCAACGTACACAGGGACCCTCCAAATTTTTGTCCTTATCCGAGAAGACTGGGTGCTCGATCTTACCTACCATAGGATCAGGGACAGGAACATATGAGGACAATCCCAAAATTCCAACATGCCTGCACCGACCGGGATTTGAACACAGTACCTTCGGCATGAGAGGCCAATACCTTCCCTCTAGGCCACCGCGCCCCGCAAAAAACATTATTCTATTTCACTACTGGAAGGGTTTTTGACTTTTGGCTGGGGTTTCCGTTTACATGAAACCCAGCTTGACAAAAATTTGCAGTTAGTACATAATTACATTTTTATCTCTACTCTCTTTTCAACACTACTTTAGAAAGTTTTAGGGTTATGGTGACGACATTTTCCGTGTCATCATGGCCATAACAGAAGCTTTTCAGAAATAGCGCTCAACTTGGTAACAAAAACATTTTTTTTTTAAATCTGGAAATTGTATGTAAATACATTTATTTCTCTTGGGGGGGGGGGGGTGGGGGGGGCATTTAACACACACACACAGTATTATAAATAACCTCCACCTAAAGATAATTATTAATACTCACATTTCGTTTGGCATGCCCACGCTTGATATGTTACCATAATCTTCCCTGTTCCATGCCAAGCTTTCATCCGTCCAGGTGGAAACTACAGCTACTGTAGTGGTCAGTCTCTGATTCCTTTCCGACACTTCCACCACCTGTTGGAGAAAGGACAGAAAGGAAAAAAGGAAAAATATGGAACTCCAGGAAATTTTTACTACTATACATGGAGCCATAAAAATTATCAAAAATCAACGAAATATATTTTTTTTTTTTAAATTTCTCAGTAACCCATCAGCAAATGGTAACAAGGCAGTATTTGAGACACATCTTGCCATTGACATTTGCCTACAGACAGCAATGATTTCCTGCATAAATATTAAAACAACAAAAAAAGTGTGTACAAACACTGTTTCCTTCAATGTCCTGCAGAATCGGGTAAGTGGGTGGAAGAAATTTGTTTTTCAGTACCTTAAGAATGAACAACGTAAGGGAAACCAGTCTTGTTCTTCAGTATCTGCAGAAATACTGAATTATGAAACCTAGCGCTATCCCTCGGTAACTATAGAATTATATATAATTATTATATCATGAAAACCAGTGCTGTTCTTCAGTATTGATAGTTTGGCACTATTGAAAGTCATAATAATGGGAAACTTTCCTCATTAAATAACCAAAGACTAACGTGGTTGCAAAAAGCGTCAGAGAACATGTAAACTAACAATAATAGGAAGCAAACTGGTGGTGACTTTGTCAAATATAGCCATAATTTGTGAAAAATCTAACGGAAAGATCTGTAGGCACAAGAGAAGCCCAAACAGCGAATACAAGACAACACTTCGTAGACTTTTTAGATGGCTTTTTTACGAGAACAGACCCTTCATAGGACACCAATTGCTGTGGTTTCCCCGAAAATGACATAACGTTGGCAAAAAAATCAACCCTTGTTCCAGGCTGCACACTTCCAAAACCTAAGTTCCACATCAAGCATAATTTATTGGCTCCGCACTAAACAGCAGTTTGCAAAAGTTAACATCACAACCTTGCCCAAATTTAGTGCTAACCTAACATACCGTAGTCAGCCAGATCCCAACATCCAGGTATACACTTTCCCCGGGGGGCACAGGAAACACCTTGCTGGCCACTACTGGACTTGCAGCGATATCATTGTACAATCGCGAACGTGCCATCTGGTCAGCAGTCAGATTGCCAATTGCCCAGGTTCTGGAGATCATGATGCCAGTTACCAAGAACATCCGCAAAGGAAGCAAATAATTCATCTCTGTGTTGATGTCAATATTAGTAACGCCTTTGTTACGGTGGACTTTCTAGAGAAGCATTCCTGCGTCAGTCCGACTTAGATTTGCATAGGGTTTCCCTAGGGGTTTGCATGATTAGCGAAGGGACAGATTTCCTACACCAGACCAACGGCTGAGCGATGTCGTAACCAACGGATCTGTGATTGTTAGGAACGATTTCATTTCTATGAGAGCAAACTTGAGGTCCGAATGATGTAAGATTACTGACAGAGTAAAAATACTTCGATCTGAGCTGTTAAAGATGAAATTAATAATATGGAGCCATATTATCCGTCACTTATATAAGCATTTAAACATCGGCGATGCAAATTCAAGTGTCCTTTGTCCTAACACCAATCACGGCTGCAGAAATCAAGACGCCCGGCTACGACATGGAAGTGAATTTTGCTATTTATAAACAGTGCATGTTTCAGATCAAATCCCAATCTCTGTTCTTATCTTTTCCAACTCCACTTTTTGCACAACTGAGAAATTCGTCGTTAAAGGTTTGCAGCTATAGTAATATAAGGAATTAGAATAAATCGGAACTGTGAAACACCTTGATAAGTGCCACGACGCATTTTAAAGAAATGTCAAAGTATGCATTTATCATACCTTTTCTAAGATCTCCAGTATTTCAGAAAACGGAAATAAAACGAACAAGAGCTAAGGGCGCGAAATCTGCCCACAATTTCATTAAAATTATGACAAGGAAGGTCCAAATTTCTTGTTGACATTATCCAGATCCCAACAACACAGCAGATTCTGTGACTAGTATGTGAAAGGCTCACATTATCTGCACTCACCTTACTTTTAACGCTGTAAAAGAATCACATGACCATTACCTCGCCATAACGCGTGATCACTCGACAGGGACAATTTTGTCAACAACATCAGAGCCATTATTGGCGCGCGTCAATCAGTGAATTAAAGAGGTCAGCATAATATACCGGTAGGCTACTATCGATTTTTTTTTAAACGGGTGTTGACTGAGTCCTCGACCATAGGGCCTAAAGCCTGGGATTTTATTCATGGGACATACGAAATCTGAAAGACTCTTCTGTGTGACCTCACGAAACTGATAAGCAGTTTATACCTCTCTCTCTCTCTCTCTCTCTCTCTCACACACACACACACACACATACACAAACACATACATACAACCCACCTTAAAGCTACATTATTTTCCTATTTTTTTTTCCTCTCATAACGTTCAAAATTCCTCATAATCTCAGTTTGTTCATGCAGTTAGAATTAAACTGAAACGATAAATGAATTCTACGAAGAAAAGCAGCTCCAGGTTGAACTATAAAATCTAACATTATAAAATAATGATGCATATAATTATATATCCACGGAAACGACCGAGAGGACGACTGGCAGAAGATGGCAGGATGATAACAGAAAGCATGAGCAGATTCAACCAGAGGACAGAACCAAATGGAAGGAGTCTGCGGAGGGCCGCATTCTGCGACTACAGTGGATGAACAACGCCCAAAAGAAGGAGCAAAAGAAGAAGAAAAAAATTAATCATTATACAGAATCATTGCTATAGTTTGTCAGCTGCCCCCTCCCCCCTTTCTACCACTATAATCTCAACTCTGCACAAATGAATGATGTATACTTTAAAATTCAAAAGGAGATTACGTGATCAATGAATCATCTGGAGAAAATGGTTTGAAAGTTACTTCCTTGTATTCTTGTAAACTAATCAAATTACGTGGCAATTTGAAAAAGTTGACATTTTTTATTTAAATTTCGATTTCATTTTATTGCACACACGCACGCAAACGCATAATGTCATACCCACACACACTGTTTTTTTTGGGGGGGGGGGGAGGGACGCTGAATCAACTCTTAATAACCCCAGGCCGCCATGATTTTCATAATACTTGTTATTTTTGGATTTGATTATTGAAGTAAAGCCAAAGAGGTTAATAAGAGTCTTTAAGGCTAAACTTGTCAATTGTCTAAAAATCCCCAACTGTATTGAACACATTCACAGTGGACGTAGCTGACATATGGAAGGTTATTTTGTACAATACGATGTTGACTTTCAATGAAATAAAACATCGCTCCTGAAACACTGTTTAATGGCACCCTTGTGTTAGCAATGGATGGCATCCCCAGTAAGGCTTGGCGAGGTGAAATAGTTTTAATTAAAGAGGAAAGGTCTGTGCATTCGGTTTTAAAATCTCATGAAAGTTCTCTGTACCACAGACCTATCGGACATCTCGTTTCTTTTTAGAGTGCACACAAAACAAATCTCGAAGTAATTTAAAACTGGTGCGATTTACCGCAATTACATGTAATTGCAACACGAAACTTTCATTTCTATCGACTGTGTCCACTGAAATGTGTACAGACAAACAGAGAATTATTTATCTCATTGGCACATTCTGGTAGATTAACATTGTTTGCTGATCCTAGTCAGCGGTTATCTCTTTCATGGAAATTTCACGACCTACTTGTTGTCAGTGGCTGGTCTACTATTAAACTAATGAACCTTAAGTGAAGTCAGAATAACGGGGGACAGGGGTGACGATTTGTTTGTTCTTTCGGGGTTTTATGCGTAGGTCTTTTGGCAATTCAGTGATACTATATCAGAGACGTGAATCCTTGCCCTGCAGGCAGCTGAGTGCTTTAAAAAAGCCACAAGAAATGAAATTAGTTAAAGTATAAGCCCTCCCAGGTGAGTCTTGAACCTTGAACCTCTCCTACCCAGGTCAAACGCTCTAACCACTAGACCACTCAGACGGCCTTTCACATAATCAAGCACTGCACATGTGAAAAAACAATAACTGATTCAATAGTTTTAATGCCTTTAATGGTTGTATTCCAAGAGGATGATTAGTAAGCACCATGATTTCAAATGACACATTTTACAATCAAATGAACTCTACAGAAAACAACACCTCTTAGACCATGAGTAGACCAACACATTAGAAGCTCTGAAATCTGGATTTTCATAGCACAGTGATTCTCAAGACGGAGGCAGTTGGCTCCAAGGGGAGGAATTTCAAATCAACAGGAAGGCATTCTAGCCAGGGGAGGAATTGGGGAAGAATTTTAGACAGAGGAAATTGTGGGCATTGGATCAAATAGAAATCCTATGCTCCATTGAAAAAATGGTTTCTTTTTTCATTTTTGCAATTGATAAAGAAATTTGGTTTCAGAAACTGTTTCAATAATTAAAATAATGAGAGATACCCAGTTCTTAGTCTGTAGTGGGGGATATATTGGGTTGCCACTTTCACGGTGTTGTTGTTTTTGTCTAGCAGCTTATAAAAACAGCTCCTGTGATTGGTTGGTATTTCTAGCAGTTTATAACAGCAGTTGTGATTGCTTGCTATTTCCAGCGGTCTATATCAGCAATTGTAATTGGTTGCAATTTCTAACAATTCCCAACAGCAGTTGTGAATGGTGCTATATTTGGCGGTTTACAATGGCAGGTGTGGTTGACTGTCCCCTTGAAGAATGACTTTGTCTGTTGTGTCGGGTGCTAAATCAAATATTGCTGGCGAATCAAATTTCTTCCCTTTGACCAGATCTTCCAAACCCTGAAAACGCAGATAATAGTAAATGTTAGTCAAAGTGTCAAATATGAAAGAAAAAAAAAAAAGCCCAGAGAGACAAGCGGGTCTTTTGTGCGTATTGTTTAATTTCTTGACTGTAAAAAAAAAAAAAATCACTGATCTCACACTGAAAACCCAATTTTTAGCAGGAAAACTATTTTACACAGACTCATCGAATATAGAAACTGTGCAGGATTTCAGATAAAACGCCACACTAGTTTACATTACCAGCTTCAGTGTTTCACCCAAAACTGTCGCTGACAGTGACAAAACTCAGGAGCACAATCTTGTCCTTCGCACCTTGATTTATAAATATTGACATCTATTTAGATTTCATAGATCATCTTACCTAAAGCCCCACCCCACCTCTAACCCCAAATAATCCAGAGAGAGAGAGAGAGAGAGAGAGAGAGAGAGAGAGAGAGAGAGAGGGATACATAGATATAGATAGAGAGAGAGGAGAGAGAAGGAGACAGAGAAAAGAGATAGATAGATAGATAGATAGATAGATAGATAGATAGATAGATAGATAGATAGATAGATAGATAGATGGATGGATGGATGGATGGATGGATGGATGGATGGATGGATGGATGGATGGATGGGTGGGTGGGTGGGTGGATGGATGGATGGATGGATGGATGGATGGATGGATGGATGGATGGATGGATGGATGGATAGATAGATAGATAGATAGATAGATAGATAGATAGATAGATAGATAGATAGATAGATAGATAGATAGATAGATAGATAGATAGATAGATAGATAGATAGATAGATAGATAGATAGATAGAAAGAGAGGGGGGTAAAAGAATGAAATCAGGAAGAAAAAGAAAAAGGGAATGAAAGAGGAGATACTAGGAGTGTAAGGGGAAAATGGATGGGGAAGATGAAAGAAGTGGAATTTACACATTTAAATACAAATCAAGAGTAATACGTTGTAGAAACATCAACAACAACAACAACAACAACCACAAAAGATCTGTGAAGGCACAATCATTAGAGATAGCAAAAAACCATGTGTATATATATTTGTTTTGGTGTGTTACTTTGCATTGCATTTCGAATTTTAACAACGAAGTGATTATTGATCATTCCCGATCTTATTCGCAGAGATGGGGGTTTCTTAAGGTTTCGTGATGTCTACTATGGAAAAGTTCCTCCAGACTACCGTGGTCTACCGTGGCACAATGCCTAGTGTCCACGATTATCAGTTGGAAAATGTGGCTTCAATCTGCCTTGGGTTCAACCCCATGACGGAACTTTTTTTTTTTTTTTTGCAACCTAGTACTGCTCATTATTAGAAATCATTTTTTTTTTTCCGGCCAAGGATTTTGCAAAATTGATGTCGTGGAGAAACTTATCATTTTATAGTGTGCTCCAGATTACTTCTTTTATTTATTCCTTTTCATTAAACGGGACAGTTGCTAATTAGAAATAATAATGTAAATAAATGATTTCTTTTAGTCAGTGTGAACTGAAAATTTCGTCTCTCTCTGTCGTGACTTAGAAAGTTAGATCCATCCTGTATTTACTGAAAATATATTTTAGGGGTCTTCTGCTTCGGCTATTTGTCATGTTTTGTTTTATATGCTACCGTATTACTTTTTGGTTTGCATGGAAGTTTAATTTTAGTTCATTTCTATCTGCTCTGTCTTACATTCTCTGTGACTTCACACCTGACAAAAAAATCCTAGTCACAATTTTATAGTCTGGATCAAAGCAACGATGATCCGATGGGGGGAAAGCAGAAAAAAAAAGTAACAACAATAAAAAACAAAAAGTCAACTCTTGCGGAGATTCGAAACCCCCCCCCCCCCCCTTACCAACTTGGCAGGCGAGTTTACTTAGCATGCCACCGGGGAATCTCGGTAAAAGCGTTAGTAAGTAGGGTCTCTGCTACAGAGGACACGATAACCGATAAATATCGCTAAAAAAGACAACCTGGTACATCATTACCGTAAGAAACACCATGAGTTAGCTACTCCGAATCGAGTGAAGAGCCTATAATTATTCAACAAAACAAGCCAGAATCGTGATCTAAGGGAGCTATTTCTAAATAAAATCATGTAACAAGATGGTGTTAGGCCATAGGGTGAAGTGTAGATATGGTGTAGATGAACCATTCATGTGGGTTTCACTCTTGCTACTGCGGCTGGTTAGGCCGCAACATTCACTCGGTTCGTGCCAGGGCGGTAAAACTGCTCACACTGTCAAAGAAGAATATAAGTCTATCGTAGGGCACAAAAAGACGTTTATTCAATAACACACACACCTGCTCTCGACTGGGGGAAGAGACGCAGTCGTGTAACAGTATACCAATTAACAACAAGACAAATGTATACATGTAATGTCACATGGCATAGTTAACACGACTAGCATAATAATAATACATATGTATAAAACGTAAATAAATCAAGAGTGAAGATAATAAACACAACATGAGATGCGCGATATCAGAGAGAGAAAAAGAGAGAGAGAGAAAGAGAGAACAATATTATCCAAAGACTTCTAAACATTCAGTACGCACTAATATCGTGGTCGTCGATATAACATAACATTTTTATGAGCAAACACTCTGCTCGGTTAGGCTAATAGTATACGGCATTTCAGTAGGCTACATGTATCTAAAACAATATAAACAGCATAACCACAGAACTCTTTCATAATTCCAGAGTCTAATATACTTATGAGGAAAATACAGATCTATTGTTTACAGAGTTACACTCATCGTAAATATCTGATAGCATCTGATATTATCATCTTAAAATCAGCAAGAACAGTATTATAAGTATTAAAGAGCACGTACCTGTCAAAGAAGAATATAAGTCTATCGTAGGGCACAAAAAGACGTTTATTCAATAACACACACACCTGCTCTCGACTGGGGGAAGAGACGCAGTGCTTGGGGCGGCGATGAGTTCTTTTGTTTCTCGGGGGCCTCAGCATAGTGCTGTTGGCCCCCTAAGCAGTGCTTGGGGCTTGACAGGCCCGGGGTTTTATACGATTCTTTCCCATCCTCCCACGGTCTTGGGGGCGGGTCAGTCTAACTGTCGCTCACAGTTAAGCACTGTGATTGGAACACGCTCCTCTAAGACAAAACACTGAATGCCAAAATACCACATACCACAATCACAAAACAAAAAATCCATCTGCGAATAAGATCAGAATCTTATTCACAGCATGGCCAAAATTTTGATATTGGACCTGGATGTAGGTTTTTTTTTTAGGAATAAAATCATAATAAAATTTTACAGTATTTCTTACTACAGAAAGTTTTACCTTGGTTTGTGTACATTTTGTAAAATAAATGTATAATCAAGTGATTTCCAAGGCTCCAGCGAGTTATGCTCAATCTAATTATTGTAGTTTTACGTTCCATTTACAATTCTCTACTGGTAAAAAAATGCTATGTCGTCTTTATTTCTAGGCAGGAAAGATTTTCAGGAGAAGGGATTATAGTCTTCAGTTATCCAAGAACCATTATCAAAGAAAAACAAAAATCAGTGTAGAGATGCCAAATGACAATACAGTGTCACTCATTGTAAGTAAAGTTTAATCACACAAAGAAAGGTAACTATAGCTTTGCAACTTTAAGAACGGGGGATATTTTCAATATATAAAACACCACAGCAAATCAGCGAATTATCCGTTATGATTTTGTTTGTTTGTTTATAGTTGATGAAAGACTTAAAATCTGAGAGATTATACACGTACACGCAAATTTTTCCATTTTAAATTCTTTTTGGAATTCATTGTATACTGGTACACCTAGTTTGTTTTTTTGTTGTTGTTGTTGTTGTTAGTTGTCTCTAATGCTGGGTGTGTCTAACGCTGGATGTTGCACACTGCGGCCTATACAACTTTTTCTCTCTTTTTTTTTAAAGCTTCCCAGTCCCCTGTGTTTCTGCACTCTTTTTGTGTGCACAGTAAATGTAATATTAATAGATCTAATTAAGTCTTCATATGAGCTTTCACAACAGAAAGTCAACATTCATTGCATACTATTAGTGTTAAGTGATGATGTTTCACTATTCTGTTCCTCTCTCTCCCTATCTCCTCTCTCTCTTAACACAACAACTCATAAGTCCATCTTCCAGTCATCACATTTAATGGAACAAAACAGCTGTTCTACACAATACACTAAATACTATTTCTTTGATTCTATTTCTTGATGTTTTATTCAAATATACTGGCCATATACCAAAATAATACTTGTTTGGAAATGAAATAGTACCTGTGACTGCATTTGAACTTTTCATTTTCTACTTGACTATACTGATAAAAAAGAACAATGAATGTGTAATAATTATGAAAGGGTACACTGTCCATACCACTTGGAACATGCAGTTAGTAGCACGGGGACACAAATCAGGAAATGGACACAAAAGAGACAAAATTTTTCAGCATTTCTGAAAAACAAATTTCCTTTTGTACATCAAGTGACAAGTAGTGCTGAAATCCACTCGGCTGTTATCATATAAATACATTATACATGTTTGATCTTTAAAAGAAACATTCTACCCTGAGCAATCACTTAAGATTAGTACTTTTACAGAAAACAGCTGATGTTTACATCATATGATGAAGAGAAAAACACATCTGTTCAAGTATTCAAATGAAGGGTTTGACCGTAAAATGCGATAAGTGCCATTTGTACAAAATCAGAGATAAGCGCATCAGATCATATCTCGATGTGAGTTACAAGACATGATTTTTTTAAAAATCCACAAAAAGCAGTATATCCAAAGGCAGTAATCTATGAAATCATCTCTCTTTTATGCAAGCTGTTGTTATGACTACGTATGCATCCCAAACGTTTTGCGTTAGGGACGCGTACGGATACATCTCTCTCTATCTTGTAGTCTAGTGGACCATTCGGGGCACCACAGGTGATCTGGCAACCAGCATCCTCCAATTCTCTTGGTTTTCTGATACATATACACTACAGTGCCGTCGTCGCGTTGAATAAAGAGAAAGTCAAAATAGCAGATTAGTGGCAGAAGAGAAAAAAAAAAGCAATAAAAATAACGCAATATTATTTTATGTCCTCTTTTCTTTTCATTATCGGCATACTGTTGCACTTGTTGTGCTCTGATTGGGGGGCGGGGGGGAGTGTGTCGATATAAGAGGAAAGAATGGAATAACACGTCGAGTTAGGGGGAAATATTAATTTAGTAGCATTAAAGAAGGAACAGGTTGGGACTTAAAAATTGTGCCAAGTTACCCAGAATGTTGACAAAGGCCATGTCGAGATAAATGGATTGGACTGTACCTATCCTTAACTCCGTCCTTATTTTCAACCTTAAATCTTATTGAATCCCTAAACCTGCCCTTTCAACCAAAGCACAGGGGGAAAAAAAAAGAAAATCTGAAAGAATAATTAACTCAGGCTGTTGTTAGGTGTATTTTGGGAGGAGCTCCGTAGCTATGGAGTCACCCTAGCGCAAAAAACATGTGGGATGTACGTACTTGTAACAACATTCTTTCTGCATAATGCGATAAATGTCACACTGCTTTTGTAGGCTAAACTTAACAAATGCAAAGGGGAATACCCTCACTTATCATAATCTACATCTACATCTAAAATAATGACTTATAAACAAGATTAAACACTAGAATCTACTTCAAGATAGTAGTCAGATTCTAGCTCTAGATCTAGAGACCAGGCAGAAGCTATACAGATTCCACTCAGTTTGTGAGGACTACTACAGGATCTCGCATAGATATTTCTACACATTGATCTAGACCTATAATCTAGACTTACAGCAGATTTAGCAGAATTCACCTTGAATAGAACCTTGGATTTAGATTTATCAATTCACTCATCTACATTTAGAGGGCCGCTCCAGCTGTTTGACAAACTTTCTGAAAAAATGTCGATGAATTTATCTCATTTTTCTGAAAAAAACCACCCATTTGATCAGGGCTATCATCAAAAGCAAGTAAATAATACTTTTGTTGAATGAATTTTATATAAAATATATGGTAAGCTCTTTTAACAGCAGTTAACAAAAAGAGCTAATTGGAACAAAAATTGATACTTTTCTCAAAACGAGAAACATAATGTATTCACATTTTCAAAATGCTAACATACTCTTAAATAGTACAAGTCTCCCGCGTACTGTCCTCCATATCTCAGACATGTCCACTTGCAAAAAGGGATTTGCCTTTGACCCAGGGCTTGCTTATGTGCGCATCCTCTCCTTCATCTGTAATTGCACTAATGAAATAATGATGGCTGTGCCCATAGTTCAGTAGAGGTCCAAAAGGAAATGCATTCCATCCTGTGGGAGCAAAATAGGAATAACTGATTAGTTCAAATTGAGAAAGGTTTGTTTTCTTAATTACTAATTTATTTAATGTTACCTCACAAACAGAGCCTATAGTAGCTGGAACTAATGTGAATGTAATACATACATAATTATTTTCATTTCATATAATATATGTCATAATTCATGTTCAGCATTTTTCAAAGATTGCCTGAAACTTGATAAACACAACTGGTCAATAGAAAGGAGACTGAGTTAGATTAGTTGACACTTAAGAAAACTTGCACCAACAATGAAATAATCTTGAGACCATTTCTTTTATAATAATATTTGTGAGTATATTAAAGACTAAATTTTGTCCAAATTGGATATAATGTAATCTATCATCAAAAATTGAGGCTGCACAGTTTCATAATTTTTGGTCAAGTAGTCATGGCGCTTTCGTTGCTTACATACTCACCCTCTAGCTCTGTTATAATAAGATGATAATAATGACTGAGGTGCAATTGCCCAAGCCAGTGAGCCTCAAACACTGAAGGCTTAACATCAGAAAATATAACCAAAGGGCTAACAACAGCCTAATTATAACCAAGACATAGAACAGCAAAGTATAAGCTGAGCCACATAATAGATTTATCTACATTCTAAGACATAATTATTTCACCGTGAAAATGTATTGCCAGACTTTCACACTACTGCATTAAATCCATCTTATACAAACCACTGACAAGAAATATGCCAATACAAATATTAAAAAAAAATTTTATCCATTCACTAACCTGTGCAAACAGGCAGCACCTAGTTTGAATCACACTAGATAATATTTTACGAACTGTTATCCCCCCTTGGAGTCATTTTAAGAAATGACAGACAGCCCACACTGTTTTGAAACTGTTTTGTCTTTTAAAGCAGTATGGAATTAGAGATCCCCAAGCTTAAACAATAAATGCCTAATGTCTTTCTAAATGCATATGTCACTTTGGGGGCAGACTGAGCTGTTATCTGTATCTCATACTACCTGGTTCTATGACTTTCAGGACTATATGTACATAATAAATCCACAACAAAGACAAAGTGTCAGAAAGAAAAAATGCAAGTATTGTTTCAAATTTCCAAATAAACTTGTTTTTCACATTCACACAAAAAAGTGTCACATTTGTTTTAATTACATCAGATTTGAAATGAAGAGAATAACAAATTATCTGAATTAGTCCCAGCAGGTTTCAACTAGAAATCTTTCCCAGATTAGATCAAATTATTCTCAAGTCTCTCCACTTACCAAATTGGCCTGTAGGAACTTTTCTTATGTGCAAGGTCAAAAGCACGTAGCCCTTGTGTGAGGCATTCCAGCCATTTTATTCATTTTAACTTCTTGTGGTGTTTTTACAGCACCCACACATCAACAATTTGTTTTGGACCCAAGAGTTATTGTTATAATCTTCTGTGTTCAGAAAGGACATAAGCACCATCTCTGCAATGAAAAGAATGGAAACACCTTCATTAAGAAATAAATGAAATATTTTACTTTTGCCTCCAAAGGTACAGTTTTATAATTATGACCATGAGACGGGGCCTTTTTAATGATCCTTTCAATACTTGAGGTAATTGGGATATGCTAAACATATCATAAGCAGCTAATAAAAAGAGCTAGAAAGAAAAAAGGCTTGTAAAAAAAGCTGGGGAAAAAGAGAATACGAGGAGAGAAAAAAAAGGACCATAAAATAAACAAAACAAAAGTGAGGAAGAAAAAGGGTACAAAGAAAAAAAAGGAACCACAAGAAAAATAAAAGAGAATCCATTCAGCCATAGGCTGGAAAAGACTACTAAAAATGTGAATATTATGACAGTCTTCTCAAAACCGTAAAATTTGCTCATTAACTCTTTGTGTGCCAATCATGGACATATCAATTCTTTTGCTGGTCACGTTTGTGCCAGTCACCGGTGTATTGGTGCACAAGAATGCCAGGCTATTCTGTGTCGGGAAAAAAGAAAGTTGACTTCTATTAATAGATGTTGCTGTAGTTAGTCTTCCTTCATTTCCCGTACATGTACTAGTTTCTTCCTGCATAGGCAAACATGGAAAAATTCACGGCACACAAAGAGTTAAATACATTAATATACATACCCACGTATTCTACAATGGATGATTATTATGATACACACAACGTTAATGAAAATTAATATTAGCATTGGATGATTAAAATTTCAATAGGCAGAAAGGTCACACTCATGAATAACCATGAAATTAGGTAAGGCACAACAGAAGAAACGATGAAGAGGAAAAATATTTAGGCAAAGCATCACTGGAGATAATTATTACAGTGCGGCTGTCAAATAAGGGCTATAATCCATCTTAATCATTCAAATGTTCTATAATTTTGATTACTTCCCTTACATCAGATGTCGCCTGCTTCTTAAGGGGACTGAAAACAGTAATTTGGGATTTTGACTTCAGACCATTTAATATGCTCAGTGTTGCACACAACCCTCTCCAGTACATGTATACAGGGACAATTTCACAAAACGTTTTAGGACAGTGATTTTCAGATGTCATAAAAACAACAGAAAAACTGTGGGGTCGCAGCAGGGCTATAAGCAAAGTCAAAATTGGGCAAAAAGAAAAGGTTATATGTTGGGAAACCCTGCGTGAGAAATAAAACCCGAACAATACAAAGCAAACTAAAGAGAAGACAGAAAATACACAAAATTTTCGGCTTTCGCCTTTGTCAGAGTGAAAAAAAATCGAACAATAAAAGATTTCAACAGGAAATGTATAGAAATGAAGCATACCAAAAATAAAACTTCATCTTGTTCACAGGCTCTACCATGCTTTTAATGCTCTGTCATGACATGTACAGTACCAGTATATTTCAAAAGCTCATGCTGTAGTTTCTTGTCCTTTGCAAAGAAAGATGATCACAATTTCATTATCTCTTCTACCTGGTTGTTTGAGTGTGCGATGATGACTGATCAGCAGGATCCATTCCATGAACTGTCAGTTGCAGCGAGAGCATGGAAACACTGTAGACCGACTGCACTGGGAGGAGGTATTTTCTCTGCTCTTTCACTGCTGCCACTTCTGCGCAGTCCTTCATTCATTCATTATAGCCATTTCTTCATTAAGGAAGACAAAAGACAAAAAAAAAAAAGACATAATCTGCTCGACATCTGTATGCAAATATTCATATTCAAGGAACCTAAATGTATAAACTATGCCCAGCATCCCCAAATTCAACCAGAGTAGATCTGTATTGGATTTCCGTTGTCGTGGTAGGATTATGAGAGGAGCGCATTCCCTACATCAAACCAGCGTTGGTGTGATGTCATAACTAGCAGATCTACGTGAGAACAATGTGCAAACTTGATGCAAATCCTACACACCGGCTTGTTGCAGGATTAGTGACTGGTAAACATGGAAGACATTTAACGAAGTAGGAGTTGCACAGGCAGAGAGGACATCGAAGTTGCAGTTTACCTCAGTTTACTGTGAGAAACCATGCAGTGGGTTACAGTTCTACTTAATTTTCGATATTTAAAACCAGATTTGACGATGAAAGCTATTTCTTTTCTCAAAAATGTATGAAAATGTTATTCTTTGGAAATAAACTGGTTTATATAGGAATTTAAAAAATAAAATCACTTAGGTGAAATCATATAAAAGAGATACTGAAGGAAAACTGACAGGGATTATTTTGAAAAGTGCTATAGGTAGATGAATTTACAATGTAAAAGGAGGGCATCTTGTGCTCTTTGCTAAAAGTTTTGTTGCAGTCTGGAGGATGAGGGGGAAAAGATGGGTTTGAATTAGTTGCAACCGTAGACTAGGTTTAACTCCAATCATAAACGTGTACAACAATAGCAGGATGCAATCTAAGAGTGAATTCATATGGTGATTATACTTCCAGTGATGCTTTGAGCACTTCAGGGCCAGACAACTGAGACAAAAGTGATGTAAAAAAAAAACAGGATCAGGACTTCGATTTATGAAAGCTGCCTTATTGGACAGGTATAAATGCTCCTGTGTCTTACATTCACCATCCTTTGTGCAAGTCAATTCATTGAAAAAAAGGAAAAGACATTGGAAAAGAAGGTGCAACATCACCTTCAATTCTAATTCTTGACAACCTCGTCTACATTTTATAGTTTTGAGTCGCTTTTTTCTTACAAGGGTATGTTTTTTTTTTTTTTCAACATGTCAATAAACGCCCTGAATTTTATGTCGGACAAATTCACAACTCTTTTATTGTTCAAGTTAAAGCATGTCTGACCTTTTGTTCCACCTTTGTTTGAGCATTCTGAACTGATTAAAAGGATGTTTTTTTTTTAAAGGAGTGAGGGACCCCAGCAAAAGTTTACCCTACCTTGCACACTACATCTGACTATGTGGTTGGGACAACACTTTTCCGATGACTGTACAACCCAAGAATAATACCGTGGTACCGGCTCCAGTGGCTTTTCCCTTGTTAGGTTATCTTCAGATGAGGAATTTAAAAAAAAATACACTGCAGGTAAATCAAACCAACAGAAAAAAAAAAATATTAAAACCAACATAACAATTTCTCCTTTCAAAACATGTAGGTTGTTTTTTTGTTTTTTTTTCAGTAAACACTCTTGTTTTCATGTGAGACAAATTCATGATAATTATTTTCTTTTCAAGTGAGCTCAAGGTGAACTTTATTTTAGAAAACAGAAAAAAGAAAAAAAAAAGTGGCACGGGGACTCCAGCACACATTACCCTACTTAGCTACACTAGGTGTGCCGTTTGACTATGTGGTTGCGAGAGCACTTTTCCCATGACATGGACTAATACCCTAAAGTACCAGTTGCCCCTTAAGATCTAAGGAAGTAGGTTCTAATCCGTATGTTTTGTCCGGCCTACCCCCGACCAAACTCCACCCCAGCACTCAGACCTCAGCAGCGTCTTAAGGGAGGAAACTCGCCAGGTTAGTTGGGCGTGACTAACCGTGCGAGTACCTTGGTCGACCGTCGACCTCAACGCTACATGGAAGCAGGAGCCAGTAACCACCCGGGTTTCCCCAAAGTGGCTGTTCTGTACTATAAATGATTTGAGGTCTTTATTTTAGGAGGTTCGCTGCCCTTGGCATTTACACCTCACTTTACTTGTTTTATTATTTCTTGTTCTGGCGGGGAGGGGGGGGGGGGGAGATGATATGGATAAATTTTAATCTATTAATTTCAAATTTTGCCCGGGCAGCGGCCTTTCGGCCTGCTCGTTACGATTTCCAACTGCCAAGGTATCTTTAACGTGCGCAACGTGCACACGGGCCCTCCGAATTTTTTCGTCCTTATCGAGAAGACTAGGTACTCGATCCTACCCCCCAATAGGACCAGGGACTTGAAAATATGAGAAAAATCCAATTTCCAAGAACTACTCGATCCTACCCCCCCCCCCCAATAGGACCAGGGACTTGAAAATATGAGAAAAATCTGCCCGGGTTTAGAACCCGGGACCCTTGGCATGAGAGGCGAGCACCTTGCCTCTAGACCACCTTGTCCCCTCTGTACTATAAATAAATTTGGGTTTTTCTTATATGACACACAATCCACATCTTGTCTGTTGTTATGGGTTTGACCTCTTTATGCATTAAATCGTATATTAAATTTATTCCTTTATTAACCTTACTCATAAGGTTTTCTTTTCATTGAAACACTTGGGTTTATCATTATTCCATAAAGATATGCGCCTCTTAATAAACAGACTTCAAAATTTTGCAGTTTCAAAATATTAACAACTCAAGAGCATGATTATCTACCTTTGCCCTTGACACTGTCTTCGTTTTTATTACAAACCGGAAGTGGGAATCGATATTACTTAATCGACTGCCAATAACTTCATTGAATATGATAACAAAATCAATACTTATTTCTGAAAAATCCCTCCTCTCCATATTCTTTCTCTACATTTACATTTCCCTCATCACACCTTGTTTTTGCCCATAGTTTTTTTTTCATGTTTTTAAATGTCCACATGGCTTGGGAATGACATCATCATTCAGTATTAAGGGAACCAAAATCGATACCACAAAGATACCATTCCAAAGGATAAGGACTAAGGACACTTATAATATAGATAGAGTCCACTAGGGAATGAAAATGTAACGTCCTAATTATTTTCTACATTATAAGACAACCACTTTTAAGAAACAAAATTCGATACCAAAACAAACTATCCATCACCCAAGAGGGGAGCTCACATATCACTTTATCTGCTCGAACTTAAAATTGCCAACAGAACACACAGATATCCATATTATCAGGTGAACTTACATAAATAAATGAAACATAACAAGAAATAATTGACATTTATCCGTATCTGTAACACAGGAACTGGATCAAAATCATAATTTTCAGACATTCCAAGATATTGAATACAGGGAAGAAAATTTAAGAAGAATAATCTAGAATGTGCAATATAAATACCAAATATGAAAATTACAAAATCATTTAAGGGAATTGGACAAAACTATAATCAACACGACGAACTTCGTTAGTGCAGTTCGGCATTCATAAAAAGAAGAAAACACATGGATATTAACCCTCATCCTGCGCAACACGCAAGGCACATTTTGCAAACCGAGTCCTGTGGGAGACCAATATATTGTATAGCAACGCTGGTCCCTTGTGTTTTGTTTATTTGGTTGCTGCGACATCGTTTTTTTCACGTTTTTTTCCACACCATTTTCGCTTGCTTATCTATCCTGTCACCCCTACTATGTCTAACAAAATGGTATCGCACAATTACATTTATTACAATGTAACTATTTGTAATTATTCGTCATACTCATGTAATAGTACCTAGGGTCTAAAATTCGAACTGCGGAAAATCTTGGGGAAACTTTTGACTTTGATGCTGGTTGTCGTCTACATGTGAAATGAGAAGAAAGGGGCCATCTGCATCTGTAATGATGAAGTCCGATGTAATACTAGGGCATGCTGCATTAGGGCGTCTGTCGGTAGGTTTTTCATCAGGGGAAACTGGGAGAAAATGATTGACTTTTTTGTTGGTCACTGTCTGTATTTGATGTGGTAATTAGGGAGATATTGTGTTGCTTTGATTAAACCGCTTTTCAATACATGTGTGCACTCTACCAGCAGGAAATCAAATCTCTTGCTAAAGGTGTGCTAAAAAAAATTAACATCACAGTACATGGAACATTTACATAGTTCAGCCGGGGGCGGGGGGGGGGGGGGTGGTGAAGGAGGAGGGAGAGAGAGAAGGCAATGTCACTGTACATGTGGCCAGTAAATTAAGTGCCTGGCTTAAAAAATAATTTATTCACCTGAATGGCCTGACTTGGGGACAAAGCACGCAGCTCTTGAGAAATGGATCAAACCTGTGTTAAACGGCATGTAAACGCAGAAAGTTCTTGATTATGCACCTTCTGCTTAACAAGAGAACATACTGCATCTCAACACATGTACTGTATCCAAATGTCATAGGGGTCACTTACGATTAATCCACCATTATTATTGTTATTGTGTTCTAGGTAAACACGATACACGTGTTCAAAAGGACCTGACTGACCCTACCGCTGAGGTTATCGGCAACTCACGAACGATCGCCTGACGGGGGGCTGGCTATCCCCGCACAGGGCGTTATGTGGATGAGTTCACTCAACTTGGGACGAGGGTTAAAGTGTGTTAGTGATTTCTTCGGATTATTCTCATATTTTTTTTCTTTTTAAAGAAATTACCAAAGTAATTCAGGAGAAAGAGGAGCCTCTTGATACTGAAAACCAGAAACAAAGAACTTCCATTGAGTGTTTGGCATTCATCCAACAAACGACAGTGGACAATAAACTGAATCAGGGATTTCCCTTTACTTTTTTTACCTGCTTTTTAAGTCTCTCTCGGTTTGTGTTGAACATTGCTGACTTAGATAGGTGTCACACAGAGAAAGTTCTTCGCCACATGTCACTCGCCACTTGCTATGGACTGAAGGTGGCATGTTGATTTCCGTTCGTCACTTGTGCAAATTTTTTCATCACGTCACTTGCCATACGTGATTAGCTTAATGAAAAAAGTCACACACCATACGACTTCAAATGTGTTACACAGAAAAGGTCGCATGCTATATCCTACTTGCTAAAAGGGTGAAGAACATGGCAGACAGCGCCACATTACTTTTCATCTGGTGGTTATCTCAAAGGTATAATCAACGAAGAAATAGATGACCTCGTTCAATGTATGTGCGACCAAAATATGCAAGCCGTGAAATTGAAGCAGAATTCCATACTTATTTAAAGAAATTATAAGAGATGATGTAATGTTTTTCCATCTGTATGTCTTGGCTCTTTTAGATCATAAACGAAATGATTTTCTTTGATAAGACAGGTCAACATTGTGTTGACAACTGTCTCATGTTCTTCAAGAATTCCTACACCCACAAATTCTGTTGGCAGTTCATCAGTCACCATGTTTGTTGATAAAAAGACCAACATGTCTCGTACAAGATGAATTAAAGACAAAAAAAAACAAAACAAAAAACTTAAATCATTCCACAACAAGTGACATACCCATGAGATATCCATGCAGACAGTGGCATGTGACTTTGTAGTTTGTTGATGTGGCGAGCGACAAATGACCAGTAACTTTTTGTAAGTGACTGGCTTTCTGCAAGGCTTGTAGCTGGCACCAAGTGGATGCTCCTTTCTCTGTATGACTGCATTCGTGTGCTGAAATACCTCCACTGACTTTAAGTATCTAAAATAACAAATGGCATGAAGTGACTGGTGAGCAACTTTCTTTGTCTGGCAGCTACACTTGTCAGACCTCTGTTTCACTGATCATATCTCTTGGCTGGTTGGGATGGTATGCCAAACATCAATCAGAATACGACTTTGTTCTGACTTAAATTCAATATAAGAATGAGGTATTTTTTCTACATCAATCTGATGTAAGAATTCTACCTATGATTGACATCAGTTTGTATGTAGGAATGGCATTGTTCTGATGTTGGCAATCCGATCAGAATACTAATTTTTCCCAACTGATATCCTAAATAGGTATAATGCCATTTTTTTCTACATCAATCTGATGTAGGAATTCCATGTAGGAGTGACATCAAGTTTGCATGTTGGAATGGCGTTGTTCTGAAGTTGGCAATCTGATCAGTATACGACTTTGCTCCGACTTAAATATGACATAGGAGACATGTAAATTTTTTACTATATCAATCTGATGTAGGGATTCTACGTAGGTTGATATCGTTTGTAGGAATGGCATCATTCTGATATTGGCAATCTGATCAAATAATTACTTTCTTCTAACTTAAATCCGACAGAGGAATGATGTCATCTTTTCTACATCAATCCAATGTGGAAATTCTATGTAGGACTGATATCAAGTTTGCAACTAGGTATGACATTGTTCCAATGTTGGCATGTGATCAAAATACTACTTAGTTCAGACTTAAATCCGACACAGGAACGACATCTTTCTTTCTACATCAATATGATGTAGAAATTCTACATAAGATTGACATCAAATTTGCACTTACGTATAATATCATTAAGATGTTGGCAATGCAAACAGAATACGATTTTGTTCCGACTAATGCTACATAGGAATGACACCATTTTTTCTACATCAATAAGATGTAGGAATTCTATGTAAATTGACATCAAGTTTGCACACAGAAATGATATTGTTCCGATATTAATAATACATGATTGTACTATTGAAACATGACTTTGTTCTGACTTAAATCCTATTTAGTAATGGTGTCATTTCTTTCTATATCAATCCGATGTAGGAATTTTACCTAGGATTGACGTCAAGTTTGCATCTAGGAATGACATTGCATATTGTTCTGATGTTGGCAATCTGATCAGAATACTATTTTGTTCTGACTTAAATCCAACATAGGAATGATGTCATTTTCTTTACATCAATCCTATGTGCTATGTAGGACTGACATCAGGTTTGCACATAAGAATGACAATTATTGTTACGATGTGGGCATTCTGATCAAAATATGACTTTATTCTGACTTAAATCTGAGACAGGGATGACATTGTTTTTTCAACATCAATATAATGTAGGAATTCTATGCAGGATTGACATCAAGTTTGCACCTATGAATGACATTGTTCCAATGTTGACAATCTGATCAAAATACAACTTTCTTCTGACTTAAATCCGACACAAAGAATGACGTCATTTTTATCTACATCATTCTGATGCAGGAATTCTACGTAAGATTGACATCAAGTTTGACCCTAGGAATGACACCGTTCTGATGTAGCAATCTGGTCAGACTTATACTTTATTCCGACTCAAATCTGACTTAGGAATGACATCATTTTTTTTCCACATCAATATGACGTAGAAATTCTATGTAGGATTGACATCAAGTTTGCCATAGGCATTACAATGTTCCGATGTTGGCAATATGCTCGAAATACTGCTTTGGTCCGACTTAAATCGTACATAGGAATGATGTCATTTTTTCTAAATCAATCTGATGTAAGAATTCTACGCAGGTCTGACATCAAGTTTTCACCTAGGAATGACATCGTTCTGATGTTGACAACCTGATCAGAATACTACTTGTTCTGACTTAAATCCTATATGTAGGGGTAAAATGTTCTTGTCCAGCAACAGAATATTTTGGCAATATACATATAGTATATAATATATTATATATGGCCTTTAGCGTCTTTACAGACGGTCTTAGCAGCTAGAATATTCACTTTCACTTTGACTGACAGCTTCTCTCGTGGCTTATTCTACCAATGTTTGACCCGAGAGTGCGATGGCAGTGATTGCAGGTCAGTCTTTTGGGTTCACTTTGGCGAGTGTTTTCATTCCGCCTCTGTCGTTTTGTCAGGTATGTTTCCATACCTGACATAATATATTATATGTTCTTATTATAACATATTATATATATATGCGTATTTGCCGATGAATATAATTCAAAATATCCAAAGCATCTTTCTTTTCAGAATGTAATTTACGTTGCATTTTTGTCAAAATACTAAAATTATGCAGATCGACACCAACACGGCCCAAAGTTAACAAAACAATACTGTTGCACCGATTGTTGAAGTAAAACTAGCTGAAATTCAGTGGATTTAGATAATAGATGCAGCTATATTTCAACTGGCCTTTCAGATGAACCACACCCAGATCACAATAAATCATATCAAGATGTCCACATTGTTCTTTTACACCTAGTCAAAAGAGGTTAGCAGAATAACTCAGTTGATTTTAAAGGTGTTAGGGTTGTTTTTTTTCCTCTTTCTTTTCAGAGTTTGATATTCCCTCTTCTCATCTACAGTTTTTGTTTAGTGAGTCACAAATTATGCCCATCCCTTCTAATAAACGACCCTCACTGTCATCTTTCTGTTTAGTCCTAGATCCTGTTCTAGCATTGTGTGATTTATAGTGAATGCGCTAATAACACTGCTGATTAACTGCCTAATCTCAGTCACGACTCGAATAGTGCGGAGTGAATAATTAAAATGGAATGGATACTCGAACAATAAATAAAACCTCGCTTAGAATTTTCGGAAGGTCTTCCCCCGTCCGCGCCACTTACCAAAAAGTTAAACATAATATGATGAAGACCTCCCCTAACCCGCGTGTTCGTTCTTTCTTTCTTCTTTCTTTGTCCCATACAAATACTAAACCCAACCTTTTGATAAGCCCGCTCAAAAGTCCCCTCTTTAGTGTGTTTTCTTGACTGGCGCGGACGGGCGGAGGACCTCCCGACTTTACGTTCATTAGTAATTTATGTATTTTATAGTCAAAGATTCCAACAAAAATTAGTAGGCTTATATTCATGCTTCAGACTGAAAATAATAATAATAATAATCACCTGGAGAAACACCGTATACAAGCATAAAATTATATGTCGGCAGAGTCAGCAGTGCCTATCTTGTCTCTAAATCCAACACCTGTCATCAGTATTACATGTAGATCTAGTACCATTTCAGTCATATGGAAGGTTCGACACAGTGCCTGCGTCACTTTCGTTTCAGCACATTATCTTCACAAAATTTTTAAACTATTAGTTGCATCCAAACTAAAACTAACGAAACAATCTGAACTACGCTTGAAAAGTATTGAAGGGTTTATATGTGGGAGAGGGGGAGGCAGAGGATGAAATCCGCTGTAGTTCTGTGAATATATTCAAAGTGGAGGTACAGAGAGAAGGGAGAGAGAGAGAGAGAGAGAGAAAAGTGAGAGGGGGAGAAGAAAAAGATCAAGTAACCAAATTTAAATATATGACAGGCCCACTTATTAGAAGCCACCATCCTCTACGATCAGAGAAGTTAGGCCTTTTTTTTTTTAAATTACGTGTACAGTAGTTTATTGAAGGGGCTAAGCTATGTTGTCTGCAGAGAAGTCAGGCCTAGGGTGTAGCGCACAGTAGTTTATTATAACATCAACAAATGGATGTCGAATCGCTCATCACAGCTGTGCTGAGAATAAAGTATAAAAAAAAATAAAAAAAATTCAATACTTGATAACACAGTGTCTGTGTTTCATTTTTTTAAAAACTGAGTGAAGCTTGACTAGCGTGATGACAAGGCGTGCATTTGCCATTATGGCTTGATGCCAGTTGCACCAGGTCTTAATTATTTTAGGTTCTATTTTTCCCAAGATGTAATAAAATGTGTCGAGACACATTCTCATGTATGAATGAAATCGATTGGGGTGGTTTTTCAATCGAGGAAACAGGTGATGATATTCACCTTCTTCTCTTCGTTTCTGATGAATTTCATGAACAGCTTTTCTCTTTCGTTTTCCAAAGATAAGTTTAGGTAAAACACTGTCCAGTAATAGCCGCATGGCGCCAAATTAACTCTCATTTTCAGATGGTGCCCAAAGCAAGCGCTAGCGACAAGCGTTATCTGTGTGCCCCTCAATATTCACCAAGCGCTTTTTAACAGGCGCTTACTTTCAGGCGCGAGCTTTCTCAAGCGACAAGCGTTCTCTCTGTAAGCAACCTAACACACCTGACTTCTGAAGTCTGAAGTTGTGAAACATAGAGACTGGGCGGGCATTTTCCCCTTAAAACATTCACAAAGACGCCCCTGATTCTGTGCAACACATGAAACAGAGTGAGCTGATAAAAAGTACTTGTGAGCATGTCTTGGGGCATGTAAAGGAGAAGGGGGAGGGGCTTTGTGGTGAGCGGTTCAGTTTTCTCATGACACATCTTGCACCGTGGAGCTTCGCAAATAAACCCACTCCTCTCTCACTCTCGCCTTCTCTCTCTCAGTTCTATCCCTCCCTGTCCCTCTCTCTTTAACTCTCTCTCACTCTCTCTCCTACTCTCTCTCGGGTATGTAAAAAAAAAAAATCGGTGGTAGTCGGTGAGCAATTCAGTTTTCTCGTGACTCACCTTATATTGTGGAGCTTCGCAAATAAACCGTATTTCTCTCTCTCTTTCTTTCTCTCTCTGTCTCTCCGTCTCTCTCTCTGTCTCTCTCTCTCTCTCTATCTGTTCTCTCTCTTCCTCTCTCTCTCTCTTTGCCCCCTCCACTGGAAAATTGTTTGGTCGGCTGTTGGCCTCCAATTTTTTTCAACTGATTTTTGTTAAAAGCCCCCCCCCCCCATCCCCCACAGGTTTTGCTCTATAGGTGACATAACCTTTCTGTGTCCCATCTCAACTGTACCCTTTTAACTCATGACTGCCAATTATTTAGAAAAGAGAAAAAAATAATCAACATATTTTTTTTCTGTTTTCGTTTCCTAGACTTTCATCTTCTGCGTCAGCCTCTTCACACGAGGCGATTTGCCAGCTTGTTGTTTTTTTTTTGTGGCGCATTAGAGAGAGAGAGTGTCAAGAGAGGTTTTCATTAATAATGGAAGGGTGACGCCTCTGTGGGTACACCTATGTATGAAAGTCGAGTGAGTGCACGGAGGAACGGAAGGGTGAGTGAAAGCGTGAAAAGTTAAAGTTGATTCACTTGAAAAACACGGACGTGCCTAGCAGTGAACTGGGAGAATGAGGAAAGTCAACGACACGTAGGGGGACTGGAGGGGATTCTGGTTGTACACCTTGAAGGGGACAGGTCGTCTCGAGTGGTGAATGCTGGCGACAGTGTAGATCGTTCCAGTGATGGTGTTTCCGACGACAGTGTAGGTCGTCTCGAGTGGTGAATAATAGAAGACAGTGAAGAGAAGTTAAGTATTTGGAGGACAGGAGAAAGGACATAAGTACGAGAGATTGATAATGATAGGTGAAGGGGGTGGTGAGTGATGTCCATAAGTACGAGAGATTGATAATGATATGTGAAGGGGGTGGTGAGTGATTGTATTGATAAATATTTTAGGTGTAATTCTATTTTAAAATTAATGATAAAGTGTATAAATTGTGTATGAATTCGAGCGTATGACTCATGTTGTCTTTGAGTGAGGGAAGTAGTTTATCACGTTTTATGATTGTATCGTCATAGTGTGTTGTCTATCTTGTGTATCCTCGTCTATTCTATCCTTCCTCAGCACAGTAGCGTTGCGTTTTCTGTTGTTGTGGGAGATGGGTTATTCGGGGTAAACGTTGTTCGTTTTTGTTGTTTTTGTGATCAGGAGACCACGTCTTGGGAACCTGTGACAGAGAGAGAGAGAGAAAGTTTTCATTTTGATTTAGCTATTGTGACCCAACACCTCCCGTACGATTTGTACTTTTATATCTTATGACGTAGATTATTATTTTAGGCCTATACTGGCTGATCTGTGTCATGAGGAAAAAGAAAAGTACTGAATGAAGACAAAATTTAGAAAGACAAATGTCTGTCTAATGATAACAGAAACGGCGTGCGGAAAAATGACACGAACATCAGTGATTGGTCAGTACCGGGCAATCCACCTCGGTCTTCAAGTTTTTAACTTGCCTGTCAAGAGCATTGGAGCACGCAAGTTCTTCAAATAAACAAAATTGCCTGTGGATGGAACTTTTTGGTCCCCTTGTATAAATATATTATGTTTCAGGTACATTTAAACTGCATAACTATACTCTGTTTTTCTTGTTAGTATCGTCCAAGTCACTGTCACGTTGCTTGCCACATGCACACGATCAAAGGACAATGCTTGGAATGAAATTATTAATTATTAGGCACCCCCATAGCAAATGTGACAGCAAATCTGATATCATAAATGTGACAGACAAGGCAGATTATATATTCATTTGGGAAATTTGACGATGAGACTCGAGGCGAGCTCCGTTATTGAGCTGACCTCTAAAATTCCGGAACTGCACGTTTTTCCTTTTTTTTTTAAAAATGTTATATAAACTGGTGATTGGTCTCTGCTTGAGTTATAAGCTTACAATCCAGTTTTACTTTTCTTAGGGCTGTGTCGCGTAATCGGTTTGTGACTATGACAAGTTTGTCTTGTTGAATATAAAAGCGCGGAGCGGGTCAATGTAGTTCGTTGATTTAGTATCGGATCTCTTGCCCACCTTGGAGACATATACACAGTAATTAGGAGAATTAAAATCATATATATGCCAACTGTCCATCTATAATATTAAAAGGGGGGGGGGGCGAGACAATTATTTTTGTAGCTTCTCGCTCTTCAAATTTCAACTTAAAATTTCAATGGGACAAGCCTTTACGTCTGTTTTGGTGTTGATTTTTTTTCGGTGCAGTTCAGCCTAGCATCAAGTGATGAAATAAAACTTTTCTAGCTGTTCCGGTGTAACAGGCCAAAATATACCCCCCGCCCAGAATATACCCGGGGTTAAACTGGCCTAGCCCAGAATATCCCCCGGGGTATATTCTGGGCTAGGCCAGTTTATACCCCGGGGTTACTTTGGGCTAGGCCAGATTATACCCCCCCAGTCCAGATTATACCCCCTGCTTTTTCTTTAAAAACAAGTCAAGACCACAGTTTATTTCAGCCTGTTCTTCATCACTGTCATCATATATCATATTAAGACATACATGAACACATTCTTGACACCAACAAGTCATAATGCAATTTAGAGAAAATAATAATAACAGTTTATTTCAGCCTTAGTTTACTTTGGTGTGCATACATAGGCCTACATTCTCGACTCTGTAAATCATGATACATTTTAGAAGGAACAAACATGCCTTAAAATGCACTGATATACAAAAGAGTTGAGTATCCATTCAAACTGACTTGATTAGACTTCAGCATTAATTTCACTCGTGAGTGTTGATGATATTATTATTATTATTATTATTATTTTGATAGTTGGTTGGCCATGAGTAAAACATGCATTGTATTTTTTGTTGCAATGATGTAGAGAGAAAAGGCCAGAAAAGAACACACAGAAAAAAATAATAATGATAATCCAACTGACAGATAGTGCAATTCCATCATCCAGCAGACATAAAACTAAATAGGCACTAAATGTTTGCGACTGATGAACTCCACCTGTCCAGATCCACTTGAAACGTTACAGAATGCTAACCAGTAATAATGATAACAATAAGAACACGAAATCATGTTATTTACTCTTGAAAATATAGAGAAATATCAATATCAGAATCATCATCATCATCTTGGAAATTGCAAAGATATGAGAGGGAGTGTAAAAATGGCAGCGAATGCCTACAAATCATTCTAGAATTTATAAGCAGCAATGTATGTGTATCAACTATATATAAAAAACGTGTTAAATCTTTTGACATATTCAAGTAAAACTAGTGAAATACTAAATAGCCTTGACAGTTGTGTAGGCCGACAGACTAAGCCCACTGAGACAAAAGTAGTGCATTGTAAAAGGTAATTAGATCTATAGCATGTTGAGGCAAAATTCAGTGGATCATGTTACATTAACAGTATTTCTTGTTAGTGAGTATCATTCTTTGATAGGTTATTTGTAGAAAGATATACATTTCATGTACATTACAGTTTAAGACACTGGATTAGTTTGCAAGGCATTTGAAAGATTGAACCTATGTGTTATAACTTATAGTGAGTAAAGGAATGTCACTCGCGAGCGAAATGAAATAAAAATAAAAAAAGGAAAGACTTTGTCCGTCTTTACCTTCCTAAGCTTAACACGTCCCTTGCCAAGGGATTTAACAACTGTGTATTTGTACACAAAATTTTTTTTTAAATGACTTCATTTTTATGAGTCCGTTAATTATTTCATCCATTGGGACTAGGTGTATGTCAGTGCCAAACAAACAGTACCGTGCAAATTTTACTCAATGGCAACCAACTACAAAAACAACTACAACATGCCAACGAACGTGAGTGGCACTAATCCAGTGCCTTAAACCATGAGCTACATAAAATGTATACATTTCTACAAATACGCTATCAAAGAATTTACTAACAAGACATGTTCATGCAACATGATCCATCGAATTTTTGCCATAACATACTATAATTACTTTCTGCAATGCACTGTTGTCTCAGTGGATTTAATCTGTCATTTTACATGACTATCAGAGCTACTTCGCTAAAGCTTTCAGTCCAGTTCTACTTGAATAGTTGAAAAGATTTAACATTTTTTTTTACATGTACTTGGTACATATATATTATTGCTGCTTGTAGATTCTAGAATGATGTGTAGGTCATTTTTATATTCCCTCTTATCTTTGTATTATTCCAAGATGATGGTGATTCTGATATTGATTATATTCTCTTTATTTTCAAGAGTAAATAAGATGATTTGGTTTTCTTATTGTTATTATTGTATATTACTGGTTAGCTTTCTGTAACGTTTCAAGTTGATCTGGACAGGTTAAATTCATTATGTGAAACAATTTTAGTATGTATTTAGTTTTGTGTGAAGTATTTAATGTCTGCTGGATGATGGAATTGCACCATCTGCCAGTTCAGTTGTTAAAATGTTGTTGTTGTTTTTTTCTCTATGTATTCTTTTCTGGCCTTTCTCTCTGCATCAGTGTAACTTTGTATGTAGATCTAATTGTTCCGACATATCAAGCACATGTCTGATTTTCAAAAATTAAAATAAGATTCAGATAACTTTACACTTATGAGTCTTATAATTAGTTCATACCTTGCCACTAAGTATATGTTAGTGGTGCCAAACAAAAAAATTACAATACATATGTTTAACTCATGGACAACTAATTATAAAAAAACCAGAACAATAATAATACCAACGGACACAAGTAAAATTAGTGTTAAAGTTTAATCATATCAGTTTCAATGGATTTTCAATCCTTTTGTATATCAATGCTTTTTAAGCATGTTTATGTCCTTTTAAATGTATCATAATTTACAAGAGTCAAAAATGTATGCTTCAGTATGATATCTGATGACAGTGATAATGAACAATTCAAACTAAAGTTGAAATAAACTACGGTCTTGACTTGTTTTTAAAAAAAAGTAGGGGTATAATCTGGACTGAGGGGGTATAGTCTGGCCTAGCCCAAAGTAAACCCCGGGGTATAAACTGGCCTAGCCCAGAATATACCCCGGGGGATATTCTGGGCTAGGCCAGTTTAACCCCGGGTATAGTCTGGCGGGGGTATAATCTGGCCTGCTACACCGGGTTTGTAGTTCGAATTATAGGGCCGAATAATGGCATTTTCCGGTCACTTTGTCCATTTAACCCCCATGATGTGGCTGTTGTTGTTGTTTTGTAAGTAACAGCAGTCTCATCATACTTGCACAGCCACTTCAGTCATGCAATTTCTTTCCGTGACTCATATTTAAACTTTCTATAATAATTATGAACAATAAGTCAATAATGAGGAACCATCCATGGATATTAAATGAGTTTTCTCTGTGTACGAATATGAAAAGATGACTCTTCCCTCTCCATGAATGTTAAATACTGATTACTCCATGAATGTTAAATGGTGGTTATTGGAAGTTGCGAGCCACACCCAGATTTTTAAGAGGTGTATCGAAGTGGTAATTTAGTTGTCAGAAAGGGCTATTGTCAGAATTTGCGCTGACTAAACATATACATGGGAAAGGAGATATACATGGGAATCTGAAAGCTGAAAACTAACCCAAAGTAAGATTTTTTTTAAAAAGTCAGATTGTGGCTGTTATCATGCCGACGCGCCGTTAAACCCAAACTGAAACTCAAAATTCTAGTTTCCATCAGAAATGAGTTAGTCTTAGTGTTTTATTGACTTTGTTGCTAAATAGCCTTGGCTCTTTCTTGACAATTTCTGGTTCAGTTCAGTCAACAGGTTACACCAATTTGTATTGATAGCATTGGCCACACAAACGGAAAATGAATTATCAGCCCCCTCACCCCCCTCCCCCCACCACCACCCCCAGATTGGGCTGGTGAAGATCCTAGTCCTTTGACTTTGTTTATGTTCATGGAAAAACAATGACAAAAATTCTTTGTTGGACACCCTTAAATATATTTTTCTCCAAATTCTCCGTCATAATTTGCCTTCGTGTTGAAAGGCGCACTGGGTTTTCGGATCCCTGCGTCGCGCTTAGCCTGTGAACTCCTCACTGTTCTCCAGCACTCCAGTAAGGGACAGAATTATCTTCCTCTGTTTCTTCACTTTTTTGTCTGTCGTTCCTCCTTGCCCTCTCACTTCTTCTTTCTTTCCTGTCTTTCAGTGCCATCGCTTTCTCTTTAGTCACCCGCTCTTGTTCTCTTCGGTCCTACTACATAATTATTTTTGGATTTCTCCCGTCAAGTCCCCCACCCCCCGCCTTCCCTCGTCGGTCATTTCCCGTTCACTCTGCCTTTCATTATTATCATCTCCACTTCTTATCTCCCTTTGTCTCTAACTCTAACCACTGAATAGACCAACATAATTTAGGAAAGACAGGGCAAGGACTCCAAGTAGCCTCCATTTATTATTAACGAGAAACATGCTTCAATTTAGCCACAAATTAGCTATACTGAAAATCGGTCCACTGGGCGAATCCATTCTGGTAGCGTAGGTCACTTTGAAGATCTTGCACTGAATGGGTACAAATTGCTTGAGACGAGCCTTGAAAGGTCAACGTTACAGGGCGAAGAACCCTGTTACATGCGGAAACAGCGAACTGAGAAAGACGGTTTGACCATAATATACTTTTTGAAGGGGTATTTCAGTCATGTTCTGTGATCTTTTTGCATATGATGTACAGTGAGGTTCCTCTTTTGTTTCCACAAAAGTTTGGAGCTGGTTTACGCCCGAGACCACCCAGATGGCGCTGTAAGGAATGTTAATGAAGATGGCATCGATACAAGCTTGTCGATATTGCTCAATAGCATCATCATCATCGACATCATCATCATCATCCTCGTCATCATCATCCTCATCCTCATCGTCATCATCATCCTCATCCTCATCATCCTCGTCATCATCCTCCTCCTCCTCCTCACCATCATCACCATCATCATGCCCGGTGTACATAGGGATATAGGTCTACGTGTCGGGCACGAAATCTGAGTTTCTAGATGCGGTTGAGATATATCGACGTCTGTCCTTACGTGAACAAAAGTCCTTATGTAAACAATAAAATTGTCCAATGCGCTGGGAATGTTGCTGTCTTGCATTGTAGCTTTAAACTCTGTAATCCGTCTTGCTACTTCAATAGCTTATAGTTGTAATTAAAAGTAATATTTCTTTTGGTGATTGCCATGGTGATTTGTACAAGTTGGAAGTGATTACTTTGGTTACGCCGCCCGCCTTTGTTGTTCACCTCTGGACAAATCACGACCTTACTTCTTGTTTGTTCCAGCTCCACTTTTTGCACAACTGAGAAATTCCACGTTCAACGTTTACGGCTTTTCTTATTATATAAGGCGTTCGAATAAATCGGAGCCGTGAAACAGCTTGATGAGTGCTACAACGCATTTAAAACAAGTTAATGTTAAAGTGGGCATTTGTTATACCTCTTCTACATACTGAAAGATCTCCAGTTTTTCAAATACTGGAGATACACCAAACAAAAATTAAGGTAGGTCGCAGAATGACCGTGAGGGACATGACACACAGTACGTCGTCTATCTATCGTAATAATAATAACAGATAACATTTACATAGCGCTTCGTCCTTAGTAGAAAGCTCTAAGGTTTTACAGTCATTCTACCACTCACTACTTCTCATATTCAGTTCACAAATGGACATACTAAACATGTAACAACGGTCAAAAACAGATGTGGTTGCATCCAGGAATTGAAAAGGTATGTCTTGAGGCACAGACTTTTCGACCATTTTTTCATTTTACGAGAGAGATTTTCAAAGTTTTGGTCTCTTCTATTGTTCTTGGTCTGGCAAAAAACATTTTTGCTTATCATTTCAAAACTATTAAGATACTGACAGGTCACTCAATGAGCATGTAAATCTCATCACGAGCAATTAATTCAGCCATAAGCTAAAACAGGAAAAAAAATAATAAAATCGTTGATACGCCAATTAGTAGAGATGGACGAGCAAAATAGGATTAATTTTTTTTTTTTGGTCAGCTTTCTTCCTTAAACCTGACAGTCGACACCCGGCACTATAAGACAGGGGTTGGCAAGTTCTAATCAAACGTGTAAATATATAATGTCATCAAAAATTGACTAATTTTGACCCCCCCCCCCTATCATCACATGTCATCAAATCGCTATTCCCCCTCCTCCCAACCCCCACCGCCCCCCCCCCGTTTGATGACGTAATCAAAACTTGACAAATAACTACTAAAAATACCTGTATAGTGCTGTTTGCTATTTATTTTAATTCAAACTAACATTATAAATAAAATAAAATCATTAAGAGCTTTTATATAGCGCTTAATATCCACTAATGCTCTAAGCGCTTTACAAGGTGTCCCTGACAGGCTGATTCAACCATTTAATACCATCTCAACTCACAAAGAGCATACAGAGAAGCTGCCTGTTAGCAAACTGACAAGATCTTTTCACTACCTGTTTATGTCAGGTACCGGTTTTACAGACGGGTGGACTGAGGAAGTTAAAGGTAAATTGTTTTCCCATAGCAACTACAGCGGACAGGTTCGAACTCGCAACTAACAAATATTGAGTAGTAATAGTAGTCATTCAAGGTATTGGTTGATTAATTAATTAGTTATTTTATTGGCAGGCATTATAATAAAAATAGGAATTTGATCTATATATTTGTTCTTCTTTTGCAATTTTACCAAACCACATTGATGACATCATCTTTGGACGCAACATGGGGTCCCCCATGTCATCATTTGTCATCATTCAAGAGAACCCCCCACCCCCTTTATGTGATGACATAATATGTGAACGGTCCCTAACAGAAGATCATTGCTAGAGAGGTGGCAAATGAGATTCTGGTCCGATTTTCCTTCAACTTGTAAATGAACACAGAAACTGATGTTTAGAGGAGATACTTCAAGCAACTTTATGCGGTCTAGAAAGAACCTTTGCGATGGATTACCATGCAAAATATCTGTCCGGTATCCGTGATTTTTTTTTCGTACTCACTTTCCCAAATTCAGGAGTGTGGCAGCAACATCTCCAACATATTACAGGGATTTTCGGTGACGTTCAGAGTCATTTTAGGGTTAGGGTTAGGGTTAGGGTGCACAGACCAGAGATTACAGCACTAATGGCAGTGTTCGGTAGGGCGAGGAATCCCTTTGCCGACGACCTGTGTTTGGGTGTGTGTTGCTGCCCCGCTCCTGAATTGGGTCAAGTGAGTATGAAAAAAAAAAAAAAAATCACGCGTCCCGTATGGTATTCACTGTTGTGTCGGCCTCACGCCTTGTGGACCTCACATACAGTACGACTTGAGGTTTTTGTTTTTGGAGGATCTCTGCCCTAGGCATTAATAAATTTGCACGTCTCTTTTTGCTGTTTCTATTCCCTTGTTGCTGTTTTTTGTTGTCCTCTTGGCTTTTTTGGCCCTCAAAAGGGCTCCTTAATGGGTTAACAACAACACACACACACACGCGGTGTGACACTGGCATATTTATGTACCTTCAGTGGTCAGTACCCTCCTGACGCTAAACCCTGTCTTTTGTCTCTTTTCACCTGTCCTAGTGTCGTTGTTCGCTAGCAGCTTGAGATTGTGCATGCACTGTCTTTGTTCTTGCACACATTGAATGGACTTTCCAGGTTAATACCGTTAAAATATCACATTTATGTTTGTTTTTTTAATGCATTTGCAGCGGGGCACAATAATTCCTCGGTGACAGCACTCCAGTTCATAATAACCGTATGCTCTTCCGGTTTATGTGCTTGTTAAGGACCATCGATTTCAGGGCCTTGTTGCATGAAATTAATCTGAAGTTTAAACATTATTAAAGATTCGTTTTAACACTATAATATATTAATTCTTCCATTTACGATTGTGTAACTTAAGGTAAAAAAAAAAAAAAGAAAATACTAACAAGACAACTACAGCCTATTTTGTATTTTCTTCTTCTTCTTCTTCTTTCGTTCACCAATCTAAATCTGCAGATTTGTTCTTTTAAGAAAATCTACGGTTTTCTGCAGCTCTGGCAGAGCACTATAGAGTTTGATATTCAGGTCGGTGGGTTGAATATCAAGTATTCTCTAAAATGCCCTTTGCTGCCTGCTACGAAACACAGGAAGAATCTGTACCGTTCTCTGTGTTCAAAAATGTTATTCAAACTGCAGGCCTACCGAGCGTGTTCCACGATCCCAAGCAAAGCAAAAACCTACGCACTGATCAACTGTGAAGCCAGAACAACAACAACAACAACAACAACAACAACAACAACAACAACAACAACAACAACAACAACAACAACAACAACAAAATAAAATTTAAAAATAAATAAGAAGAAGGCAGTCCTTTATCTTTATGATTGCCTTGATTGCCAAATGCGGGAAACTCATTTTCCTCACAGAGTGCTACGCATTACTGCATGAAACAGCGTCATTGATTGAAGAAGTCGATCACAAACAACATAATAGCCCCTCCCCCTCCCGCCCCACCCCCAAACCTGCGCGAACAGGTTTTTTTTTTTTTAAAATTTAGTATTATTATATCCCCCCCCCCCTCCCCGTCCCATTCCAACTCCAACCATGACGCCGCAGGTCAAATTTTGTTCACCTCCAGAGGGGGGGGGGGGGGGAATTTAGAACATTGGGGGTAAAATGATCAAACTTCCAGAAATTTGAGAAATTACAGTTCTTATGACGAAACGCGTGACGAAATTTGAAATTCTGCCGCGCGTAAAGCTTATACTTAATTTCGAATTGCCTTGCATAATTTTTCTGCTTCAGAATTATTATTCCAGTCCGGGCAATATTTGATGTGTTTTTTACACCGTCTTCATGAATGAATCAGACCGTCCGTCCGGGTGGGCTTTTTACTGTGTTGAATTATTGATTAACAATGTCGTACATAGTCCTGCTCGAGACTGGAACATCGCTGGAAATGATCGTCGTTATCAGTTATAAAAAAGCAAATTTCTTTCATCATTTCATTAATCGACATTCCATCTACCGGGGGACAGGTTGGTCGAGGCAAGTCGCTCGCCTCTCATGCCGAACGTACAGGGATCGATCCCGGTCGGTGCAGACATGTTGGAATTTTTTATTTGGGGAGGGAGGGGGGAGGGGATTCCTGTCCCTGATCCTGTGTTAGATAGGATAGAGCACCTAGTCTTCTCTGATAAGGACGAAAAACTCGGATGGCACGTGTTGCACGTTGCGCACGTTAAGGATACCTTGGCATTTGAAAGTCGAGAAGAGCCGGCCGAACAAGGCCGTTGCCCGCGCAAAATTCTGAAAAACTAATCCTTACCACAAAAACACAAAAACACACAGAAACAAGAATATAATAAGAAAAATAAAGATTTAAAAAAAAACTGAGGTGTAAATGCCAAGAGTCGCGAATCTCCTGAAATAAAGACCTAAAACATTTCATCTGCCACCTCTAGAATTTCGACAAGATAGAGATTGTGGCTCCTGATTTCAGATTTTTACGGTAAAACCCTTGACACCGGAAAGCTGAGTTTTCATGTGTACGGAAAGGGAAACGGCAAAGGAAAGGTCAAAAATCCTTCAAGTACAGAAATAAGAAGAATGTTTTCATAATGTGCGGAAACGCCTTTTCTGTGTACATGGAAATACTTTCTTTTTTTTTCCCCTCGATATTTTTCTTATCGGATGAATAGCAGCAGATTGTGCTAATATAGCGCTAATGTGGCCTTGGTTGTAATGACTTTCCTTCAAGCCTTTTTGCTTTTCATAATACGAGCATCTCGAACACCTAGCAATAACAGGGAACATCGAAGGCAGGAAAAGCAGGAGTAGACAGAGAAAACCTTTCACTGACAGACTTCATTCATTGACAACAGATAAATTCCTTCTTGTGGTTGGCTGGTGACAGATCCGAGCGGAGAGCCATGATCGCCAATGTCTGTTCCAGACAGGGCAACTGATAATGATGATAATACGAGCTGAGGTGCCAGGCGTTGCCGGAATAAATGCGTTTATTAGTTTCAGTTTTAGGTGACTCCAATGGATCTGCTTCGTCCTGCCCACCAATCCGAGATCTGTGAGCGGCTCCGGGTCTTGTTAAAAATTCCGTGAGTTTTTATTTTTGTTGTTGTTGTTTTTTATTTATTATTATCATATAGACTGGTTCACTCTGTTTGTCACGAGGCGTCTTCCTTCTTCATGAAAGCCCGTAGCTTTGCTTCCTAATGAGCTTCTCTGTGTTTGAATGTGTTCATTAAAGGTATGAAGAACATTAGACCCTGTGTTGATTAACTGGTCATCTTTGTGACAATTCCCTGGTTAGAACCGACGGTTAGAGGTCACAAGCACAATTTTTGTTCTGAACAATTGGGCGGTTAATGAAAATCTCAATCTAATTACACGAGGAAGACGGGGTAGGGGAGGGTAAAAAAAACTGACAAAATGGAGCACACGTATCTTACGTGTGATCCTTACCCACAGAAAGGGAACAACTAGAAGCGAAATAATTCCAATCTTCGTGACTACAGGAAGTATGCACACCGCCATTTTGGATGAGATGCAACTTCACTTAATAATAATAATAATAAATAGAATTTCTATAGTGCATTTCTAATAAAATTATTACTCAATGCGCTGTACATTGCATCAATGATTCATGCATACACTTTCCAAATCTCATACTAAAACACGCACTCTCATCCATACAAACTTTCAGTTTCACACACATAGACGCTCTTAGTCATAATATGACTTGACTCATTCAGTGATTCATTGACAATCGTGTTGCATGTTATTTAACTTACACTCCTGATATCTGCAAACTAAGATTCAATTATTAAGGTGAGTGGCAGATACCCTACTTTATATTGTTGTAGACGTATTTATTCATTTGTTTGCATTATCAGCAAGTATATTGTAGATCTAGACCCACATTAGAAATTAGAATTAGGTCGAAGAACCGAAGTGATGGCATCTGGCTGACACCAACATTTTTACTGTCGGTATCGTGGTTGTTATTAGTGTGATTGTATAGCGATGGCTATTTAAACTGAGGCTAATTAAATCTTTTTTTTTTTCATTTTAATTTTTAGCTTAGAGAAAATCCGAGTGACTGAAAACTCTTTTCTTTCCTAAGTGTGATGTTTTCTTTTCGCCTTCTTCTTCTTAGTTTTCTCTCTCTCTCTGTCTCTATCTGTATCTGTTTCGTTCCTTTCTCTATCTCTCCTCTCTCTCCTTCTCTCCCTTTTCTCTTTCTCTCCCTTTTTTCTCTCTCTCTCTCTCTCTCTCCCTCTCCTCTCCCTCTTCTCTCTCTTTTTTTCTCCCCCCCCCCTCTTTATTACTTTGGCACTCGTCAGATACAAATGACAAAATTAAAATAAGGATTCAACGACAATAAAAATCATGTTAAATACTTGCAAATTTTGCCCCATAGCAAACATTAATGGCCACAGCGTTGTTAAACTATCATGTGCCAGTCTCTAATCATGTACATTTACGTAACATACATCATACGTTTACGTTATATTAGCATATGTTTTTCAGGTGCATTACCATCGTTACTTGGTCAACCAATCAGGCATCTCTTGGAAATAGAATAGTCCTGGAAGCTGGAGTAGATGATTAATTATTTACTACCGGCGTAAGTTAACTATCTGAGAGAATTCTATGGTAGGTTTCTATAACCGGATATAACTGCTCTAAAACTACCAGTAGATTTTATACCCAAGGTAAATTGCCATGAATTCAAAGGTCACTTTGTGGCCCAATTTCCCTGTGTGGCAATGGTTCCATTTGCGCTTTAATGTTACGGGTCATTCCCATTAACTCCACCACAAGGGTCACATCCAGGGCTCCATAACGATTTCAACAATCCGAATGCACGCTTTTATTAGGATCCTGGACTACATATACTGTGAGTCCCCCAGAAATAATTAATAAATGCACGAATTTGGATTCTTCAAATCAGCGTATTTAACTCCTACAACATAATGTCAACTTAGACCCCCATGGATGGGCACAGGTGTGACACTGCAAGAAGGGAAGAGATATTTCTAATTTCACTTAATCTCTGGAGGCCCTGAGCTGGCGGAGGCCCCTGGGCTGCAGCCCATAAAGTCTATGACTTGATCGGGCACTGGTCACATGAATAATGTTACTATTCAAGGGTAAACAGATTCTTGGAAAATGGAAGGATGGGTGAAGATTTGAAATGAATAAATGGACAGACAGACATTTCTTCTTCCTTCTTGTTCTTCCTCGTCCAGTTTAAAATACCCAGACCAGAGCCACTTCCACAGTCAGCTGCAAGATCTCTGACCATCCTCGACTGAATATATAATATAATAATCCTTAGAAATTCCACCTTCCCGAAATGAAAAATAAACTTCAACCATAACAAAGAATTCTACTCAAATCAATGTCATAGGTTAAAGCCAGTGGTAAATTAGCCTTAATCCATCTTGAATACCAAACGTCCAACTCACATTAAGTAATTTGGTAAAAGTACTGAGTGTCATTCTGTTTCTCTCAGACTTTGTAGTCATGGCATGTGACGTAAACATTAGCAGACAGACAGTCAAATAGACTGGTTGATAGCAAATCAATAATGTCGACATTCTGTACGATGTCTACGGTGCGATCCTTGAAGTACGTACGCTCGGAAGCCTTAAGGCAGTGTTTCTCAAAGTGGAGGTGTGGCAATATTTTAGTGGGACGCGTGGCTTCAGAATGGGGCGTATGGAGTTTTCGGAGAAACCTGCAGCCAGTGTCAAGGGCAAGGCTCCTAATAATTGGCTCTTTTCGTCTTGGCAGACGGTCAGCAGCTTTTTGTGCTGCATGCCTGGGCTGTGGGTATGGAGAAAGTGCCTAGCCCATGGTGTACTTTCTCCTTCTCGGCAGTGTTGACTTGATCCATTGGAACGACATGGTCGATACGCGTGGAATCAACAGTGTTGCAGGAGGTGCATTCCTCCGTGTAGTTTGCCTTTAGGGGTTCTGCCTATTTTTAATAAGTGATAATGAATTACATACATTTTTTTTTTTAGAGATATGGAAGGGGGGGGGGGGAGGTGATATGGCTGAATTTTAATCTATTAATTTTTAGTTTCAATTTTGCCCGGGCAGCTGCCTGTACGGCCTACTCTTTACGATTTCCAACTGCCGAGGTTTCTTTAACGTGCGCAACGTGCACACGGGCCCTCCGAATTTTTCGTCCTTATCCGAGAAGACTAGGTACTCGATCCTACCCCCCAATAGGATCAGGGACACGAAAATATGAGAAAAATCCCAATTTCCAACATGCCTGCACAGCCCAGGTTGGCACGAGAGGCGAGCACCTTGCCTCTTGACCACCTTGTCCCCTTTAAAAGGCTCCTATTGAAGTAAGAAACAAGTGAAAAAAAAAAAAGAAAACTTGAAATAAAGTTTTAATTAAAACCTCTTTTGAATGTGAACATACTGAATGTATTGAAATATTTTAAAAAACCTTCATGTATAATCAGTGAACTAGCTTTGTCTGATCATGGTGAGGTGCATTTTTTGGGGGGGGGGGGGATTGAAATGGGGCGTGGGACAAAGTTGAGAAACGCTGGGTTAAGAGATTGCCCCCCGTCTTTGAATAGCCTACATGGGGGAAGGATACTGGTGGGGGAGTAATGGTAATGAATTGAAAAGTTTGGCTTTTATTTACATTTTTTTTTTTTCGCAAAATTGAGTTATCAGATGATGAAAATGTCATATTTCTAATGAAATAGTCAAATATTTCACGCAGAATAGCGCTTACGGAGTTAAAATCATTAACTCTTTATCATGGATCATAACCATTGTAAAGCCTTGTTTTCGTGTATACGGAAACGTCAAAAATCTATCAAGCAGTTAAAAAAAAAAAAGGTGTTTCCAAGTGTACGGAAACTGAAACGTCAAAAAGCCATCAAGTAGTTAAAATAAAACGTGTTTCCAAATGCACGGAAACGGCGTTTCTGTACGCAAGAAAACATTTTACTCCTTGAAGGGTTTTTGACGTTTCCGTAAACATGAAAAGTCATCTCAATGCTCCTACTTACAAAACGCACACAAGGGATCCACGTGAGGAGGTAGGCGTAAATCGGCCAAATCGACCGTACCTACTTTTTGGTACTAGTATAGCTAATATAACTAAATACCGAGACACGACATCTACCCGGAACAGCAGCTGTCATTTCGATTTCTTCAGGACATGACAATTTGTACACTGCTGTTTGACTTCGCGTGACAACATAATTATAGTATGTTCTGTTTGTTTAAATCAGTGAAAACTCACATTTCTATTCATACAGTACTCACGCGTCTGTGGGTAAAACTTAGTCAAAGAAGGTCGTGTATTGGTCAAGCTGTATTCAATATTTACCACGGACGTAACCAGGTGTACCTATTAACTGATTAATTCCTGCAAGCAGGGTTGGCAGACTGAAATTTTAAGTTTAAGCCAGAAATGCTAGAAAAAAAAAACAGAAAAAAGCCAAAGAAATTCTAGTATAGTTTTCAGAATGACATCTCACGAAAAGCTCCAGAAACAGATTAATATCATCCTCCCCATTAGAATGAATGGAACATCTGGATTAAATCTTGTCAGTGTTGAATTTTTATTATTTTTTTCAAAACGTTTCTGGTGATGCAGTGAAAAATCTTCGCAACTTTTTTTTTAAAGCAATAGTTCTGCTCCGATTCTCACAATAGCATCAAGACGATTCAGCTGCACTCTGCTTTTCAGTCTTATTTTTAACGGAAGATACATGAGGAAATATTCATTGCTGACTGGGATTATTACACAAACAAAAATGAAGGTGGCCAGCTCTTTAAATACTCCATGGTGAAGGATATCACTCCAGAACCACAGATGTGCGGGGACTTCTAAGGTGGGTGACAGTCTCTCAAAAAAACGGGACCAGTTTAAAAAATATAAAAGATAGAATCCAGTGTCAAGTGGACACTGACTTTGCCAGTTGGCGCTTTCTTGTCAGTTAGGGGCAGAAATCTTGGCCCATGTACATAGAACTGACCAAAACATATTTCCTGGATAGGAACTGTTTTAGAAAGAGGATGGTGTGTAGTTTTCGTGCAGATAATTTTAGTAAGTCAGGAAAAAAAGCCAGGAAAAAGCTAAAAAGCAAAATGAATTTTCCGACGCCAATCATATCCAAAAAAAAAAAAAAAGGTCAAATTTCTGGAATTTGGCTTTGAAAAAGCCAATCTGATAACCCTGCCTGGAAGCCGCTCTGGGCGACCCAAGAGTAATTTACTGAGCTCAAATAATATTCAAAGTGATAAAGTTCAGACAGACATATGCTATTCTGTGTTAAAAATCTATTCTGTTGTTCGTACCAGGAAAAGCTTCACCATGTAAAGACCCCTGACTTGTTAAGCGGGAATCACAAGGGCATTGGTCATTTTCCTGCAAACTGGCTGGAAGTGAATTCGTTAAAATTAAAAGTGGCGCTTCCTTCCAAATTTGGCAACCAGGACACGCACTTTACTTTCTTCCTCGCCCCACCTTACTTACGCCACTGATACTGTCTCTATGAGGCATCTTCTGCACAAGCCAGACAGGGTGTGGAGTGTACTTTGGCAAACATATTGAGGTGACTTGTAACTAGCTATCTGATTCTGACTGATCAAAACATTTTAAACCCCGCCCATTATTTATCTATCTATCTGTCTGTCTGTTTTCTTGTCTGTCTGGCTGTCTGTCTATCTATCTGCCAGCCTGTCTATCTGTCTACTTTCCAACCATCAGAATTTCCAATTGTATGTTTAATACGCTGTTTTCTGACCTCTCTCCGACACCCCTTTGCTTCCACACAGACTTCTTTATTCCACTTATTCTAGGTAAAAAAAAAAAAAGAAAGAAAGAAAGAAAAAAAGCGGGAGGAAAGAGGAAGGTACAGAGCACAGAATAACTACAATACAGAAGTACAATTCCCACTGCGTGACGTCACGAAATCTGGGTCAATGACGAATCGCGTCCGCCATTTAATTGGTTCGGTTGATACGTCGTATCCACGGACGCTGCCGCTGGCTCGCTGCTACTCAATGCTACCTAATTAAGCCTTTGTATGCGAGGTCGGCTATCAGTGTGAACCGGCGGCTAATTCCTCATGCTGTGTACGATAGATTTTGCAAATTAGAGCGAATAATATCAACATTAAAGATTTCAGAATCATAATAATAACGAAATCTCTAAAACTATAGACTATAATAGTAGACTAGCGTAGTGTAGTACTGTAGTGTAGTGATGCTGCCTGCTATGCAAGTGCAAGGTCGGCTATCTATTCTGTAGTAGATCTAGATCTAGAATCTTATATTTATATCAAGCTGGTTTTACAGATATGTATAACCAGCTTGATCTAACTAAAATTCTAGATCTACTATAGATAGATCTCTATAATGATTCGTTCAGTTTGTTGATGCATGAACAATAAAGATTGTAAAGACAATCCACAACAATTACAAAAAGAGTTAACAATTATCATCATCCTCACCACCACCATCACCAACATTAACTACAACTGTATCATCATCTTCACCATCATCATCATCATCAGCTACCACCACTACCACCATCAATGACCGCAAAAACACAATACAAACACATAATTTAACACAAAACTACAACAACAATAATGAATATAACAAAACATTGTTGTTATGAGCTCCATAATTTATTGCAAGTAACATTAAATAATATAATTCTGGCAATACAATACAATTTAATTTATTTCGGGGGGGGGGGGGGCTTCATCATCCCACAAGGAAGAAAAAGAAAAGTAAGAAAGAAAAAAAAATTGTGAAAGTAAGAAAAAAAGAGATTTGTAAACCACAATAAAAAATAATGATCAGTAACATAATGTGAAATACATGGCATAATATTATAATAAGCAGAACATAACAGTAATCTTCATCTCTGTCTCTCTCTCTCTCTCTCTCTCTCTGTGTGTCTCGGTCTCTCTCTCTCTCTCTCTCTCTCTCTCTCTCTCTCTCTCTCTCTCTCTCTCTCTCTCTCTCTCTCTCTCTCTCATCAACCATTATACAATTAATTATGTATACAGTTAGATATATCCCCTTTCTAGACTAATAAAGTAGTAGTAATACTATGTGCATAGAAATCTAGTATGCAGCACTTCATTTCGTCGTAGCCTGCGGGCCTAGATACCCTACGGCTTATCCTATCATATCAACCTTCCTTTTAACTTTCACTTTTAGCTGCAGATCTAGTTAAGAAAATGAATTGGCAATATTAGAGAACCGTCCCAAAGGACTGTCACTACACACAACAACACAGTAGTCAGTAAAAGTGTGTACTGTGACTACTGTGAGTGCAGTGTAGTTTGTTTCGGGACGCTTCTCATACTCATTGTCATTGAGTGACTCATTCTCTTCTATCTATCCACTATTATATCTGAGTCTGGGTTTGGGATCGGTGGGGACAGTAGATCTTACCTTTCTTTTTCCTTGTTAGGATCTGGAAATCTGTGAAACCTCATCGGCTTCTGTGTGCGGGGGTCGATTGATTTCGAAGTGTTGTTTGAACAATTTATCGCACAACAATACATTGCACCAGCTGTTGACTTGCCTGTAGACGCCATGTTTACTGTTTACTGTTGTTAACGAGCCAAAAAAATGGCGGCCCGAGCATCGGCGGAACCAACCGAAGTGCCCGATTGTACTCCTGTATTGTAGTTATTCTGTGGTACAGAGTCAGATGGCTCTAAGAGAGGATTGGGGAACTGTAATTCGTCACCAAGCCCTAAGACTGTAGAAACTCAAACATTCGAAAAATCGTTTTTAAATAAGACATTCAACTACATTCAAAGCGGCATCGAATGATCTTGGTTATAGACCCTTAAGCCGAAAAATAATCGAATAGCAAACATTAAAAAATTCACCATAAATGAGCAGTTGTGCTGAAATAAAATGATTTCTTGCTTCTCCTGAAAAGTAGCCAAATTCGATTAATACACACAGTTTTAGGGAACAGTGACGTATTATGGGATGGATAAAGGGGAGAGAAAAGAAGATGAGGAAAGAGATGATCTGTTGCATGTTATAAACAATCTTCCGTTCTCGTCACGCCCCAATTTCAATCTCCTCACGCACAAGCCCACGCGCAACATTCGTAAGATGCGCAAATGCAAGGACAACGGACGCCAACCAATCGCTATCGACTTCCCACCCACGTGCAGTATTACTGAATCTCTCGGCACTGACAGAAGAAGCATGCAGTGCTTTCCCCTCTGGTAGAAGTCTGGAACGCCACACGTTCTATGATATCTCGCACCATGTAATACCAGATTCCACAGTTACCTGATGGCCATCACGGAGCGGACTTTGCCATGAAAGCAAAACCATTTCACTCTACCTGGTAGCGACATTTCTTACTCGTGCTCTTGGTGAATTTCAGATGAGCAGCTTATTCACGTACGTTGTTTATCCTATGGGCTTGTTGTATATTCTGTGCGCTTGTGGTAACTTAACTACATCACTGTCTTTTGAACTATTATTATTTGTTCGCTTGATAAGAAGTTAAAAACACTAGTCGCATTGTACATGCAGTTTTTATATTGTTTCTTTGCACCAAATAAAATGTTATGACGTAATATATCAAGGGGTGCCTGCGAAAACACAGTAACTTAAAAACTTTCAAGTTTTCTTATTTTTTTGTTGCACAATTCTATTTCGCCTTGGTTAGTACTCCATTTCGACATGAGGAAAATTCCATTATCGAATTAATTGACCTAATTATTGATGAGGATTTAAAGGTCGTTACAGAAGTTTGATACTTTATGTCAAAACTTTCAAATCGCTCTCCTGTAAAATTTACAAAACTGGGGATACAGTCTCTGCGCAGGCACCCCTCGGTTTATGTGAATGGTGGATCAGTGTTAATGCACTTGAAAGCGAACAAAGAAAGATACAGAAGATTGTTTTCTCTCTCAGCAGTTCCACTCAGCAATTATACTTTAGCTAGATGTATGCCACATCAGCAAACTACCTTTAATTTAGATATGGTTCTAGATGTTTTCTTGCGTTTCTATGAGGTATCCAGCGGGCATTCTGAGACCGCCAGGCAGTGATCACAGCATAGCGAGCATATTTAAATGCCTCTCTTTAATATCACAATATTTTGTGTTGATTTTTAAATATTTTCATTTCTTCTGAAACTGAATTCAGATGAGATTATTACATGCACTTGATTCTAAAATCAAATAATGGGATGGGACTCAACATTGAAATATTATGTAGAAACACCAACAATTTAATACCGAAATTGAATAACCGTTGCTTCCCTGTCGATATATCTTCTTTATATAAGTAAACATGTGGGTGGAGTATTTCATTATGGTCCAATTTTGCCCTCTTGTTTTTTTTTTTTTTTAGCTCAACGTTACAGCCAAAATAACTGACTCTAAATTTAACTCAAATATTTTCTTATGTGTCAATTAATATAATCCAGTCGCTTTCTTTGCGCTGTCTTTGATTAGCTCAGCACATGAGAGACTATATGAATTTGACACAATAAATGTTCACTTTGGTGCAATTTCAGTTTGAGGTCGTTGTGCCTTAGCGCGCATGAAATCTGTAGCAAGGCTGTAGATTATTATGCGATATTTTCTAGATCAGAATGAAAGAGAGAGAGAGAGATAGAAAGATTGGTGCTCACGTTTAACCCGGGTTATGCCAGACGCGTGTTTGCCGATTGCAGTGCAGACCAGCAAATTCAGGAGCGGGGCAGCCACATACCCCCAAACACAGGTCATCGGCTGAGGGATTTCTCGTCCTATCGAACACTGCCATGGGTGCTGCAACCTCTTGACTGTGCACCCTAACCCTAACCCCAACCCTAAAATGAGTCTGAACATCACCGAAAATCCCTGGGATGTGGGTGTGTTGCAACCCCGCTCCTGAATTTGCTGGTCTGCGCTGCATGTTAATATGCCGGGCATCCTTCTAGTTCTCCGAACAATTGTATGCTTTGTTTTCGGTTAAGGGAGACGGTTCATCAGGGCTGCCTGAATATGATATAGAACAGGGGTGGCTTAATGTAAGAGTCACATACGATAAACTTCACGTGTTCGAGGGCCACAAGATATAAACAAAATTTACACACACGTTTTTATTGTTACATTCCATATAATTGTTAAAATTTTTTATATAAATATAAAGAAATACATGTATGCAACAATATTTACTCATATAATTATGCAGTTTTTAAATTATTAATTTGTATTAGTTTCAGTAATCACAAAGTACACAGTAATACCAAAGTTAATGTTTTCAGAATCTTGACTGATCTTTGAACTATTCTGAACGTAATAAATGCGTTGGTGGTAAACTGCGGGAATATCTAAGAAAAACGTGGAAATTTTCATTCCAGTAACAAAATTAGACTGCCAAAAAATGAAACTAAAAGGATAAGAAAAGAGATATTTATTTGTCATAGTAAATATCTGGTCAAAACAAGGACGAACATTATTATTTTCATGAGCCGCATGTGGAAGGTCAATGAGCCGCATGTGGCTTGGGAGCCGCGGTTTGGCCACCCCTGACACAGAATGACGCTGTTATATAATTATAGGTACCCTAAACTTTCTAGTCAAGGATGGTGCTGATCGGCTACAGAGTTCCTACAATATACAATGTGAGAAATATTACTATCATTTATACTTTAGTCATTTCTCATTTTGAATATTTATTTTACTTTGCCAAACTAAATGGATATGCTCAGGTTTCTAAGATTTTCTGTTATTCAAAAACATTCCTTTATGTTTAAAACGTGCATTTTCATTTATTTTTCTAGTTTAATCACAAGTCCAGAAAGTCATTAGGCATTAGTTGTGATATGATGATTAAATTAGTTTAGAATGTTGTGGGGTTTAATAAGTATAGGTATACTATTTACTTAGTGTATACTTTATGGTAATCAGTTTCGATTCGTATTAAATTTCTGAATTCGATTCGCTTCCGTGCAAGATAGAACTATCAAAGCATTGGTACTCCCCAAGGCTATTATTCTATAGTGAAAAACAGGTCATTATCAGTTATACTATATCATCTCTGAAAAATTTGTGTCGTTAAGCATGTTAGTTGCTTCTGCACAAAATTCCACGGTATTTGATTGAGTGATTGGATGGTTGATTGGTTGATTGATTGATTGATTGACTGAGTGATTGGTTGACTTGCTTTTATTTGGTTTGAAGGATTGTCAGTGGTTTTGGGCGAAATCGGGCTCGGACTGACATTTTTATACCTCTTTCAAGAATCAAAATAATTTCTGAGGCGATATCAAGCAAAATATTTAACGGAATGCAGAAAAATGGCTGATCGTCCATTTTAGAAGCAAATCTTAATTTCAATGGAAATAATTTTCCCCCTTTGGAGAGGTTTTCTCAGGAATTTGGGCTTTCATCTTTAGCCTGATTTCCCTAGATCCACTCCCAATCGTCTACGATTAGGAAACTGTACGTCGTGTCAATCTCAAAAATGCATGAGGCAAAGTATGTTTTGAATTTTCTGTCCCCTCTCCATCATCCACTTGAATTATTCTGAAAGGTTATGAACTTTCCCCCATTTTTGTCAGTAATCTCAGAAACTCAAATGATCATGTTTTGTTTTACACACTGTCACAGGCCTGCGCCGTGGTGTTCTTTACGTACGGTACAACTAAGTCATTTCATGGTACCGTCATTTGCTTTCAAATCCTGACAATAATTAAGAGTGCGTTTTGTTTTACTAAAGAAATATATATTTTACGTCAGCAGCGAAATGCCATTTCTCTTCCCATTCTGTCATAAAATTTCTCTTCGGTATCATCTTTCCCTCCCGTTGGCAAGGTATCCCGTGTCTTTGTCGAAAGTGTCATGGCTGTTCGTCTGATACTGCTTCTAGCCCAATGGAAATGTGAAAAACTTTGACAGGTCTCAGTTTCTGAGAAACAGAATGTAATACGAATGGATCAACCAATACGACCGAGACTGATTAGTGACTCCGTGATGTTTCCGAACAAAATATTCTGATAATCATCCAGACAGATTGAGCTTTCCTGGCGGTTCTGACAGTTAGACGAACGGTGGAAATTTTCGTATGCACTGATTTCCTGTTGGTCATGTTTTCCTTTTTATTGTTTCTCTTTCATATAGTTCGAATTTTGCAGCTCTCCGTCGGTTACCTGTTTGTCATCATCTCCTTTTCACTGGTTCGTTTCACATAGTTTGAATTTTTCAGCTCTAGTTTCTTTGTTGCGACTAGTTTTAGTTCTCGTGTTCTTGTGATACACGCCCAGAACAGCATAATCTCGATGTTATACGCCCTCCGTGGTACTGGCAATTAAAAGGATTGTAGTTCAACTTCATTGTCAGTATGCTAGTCACTAGCAGATAGACAGTCTCCACTGTGTGAAGATAGGATGTTTTTAGTAAATTTGGTGTGCCTGGTGCCCTATGCTTTTACTCGACATTTTATGAGCGATTTTGGCGTGAGGATAGAAATTCAAAGTTTTGGGACAATTTTATTTTTATTTCCTACAATGAACTACTTTATAATTACAAAGTCAGAGACTTCCAGCAAGGTCTAGGGTGAGAGCTGAACACTGAACAAAGCTCGGCATTTTCTCTATTTGGCTTTGTAAAAAATGCCGTTGTTTACATCTCTCACCCTGTACGCCACTAGGTGACGCTGCAAAACCAATACACGCGAAAACCCCGAGGTGTCTCATCTTGTCACTCGGGTATCTTGGTTTTACTAAGGGATGGAAAACACTGAGCATATATTGCGTTTCTCAGTGCCAGGAAGGCAATTAATAGAGCATGATTCATCCGTTTACTGCTCTCAACTGAAATAATTTCCGCAAATAATTAAACACAATATTTCCCTTGCGCCAGCTTGGAGATGAATTTAAAATCACTTTACTGTCAGCAGTGATACTGACAGTGGTTTCGAGCACATACTCGTTACGGCACTCTGTACTTTGAAATCGATACCAGGATAATTACATGACAATTATGTTCTCATTTGCTTTGTTACAATGGTATATAGGTTAAGAAGACAATTTCTAGAAATAAATAAATAATCGGATTAGGAAGTCGATTAAATGAATTGATCATTAGGCGTTTTGTAATAGCAATGACATTGAGTTCAGGTGCAAGCGAGAAGATTCGCTCCATTCCCAGAGCGCATGAATTGTTTTTTAGTCCATTTAACTGCATATCTGGTTTATGGAAGGATTCTTTATTAGCGTAACAAGTGTTGGATTGGCATTTTTTCCCTTATATAGTTCACCATTCTCTTGTCTTGTAATAACACTATGTAACAACGTCTATGTAATGATTAGTGATTGGAAACCAATATGTATTGGACTACAGTAAGGGTCGATAAGCCTACAAGTTTTGTGTGAGCAGAGAGTATAGATGTATAGAGAGATCTCACTTCCGCCAAATCGCGAAACTAGGTCGTTGCGGTAAACAAGAAATTGAAGAATTGAAAGAGACATTCTTCACCAAAGATAGTGTGCATATCTGTTTACTGTGGTTTGTTGATATTTTTGGGCTGATTGAAACTATTTAGAGCGTTTTGTAAGTTCTTACGCCCGGTGGAAATGCACAAACGGGTCTTGCTAACCGCAGCGACCTACTTTCCACTCCATGCTAACAATGGCTTCGCGAAACCTCTCGTGTCTCCCAGTGCAAATTGACCAATAGTGAATCATCTATACTATCTGGTGTGAGTTCGATAATGACACATCGGCATGGAAAAAGGCCGCTTTGAGCCTTTCATGGCGTTTTGCGCACCTTATTTAAGCTTGTTACTCACGAGCTTCTTCAATTAAAATTTCATAAATAGAATTTGAATGTTCCATAATTGTACAATTGTTTTATCTGTTAAGTTCTCACAATGCGTTTTGTTTAGATCGGATAGATGAGAGTAAAAAAAACAGGGGGGGGGGGGGGAGATTATTTGGGCCATATAGCCAAAATACATATACATGGATTTTTATTAACAAATTGTGGCTAACCCACACCCCCCCCCCTTCCAGAAAAAGAAGATATGCGGCCATATCACGTTTTTTTTTTTCTATATCCTTTTTCTAAAAAAAAAACAAAAAAACCGAGATCTTTGCGTACGAACGAGAGCTATAACAAATAAGCACTTTGAGACTTGTTTAAAATGCATTGCGGCACTTACCAAGCGGTTTCACAGTTCAGAGTTTTTTAGTATTCCAACTTCCTATCGTAATACTAAAGCCGAGAATGTTTAATGTCGAATTTCTCAATTGTCCAAAAAGTGGAGTTGGGACAAACAAGAAACAAAGAGGTTACTATATTTAATAAAGTAAGGTCGCCATGTCTCAAACTAAAAGAATGCTGTGGCCAGTTAGCCAGTGTCACGAGCGAGTGAGCGAGGATCAATAGTTACGGGAAGAAGGGGGTAGAGTAAGATTAACTCACGGCCCACAATTAATGGAAAGCATGGAATGTTGTGAGTTGGGGGGTTTGGATGAGGCGAGAGCGGTGTGCTTACAGTCACTGCAAGTTAAGAAGTCCAAGGAGACAGACGTGAGAGAGCAGTCGGGAGATTGTGTGTTGTATATTCCAGTGATGACTGGTAGGTTGAACTATGATCGATAATTATGAGGATTGATGTACTATGTTCGCCTATTACCATGATGTAAATAAGTTATATGTGAGTAATGTGAAAGTCATTGATTACTGTGTATAGAGATGTGCGCAAGGAGCGATAGATGTAAGTTAGGATCATGGATTCGTAAAGAGAGTGAGTACTGTGTAATACGGTGGAGGTGTGTTACCGTAGAGAGAGTGCAGATGTGTCGTGAGTGAAATGTGGACTATTGTGTGTACGCTTGATGGTTCGTAATGAGTGGTGAAGTGGATAGTAATTGTATGGTGTTATCCAGATGTAATGTTATTCTTATAGGTGCCGGGGTCGGGCCGTGAGGCTACCCGCGGTGGAGAGACTAGCACAGGGGATAGGCCAGCATAAGGACATGCTTGGGTTGGGCCGAAGGCTAACCGTAGGCCAGCAGGAGTGAAGCTGTCGCGCAGGACAGCGGGAGCACATGAGTCGTGGCAGTCTGGCCACAGACAGGGACGTGATGTATTTAGATGTTAATGTGCTATTGAAATATGAATGTGCTATTGAGATACTACTGTGCTATTGAAATATTGTGCTATTAAGACCTTGAGGGGAGATTGAGATACGGAGATTAGGTTGAGCAGGAGCCAGTAAGATAGGCCCGCTCGTAGGACATACCTTGATGTGAGGCTGAGGCCAGAGCATAGTTAGAAAGTAACTATCGGGTTGTGGACCCGGAGAAGAATGAATGTGGGAATAAGACCATTGGATGGTAGTTGAATTCAATAATGTAATGTATGTAATTGCACTTAGATCTTTATCTTTATGTATAATAAATGTGTGAGTCTGATTGGTTGTTCTGTTAAGTGTTATACTTGTTCGTTCGTGATTGTTGTCCTGTTATAATCATTACATCTCCCAATCTGGGATTTGTGACAGCCAGAACTAACTAACGTTGACGGTAAACCTTTGTCCTGAACCTAAAACTTGCCACACAAAAAGTCACTGTGCGGAACAAAACCCTGTTTGGCCATTTGCCGCCAACAGTCATTCAGATAAAGAAAAGTTCATCAGCAGAGAACAGACTGTGAATAGTCTCCGACTTAGTGCCCAGTCACACTGGCTTCTGTTTCACTTGGCTTTCAGCAGTTTTACCGAAGGACGTCAGACTCGTCTTGGGGACAAGCTGAGACGATGTCAAAAAACTTCGCAACGCTCCCACTCATTCATAGCTCATCTGCTTTAGTCTCGGTTTAGTAGATGGGTGTCACTGAGGCTGACGCAAAGAAGTTATACACAACTTCTTTGGGCTGACGTCTTTAGGCAGTTGCCGATTAATGCCGCTGTGTTTGGGCTCATAGTCGGTAAAGGTCTTCCTGTAAGGCTCCGGTTTCGCCTCATTTTTTGTGGAGTCAAACGGAGGCTGTGAAACCTGTCTGCCTCGTTAGTTGATTCAAAGTTAAGTCGAAGACTGAGTCAAAACCGACGGCAAAACAGACGTGAATAAGTGCCCGTGTAGCCTAAGACTCTGCACAAAAAAAAAAAAAAATCACCGCGCAGATACGAACCTATTCTGCCGCATGGCGCCTATAGTCACTACAAATTATAAAATATCGTACTTGGTCCGCCGGGATCTTTTTCAGAGGCTGGCAGCGCATTGAGTCAAAACTGCGTTGCCTTGGTTTTAGTGCGAGATATATAGTCATCTCAATTCTGATAAAATAATATAATCATAAAAAAAGCCACTGAAAAGCTGTGGTGTCGCGGCAAAGGTTTGAAGCCAAGTTGTAATAATTATGGCAGAAAGAAAAACAAAAAGTTGTATGTAGCAAAGTCTCGAGTAAGAAATGGTACAAAAACGATGCAATAAAACGCAAACCTTATCCTTTGGGTTTTACTGTATTATGTCTTAGGCGAGGCCTTAACCCTCTAGTGCCATGAGGAAAATTGCCAATACCCAAACTTCTGAAATGATATGCTGAACTGATTTTAAATAGCCAGATCATTGTAAAAATATACATTTGTGACCGGAAACATTATCTCTGAATAAAATAGGAAGAGTAAAGGTAGGTTTCCATGTGTACGTAATGCGTAATGCGCAATGCGTGATGCGTGATGCGTAAACAACGTTTACATGGAAATTTAACTAAAGTGTATCCATGTGTGCGTGATGCGTGATGCGTGATGCGTTGTGCGTATTCGAACGATCGAGCCATCGTTCGATTACGCATCACGCAGCTATACGGACACCGGAAGCTAGAAATTCCCGCCAGATTTCCCAAAAATACATGTTTCTGCACGTGTGTTTTCGACAAGCTGTCGCCCAAGACCCACTATACCAAGACGGTGCAATCGACCGTTAAATACAAAGGTGAAGAGTTCCGCCGCGTGCGTTGTCTGCTAGACTGACCCAGCGCATAGGTGTGTCCAGTCATGGCTCGGCTAGCAAAGATTTAATGGTGGCATGAAGTAAACAGTGATATTTTCTTTATGTCCCATTGGATGAGATGAGCTTATATGCAAACTTTGAATGGAGTTCGTACATATTAAAACCAAAGGGGAGCTGTACCTGTACATCTTCTAATCTTATGAAAAAGTGTAGGGATAACCAAGGTAGCAGAACAAGAGGAATGAAGTAGGAAAAGAGACCAGATGGGCCATTATTTAAATGATTAAAGCAAATAAATGGGTATAAAACACATACTTTGAATGAAGTTCTCATATAATTATATCAGACCAGAGAGGAAATTTACATCTAATTTTATGAAAAAGTGTAGAGATAACCAGGGCAGCAGAAAACGGTTAATAAAGTAGGAAAAGTGACCAGATGGGCGATTGAAAAAAAAAAATCAAAAAGAAAAAAAAATCACCAAAATCCAGCCGCAGTATCCTGATGATAATGAACGTTGAATAAATGTTACTCATGTTGCAGCTTCTTCAGTTTTCCAACTTACTTTCCCGAAATTTTCTGTTTTGGGGCACTATTTCTGATTGAATTTCTATTGCTTGAAGATTAATAAGGAAAAAGGAAAGAAACAAACAAACAACAACAACAAAACACTTCCTTTAAAAGAAATTCGGGATGATCAAGTGGAAAAGTTCATTCACATAATCATGATTATTGATTGTACGTATGGGATTCCTTAGCTTTGAGAAAGTTTATCAGTATTTGATCGATGACGTTTTACGGCTTCCTCAAACAAACAAAAGACGATGCCCTTATACCGAAAGTTGAATTAGCAATTAGATTTTTACCCCTCTCCCTCTTCACAAGCACAAAGCAGCGAAGGGAGAACACCCAAGAAAAAAATGAAGACGAGGCGTTTCGGGAGCCGTACTGTTACCGATTAAAGAAACTGCCCAAGGATGTGAACGCTGTGGTGCAATTACAAATTGCACAGTTATTTCTTAACGCAGAGAACAGGCATCTACCACCCCAGCCAATCCTTTGTTGCAATATTTCATGAACCCACCACCTGTGTTGTCTTTTCCTGATTCTCTTAAGATAGTAATACGAAAGCCCCAAAGTTGCAATGTCTTCAAACTCCTCTTCCTGTTTCCTGGCATATCTAGACAAGCAAGGAGCCATAGCTCTATGAATACCAAACTGTGGTATGCTCAGAACCAAAAAGGACAAACTGACGGATCACGAACATATATATATAGACGCACACATGGAAAAGGGCAATACCTATTGCGCATCACGCACCACGCATTGCGCATTACGCATTACGTACACATGGAAACCTTGCTTTAATGTATCAAAGATAGATCATTGTGGCAACAGGTGACCTATCTCCAATATGGTGCACTTGGCGCCAGAGGGTTAATACAACTTTTTCTCATATTTTGGCTTCAATTCTGATAACCGTTAACTCCCACAGGTCTCCGCAAATACAGTATTAAATTTTTATTTAACTTTATTTAATTATTTTGTAATTTTGTCTTGCTGCTATGACGTTTACCCCATTTCTGGATGTTTCATCATCTCGGAATGCGATTGCCCTATTTTAATTATTCATGACCATTTTCCTGTTTCAGTATAATGTTCGATCGACCCGTTCCCTTCCTATACAACCACATGAACGTTTAAGGTCCAGTAAGTGCTCGACATAATTATACAGTCTACACTTGAGAAATTCCCTGACCTGAAAAGCTAAAGGGAAAGAATAGTATTTAGCCTCAGAGGTATGGCCCACGGGTCGTAAAAAACATGCCATCGTGAGTTGATGACGTGGCGAATGAACTCGACCACTGAACCCCGGGAAACGAGCGCGTGCAAGCAACAATATAATTATGTAGGTCTTTGTACTTTTTCGCACGAATGAAAAATGGCCGGCTTATGTCTCATAATACAATTGTATGTATCGTCGTTCGTCCCATGTGCTTGCGTATCGATGATTTGGGTGGTTTTGAGTTTTAACTACCACATCACTGCTCGTGGTCACGTTGCGATGTCTTTAATAGTTTTTACGGGGGACACGCTGGGCAAGGTGTTCACCTCTCATGCCGAAGGTACAGGGTTCGAATCCCGGTCGGTGTAGGCATGTTGGAATTTTGGGATTTTTCTCATATTTTCCAGTCCTTGGTCCTATGGTAGGTAGGATCGAGCACCATCTAATCTCCTCGGATCAGGACGAAAAACTCGGAGGGCCCGTGTGCACTTTGCGCACCTTAAAGATACCTTGGAAATCGAGAGGAGCATGCCCGAACAGGCCGCTGCCAGGGCAAAATTAAATAAAATCTATCCCACCCACCCCCGCACACACACAAACAAACCCGCCGACCGGCGCTGCTCTGTGGCGGTGACGTGTCTGCTCCAGTTGTAACTAGGCTGCAATGACGCTAAGGCAAAATTTCCCAAAAATCTGATTAAAGAAGTATACACAAAAAAAGTTAAACGCAGACATGTTTTCGTCTCATCCAAGAATAACAAAAGTGAGCAAACTTTGAAACGCTGTCATGTAAACTAAGACAATTGTTGATGCCCCACTACTTGAGTTGGACCACGAAGTGTGACAAATTCTATTGAGTTTAGTGGTCCAGTTCATTGGCGTGCCATCAGCTCGCATCTTTGTACAACCCCCTTGTGTTCTAGCTTCGTTGCAGCAGAATTACTTGATACAATAAGATGAAACAGCAAGCGTGCGCCGCGGCCCAGCGGCAAAGGCGCGGAAGTCATGAACAACGCCGTATTTTACAAAACCAATGTGGGAAAAAATAATAAATTTTGATCACCAGTCAGCTGTTGCAGTAAGTCTTGATTAAACCCACTTATTTGGTTATAACTTCAATCGCGGTTAGTAAACTCTGGCTATTTTTAATTAATTTTTTTTTTTAGTGGCTGCAGCACTAAATCCACATCATTTATTTATCAGTACATCGAACATTATTTTCATACAATGCTCAATGGATTCCGCTCCCCTATCAGCGCTCAAACTGTGCAGGATTTCTTAAGAGGCGCGTAGGAGGGAGTATCTCATCTAATTGTATCTAGTATCTTTGGTTTTATTATGAATAAGATATTTCAGCATGTAGTTCAGACCAAGACTCACAACAATAAATAGGTAGATGATGAAATTCGAATTCATTCGCGCGTTTGTACCACCTGTGTGTCAAAACTTAGTTATTGTTACGTATAAGATGTCCCAAGATAGGGGTCAGACCAATGTTCCCTCTAATTTTTCCAAACTAATCAGCAGAACTTTTGATCCTTTGGGCAAAAACATTTTAACTTTAAAGCTAGCGCCGGACACTCAAACGTTTGTGCAACATGCTGATGTGCGCGGCAACATTTATTATGATCTGCGTAGCTCCCATACAGCGCACCCGCTCACCAGCGTACCCGGGCGGCTTAGAGGGAACATTGGTTCAGATGAAGAGTCACACAAAAACCAAAATGATGAAGTTCACCGTTTAAAGGAACAAGAAACTGCCTGTGCTTCTTCTCAAGTGTTATTGTCCATCTTGTAGTTCAGACAACAGATCCTGAATAGTCAAAGACAAGCCGTCCGAGTTATGCTTGTACTCAAATACTTGTGGAAAGAAATTCATATCCATCTTAAATGACAATCACCATCCCCTGTTTCATTAAATTTCTAGATCACTCAAGGGCAACAGAATAATACACATGAAAGCAAACAGAGAAAGAGAAAGAAGCCCTTTTGTGTCCTCCGCAATTCGCCTAAAAAACAACATTTTAGCTAGATGTGTGCTATATTTCACTTGGATTCCTTACCATGTCACTTCATGTATGCCTATTATTGAGTTTATTGAATTGTGAAAAATGTTTATGTGTAAGATGTGTGTACCATGTATGTGCTCTTAAACGGTCTGTGAAAGAGAATTCCCCTCATAGGATCATAAACTGATTCGTATCTATCTTATAGCTTATCTTATTTGAGACGGAGTTTTTACTAACTCCTTCGTGATATCACAACAGGTCACCCCAGAACGCCTATGCCTTCAGCTCCAGCAGTAAGTGGACAGTGGTCAGACTTAAGGATGTGTGGCCGGCTCATGGACGACGAAATTTGCAGTGATAAAGTTTTGAAAACTTTGCATAAAATTCAGGAGTAAACGTCACTGGTTGGAACAGTAATTCTTCGACAACTGATTCATGGCCAACGCTACAAAAATGGACTTTCTACCTCAAAATTGCACAAACGTCACCGCCTTGAATAGGTTAACAAATAACACTTTAACAATACAAGTCTGCGGTGACGTAGACCAGACCATGTCCGGGTCCAACGTGACGTCATCCGAACTGAACCTCCCTATGACCACTGGCGAGCGATTCTTCATATTCTCTACTTGTTTGCTCATTGGGTTTGTTGCCACAGTGGTCAATGTACCTGTTCTTGTTGTGTGGGCAGCGGGAAACAGATTACGTCACACCCCTACTTCGGCCGTGATCGGCAATCTCATGATCTTTGATCTTTCTGTAGCAGGTATGAGGCTTTAGCATAGCTAATATCGTCGGGTATTTGTCATAATTGTCGTAGTTTTGCCTGATCGAGAAAATGAGGATGGAAATTTAGTCGGCAAAATGGCTAAAATGCAAGCAACATTACGTCACTAACACATATCTCGAAAACCTTTTAACAGATTGGAATGACACATGAACAAAAAAATTAAGAGTGAGAGAACCACTTTCATGACAAAACCTCAAAATCGGCGAAATGTCACGTAGAACAATATGTCAAATATAATATACCTTGATTCTCTCTCTCCATTTTTTTTCTCTCTGTTTTAGAATAAAAATTATCGTCATTTTCATCATCTATATATTAACATCATGATCATCGCCACCTTTACTTCACCTGACTGACTGACTGATTGACTGGCTCACTCACTCACTTACTCACTCACTCTTCACTCACTCACTCGGTCACTCACTCCCCCACTCACTCTCTAACTCATTCATTCAGTCAACTTCCTTTCCTGCACCCATCACCCACACACTCCTTCATTCAACTGCTAATTCACACTCAGTCATTCGCGCCGTCCAGTCACCTATTTCCTCATTCAACTACTCACTCACTCGCCCATTCAGTCACTCACTCACTCACTCACTCACTTATCCTCCCACTAACCTACTTAGTTTATTCGTTGCCCGTTCCTCTGCCAGGTGCCTTGTACTTAAGAGCAGCTCTACTCGTGAGTCAGACTATGGCCAAAAGTGGGTTTGTTTGTCTGTTCCATTTCTCCTGTATGATCTTCGGCGGAGTCGGTACCCAGGTAATAAGGGGGTATGGGAGGGAAGGGGGGGGGTGTCTGTCTATCTATCTATCTATCTATCTATCTATCTATCTATCTATCTATCTATCTATCTATCTATCTATCTATCTTTTCTATCTATTTGTCTGTCTGTCTGTCTGTGTGTCTATCTATCTATCTATCTATCTATCTATCTATCTATCTATCTATCTATCTATCTATCTATCTATCTATCTATCTATCTATCTATCTATCTATCTATCTATCTATCTATCTATTATTTTGTCTATCTGCCTTTATGCCTTTCTGTCTATCTATCTATATCTATCTATCTATCTATCTATCTATCTATCTATCTATCTATCTATCTATCTATCTATCTATCTATCTATCTATCTATCTATCTATCTATCTATCTATTTGTCTGACTATCTATCTATTTGACTGACTATCTATCTATCTATCTATCTATCTATCTATCTATCTATCTATCTATCTATCTATCTATCTATCTATCTATCTATCTATCTATCTATTTGACTATTAATTTGTCTATCTGTCTGTATGCCTATCTATCTATCTATCTATCTGTTTGTCTGTCTGTCTGTCTGTCTATCTATCTATCTATCTGTCTATCTATCTACTTACCTATCTATCTATCTATCTATCTATCTATCTATCTATCTATCTATCTATCTATCTATCTATCTATCTATCTATCTATCTATCTATCTATCTATCTATTTGTCTGTCTGTCTGTCTGTGTGTCTATCTATCTATCTATCTATCTATCTATCTATCTATCTATCTATCTATCTATCTATCTATCTATCTATCTATCTATCTATTATTTTGTCTATCTGCCTTTATGCCTTTCTGTCTATCTATCTATATCTATCTATCTATCTATCTATCTATCTATCTATCTATCTATCTATCTATCTATCTATCTATCTATCTATCTATCTATCTATCTATCTATCTATCTATCTATCTATTTGTCTGACTATCTATCTATTTGACTGACTATCTATCTATCTATCTATCTATCTATCTATCTATCTATCTATCTATCTATCTATCTATCTATCTATCTATCTATCTATCTATCTATCTATCTATCTATCTATCTATCTATTTGACTATTAATTTGTCTATCTGTCTGTATGCCTATCTATCTATCTATCTATCTGTTTGTCTGTCTGTCTGTCTGTCTATCTATCTATCTATCTATCTGTCTATCTATCTACTTACCTATCTATCTATCTATCTATCTATCTATCTATCTATCTATCTATCTATCTATCTATCTATCTATCTATCTATCTATCTATCTATCTATCTATCTATCTATCTATCTATCTATCTATCTATCTATCTATCTATCTATCTATCTATCTATTGTCTGTATGCCTATCTATCCATCCATCTATCTATCTACCTATCTATCTGCCAGTCTGTCTGTCTATTTTTCTGCCTCTGTCTATCTGTTTGTTGGTCTGTCCGTTTTTATGTCTGTCTGTCTGTGTGTTTCACTATGTCTGCCTGTCAACGTGGAAGATGAACAGTTGTGAAACACAGTGAAAGTACTACAGAAACATATTTTAGAATAACTTGGATCAGTTTCAAATGCTATTCTCTCCTGACCCGCCCCCTTCACCCCCCCCCCTCCTTAGATGGCTCTACTCCTGGCAGTGGTGGACCGCTATGTTGCCATTGTTTACCCGCTACATTATCCTCAAATCGTCACATATAATGTTGTCTGCGTATGTGTAGCTGGAACGCATCTCAGTATGATCTCCTTCAGCTTCTCGGCCGTGATTCCAGCCTTCAACAATTGGGAACAAACCAAGTCGTGCGTCTTCAACCGCGTCCTCAAGACCGGCTACTTGTACGCTCTACTTATCTTGATCATGCTCTTCATGGTGACATCCCTCACACTGTACGTCCGTGTTCTTTTCATCGCCCGTAGACACCGGAAAAAAATAGCCACGACCTGTTGTCAAGCTGAACACATCTCTGGAACCGCACCAAAGCAGAACGGCGTCGAATGGCCAGTTTCGGCAGCCACACCTGGATACCAACAGAAAGGCGAGCATCGTGCCCATAATTTACCTGGGGACTCAACGCAGCCTGCAGAAGAGCTGAAGGATGCAATAGTAAACAGGCAGCTCCCAGACAACTGTGACGTGGGAAGGGCCCCGGTTCTGAAAACGAATGCCTCTGAGTTCGAATTCACGACCAGAGATTCGGATATTTTACAGAAATGGCCTGTTCAGCCTGCATACACCCGTGACCATGACAACGGATACACTGCACGCAGAGCATTCTTATATCGTGACGTCCACAACTCACCAACAGATGTCTTTTCTGTTTCAGACCGGAGTGGTCATCAAGACCGTCAGTTATTCAGGTCTATTTCAGGGCACATTTTGACCTCAAGAAACAATTCTTTTGAGGATATCAATAGATCAACAAATGAACAAACTGAAAAGTCCAGTCCTAAACTGTTTAACAAGGCTACACGAGACTTGGACCTAGGAACGCCACGACCTGGCTCAGTGCTGGAAACAGTGACCGGTGACCAAGATCAAAACTCCCAAGCGAACTTTGACTTAATTGGTAATCAGGAACAAGCACTTTCAGGCACTAGATTTCAGCGATGCGAACTGGCTATAACAGATCATAATATAAACAAATCAGAACTTCGAATTAACCAACTGGACACCAACATTTCGTCAAAGCATAATCACTTGCTTAGACCCATTTCCGTGAGTTCAGTGGAAAGCTTGGCCATCTTAGAAAAGGGTGTCCCATCATCTCTAGTTAGTCTGAGAAATCACAACAGTATCACTCCTACCTGGATGGAGTCTCCCTCATCTAAGTTGTCCAAGAGAGTGATCCCAAAGGATCTGTCTGCCGCCGAGGTTATCAGTGGCGTTGCTACATTCCCACTTAGCCAAAATGAAGACGCCGTGCACATTTACGACGACGGAATCCGCCACTGCCAGCCACAGTCACAGTACATTCCAGATTACAATACCAAAGAACGCTGGGCTCTGCAAAATCAGTCGACTAGTATCATTGACCAACAAGAAGATCACCGAGGAGGAAACGCAAACACATCGCGGCAGAAGCTCTACAATGCTCAAGAAACCTCGACTTCTGTTACTGATGAAAGAAATACTGAACTAACCGAGTGTCCGGACACCTCTGCAGAAATTTCATGCACAGATCAAGCACATTTCACAACCGGAGTCTGTGTTCAGGAGGCAAACAATGTCAAAGGTCCAGGCGCCACTCGACTCTCCAAGGCTAAAGCTGCTATTTGCAGTGCTTTGAAGAACAGAGGTGGTCCAAACAATGCTGTCTATGTCGAGTAAGTAATAGAACTGAGTACGTTGAAAAGGAGTGTGTCTTGAAGGAGAAATTGGGGAGAAAGGGGGGGGGGGATATTTGTAGAAGTGCAATATTTCAAAACTTGAAAACCCTCTTGCTGTCACAGGGCCAATAATATTAGCCCTGCCGTTTTATGCTAAAACTAGCGAGGCCATCATTCTGAAGGAAGGAAGGGCCTTCGGGCGTGGTAGAAAAAAGGGTTAATATAACTGTGCCGTGTGCAGAATTCAAAACTCTACTTCTTGAGGTTTTACAGTAATCTGAACGTGAACGCTGTTTATAATGACACATTGTCCCACTAACTTCGAGAAAACACAGATGTGTTATTTGAAGTTGATTTTCACAAGTGTTCTATTCGAGACGAAATTTCCGATCATACTGTTCGATTCTGCTTGACGAACTCGTGTGGGTATGTGTATGTGTGTGCGTGCGCGCGCGCGCGTGTGTGTGCATATGTGTGTGTGCGTATGTCTGTGCATGCCTGTGTGTGTTTGTGTGTGTGTGTGTGGCTTTTAAAAAAAGTTGTAAATAAATAATACTAAAGACCAGAATTTAGCTAAGATGGATGTTTCCAATTAATTAATATTGCTAAAAATTGAGGCAGAACACAAGTTTCATAATATTTGGTCATGTACTCAAAAAGTTTTGGTTGCTGGCATGTCCACCTTCTAAATCCATTACAGTATGATAATTTTCATTGAAATACAGTATTTCGACGGTTAGTAAAACTTTAGAACTTCTGGCTTTCAAAACCCCATCTTCAGGATGTTGGGGAACAAATTTAATGCTTGAAAATTGGACATCCTTTGCACTTAAAAATATGTAGAGAAATAACAGCATAATGTGCAAGTTTCGATCTCATTGGGCGCTAAACTTGTAATTTTTCATAAAGATAATTTACTATTATTGCTGAAAAGTGCTATAAACTGACTGTTTGGGCCAAAATACTTGATATATCACGTTTTCTGTCTGTCTGTCTGTCTGTCTGTCTGTCTGTCTGTCTGTCTGTCTGTCTGTCTGTCTCTCTCTCTCTCTCTCTCTCTCTCTCTCTCGCTCTCTCTCTCTCTCTCTCTCTCTCTCTCTCTCTCTCTCTCTCTCTCTCTCTCTCTCTCTCTTTCTCTCTCTCTCAGTATATACCGTCAGATATTTCCTATATTGTTGTATGTGCATTTTGTCTTTTCGAAAAAATGAGAATCGAAACTTTGAAGTGTTGTGTAAAATCAAAGGGCAACATTACGTCACGAACGAAAAGTTTTTAACCGATTGGAATGTCACTTATACGTAACGAAATTAGAAGTGACAGAACCCATTTTCATGACAAAACTCAAAATCCACGAAATGTCGCATACAACAATATGGCAAATATCCCTCGATCGATATGTATGTTCATGCTTACTGGTCGTTTCCACAGCAGCCACTTCATTCCGTTATTTTTTACGGCAAAATGACGTATCAAAAAATAAAACACTCTTTGCCTTAATAGCGGTGAGGAACGGAGCGGAACGTATGTTGTGGACAAGTACACAGAGGCAAAGAGTAATTTACTTTTTCATATGGCAATTTTTCCGTAAAAATAGCGGAGCGGAGTGGATGCTGTGGACAAGAAAATAAGCCTTCGTTGTACTGTAGGACTGGTTGTGTATGCTTAAATTCCATTCTTTGCCAGGCAGATAATAGATCATAGGTCACAGAGATTACGTATCGATGAGATAGATGAATCCAGTCAGGATTCCCTAGTGTTAACGACTTTACATAATAGATTGTGTTTTGTCCATGATGCAGGTCAGCCAAGACTCGGACACGTCGCTTACGTCAGTCTGGCCTGGCCAACATCGCTTTCTTCTGTTGCTGGTTTCCTTTTGTGGTGATTCAGTTGTTAATGATGAGTGGATCCAAGATGACATTGGTGCCGATCAATCTGGCAACTTTCTTGATCATGGTGAGAGGATGGATGGAGGGATGGATGAGTGGGTACCGGGGTGGGTGGATGGATGAGTGTGCAGATGGATGGCTGGATAGACGGGCGGACGGATGAATGGATGGATGGATGAGCGGAATGGTTGGGTGGATGAATGTATGGAAGAGCAGAATGGGTGAATGGATGGATGGATAGATGGATGGGTGGGTACCGGGTGGATGGATGGATGAATGGATGGATGGATGAGCGGAATGGTTGGGTGGATGAATGGATGGAAGAGCAGAATTGGTGAATGGATGGATGGATGGATGGATAGATGGATGGGTGGGTACCGGGTGGGTGGATGGATGAGTTTGCGGATGGATGGCTGGATAGACGGACGGACGGATGGATGGATGAGCGGAATGGATGGGTGGATGAATGGATGGAAGAGCGAAATGGATGGATGGATGGATAGATGGACGGAAGAATGGACGGATGGAAGGACGGATGGTTGGATGGCTGGATGGATGTATAAATGGATGGATGGGTGGATGATGGATGGACGGATGGATGGATGGATGGATGGATGGATGGATGGATGGATGGATGGATGGATGGATGGATGGATGGATGGATGGATGGATAGATGGATGATTACATGATAGATGGTTCAGTCATTGAAAGTATGAAATCATGAATGCTAACTGTCGCCGTTTGCATCTCTAGATGTGCTCCATCTTGAACCCTTTCATCTATGTGTGGGGCAACTCACGTTTACGCAGATTTATGCGGAGTTGGCTGAGACGTAGGCAGGGTGAGGCATTCATAGACTCCGAGATGACGTGCGACACTCTCTAGACGCGCAGCTAAACATCGTTGACTTTCAATATTCTCTACCTGCACAGCGAAATATGGCCAACGTTCAATGATATTCACCACCTGCACAGCGAAATATGGTCAACGTTCAATGATATTCACCACCTGCACAGCGAAATATGGCCGACTTTCAATGACATTCACCACCTGCCAGCGAAATATGGCCGAAATATGGCTGACTTTCAATGATACTCCCTGGCCTGACCGAGACATATGGCTGACTTTCAATGATACTCTAAAACTGGACAGCGAAATATGACCGCTCTACCATATGACATGACAAGTGTGACTATGATCTACTCTCTTGCTTGTCAGCGAAATACGTCTGATTTCAGTGATCTCTCTGGCTGGACAGCGAGCTATGGCTGGCTTTCAGTGATATTCTATGTATAAATTGTCCTAGGGAGCAAGGAGCAGAGAGAGTGAACGTCCGTGCGTTTTTTTTTTTTTTTTTGGTTGCTTTTTTCAAAAAATGTTTTTCAAAGATTGTCTGCATGATTCTTCTGTGTATTTTGAATTGGACGCCAGAGCCTACAATAAACTTGAACATGAACTTGAAGCTCAAGCCGGACAACGAAAACTCGGTGACTTCTAGCGATATTCCTTAACTGGACTCAACTCTGAAAGATATCCCCGGCTGAATAGAGATGGGTGACAAAATTAGACATTGAGCCGAACAGATGACGGAGGAATGGGAAAGTGGATTTTTTGCTTTATAGGTCACGATTTGTTAGCGGCGGGAAACGTAGCGTGTGAGGTAAAGGATAATGTGCCAGATCTCACGACTTGACAAAGTTTTCCTTACAGCATTAGACGTTTTAATTCAGTAACTCATTCCTCCGTATTATAGAATTTCCAAATATTCATTTCGCACATTTTCTAAGACGATGCTACGTAGAATATTGTCAAGTAAAAGAAATCTATACAGAAAAACGATCCTATTTTCTGTGATGGGTGTGTTATTTATTCTGCGGCTGATTGAAACTGGATGTTCAGGTAATGCATAATATCCGTACTAAGATAAGATAAGACAAGATACGAATCACATTATTGTCACTTTACTATCCTCTGAGGGAAATTCTTTTCCACAAAGCGATTAAGAGCACATAGGCTACATGATGACAGTGGCGGATCTACTATGAAACTACTGAATGAAGCTTCAGGGCCCCTAATCTCGGACGAGCCTTGAAAAACGTTTGTACAATGAGTGAATTTTGGATGTGCTCTATTGTTGTTATTTGCGAAGGGGCCCCATAACTTTTCAAGCTTCAGGGTCCCAAACATATAGGTTCCCCTATTGCATGATACACACATCACATGAATATATCATAACTCAATGATAGCCATAACACATGAAGAAACATGGCATGGAACCTTAATAATGTATGGCACAGATCTGCCTAGAATGCGTTGTTGAAGCGAATTGCAGATGGTAAAGGCGAACTTCTATATCTACACAATTATACTCACAACCGTATACCCTCACTAAATATAATCTGCCACAATCTTTTACCGTTCATCGTAAATAACCTTACATTAGAAAGTACAATACATCATTATCCATTCTCTGCAACATGGGCAGATTACAGAATATTTCGGATTGCAATAATGATGGTAACTGTTTCGATTTCCTCTCATTTCAAGCTTAACCTCTCTAATTTTCTAGCCAAAATGAAAAGCTGAAACGAGTTATTTTGTAAGAACGGAAATTTGCTTACATGAAAACCTTTGACAAACACTGATTTTTTTTACTACTTGATTTGGAGATCAAAAAAGTCGTCGGCATTTCAGTTCATGACAAAGGCTCACTGATCATGGCACTGACAGACACGTTTAATTATTCAACAAAGTTGCAAATAATCTGTAATAGAGAAATCTGAAAAACAATGTCAGTTGCTTGATGCTTGTCTATGTTATCAGTTGCAAATTTCATGGTATTGTTTATTCTTAATACCGCCCTCTCAAATTTCTCAATGTCCGGCGTAATCATTGTTTAACTTCTCTTGATAATGATGCCAGTACTGGGTACTTATAGAGCAAGCCTTTATCTCTGTTAATATCCCTCGGAAGATAATGGCACTCACAGGTACATACATTATTTGGGATGAAATAATTCTTCAGAAAGTCATGGGTATTAGCTGAGATGGTGAATCTTTGCTTCATCTTCCTACGGATATTTTAAATCTTGGGTTATTGATTAACTATTACAGGTCTACAGGTATTAATTTGCCCTTCAGTCCTGTTATACACAAAACCACAGTATATATTGTCTGTGAACCATTGTCTCGGAAAGTTTGTTCCGGTATAGAATTTACGTTCTTTAGAAATGGCAGCAAATGATCAAATGCTGAGCCTGATAGAAACCGTATTTGGACAATGGGCGTGTTTCGCAATGGCATTCGTGGGAATGTTTACAAACACGATAACTATTATTGTTTTTATCAAGCAAGGATTCAAAGATACAACAACCATCTCTCTTTGCACTATCACCGTATTTGACTTTCTCAGAAGTTTCCTAGGATTTGCTCACAGATTATACGGAGTTTTCCGCCTCTTTAATGTCCCATTATCCCTAACATGGGAAAATCTTACTTTTCTTGTTAACGCTTGTGTACAAGCCATAGCCGGCAATCTTGTCAATGTGGTGACGGCATACGTATCGATAGAACGATGTCTATGTGTCTGTACACCGCACAGGGTAAAGCTATTTATTACGCGTTGTCATTGCAGTTTTAACCGTAATTGTAGTTGGTTCGTATCTTCACACGTCTACTATGTATGAGTTCGCTTGGATTTTCGATCAGGTCTACAACCAAACTTTCCCAGTGTCTGTCCCAAGCCCTATTTTACGGAACAACCCTGAACTCCTAGACTATAACAATGTCGTAACCACGTTCATCGTCATCGACATCTGCACAGCTATCATCGTGGTGCGTCTTCGGAAGTACACCAAAATTTAGATACAAGTTTACCAATGCGGCACCGTCAAGCCAGGGAGTGAGCAGCAACGTTACCAAGAAAGAGGTACATGTGAAACTTGAGAACCAACCCGAAGGTGATGATTCTAATATCCTCATCTCCAAACCCGCATCACACTGTCAGTCATTCTGTCAAGCCGAAGTACATCGATTTTTCAACCATATCAGAAGAATTAAACTATGTCCATTTCAGTGTCCAGTGCACGGCCCAAGCCATCAATATACATCTGAACATCATCCGAATAAAAGTGATATTGTAGACCATGAGTTTGTAAAATACTTGCAAGGGGCTGCGTATAGAGTGTAAAAAGCACAGGACCAAGGACAGACCCTTGTGGAACTCCATAGTCTAGTGCAACTTGTTTAGAAAAACTGTTCTTAATTTGCACTGACTGAACTCTGTTCTGTAAATACGACTTGAACCATAACAGGGCAGTACCCGACATACCAAAAGAGCGCTCAAGACTTGTAAGTAAGATAGAATGATCGATTGTATCGAAAGCTGCAGATAGGTCTAAAAGGGTCAAAAGACACAGCTTCTTACTGTCAATATAATCTAAAAAATCAGAGGTTACTTTTATGAGTGCAGTTTCGGTACTATGTTGAGCTTTATATGCAGACTGAAAATTTTCTGGCAATCCATTTATTTCAAAGTGTGCCAAAATTTGACCTAAGACAATCTTTTCCAGAATTTTTGAGACAAATTGCAAATTGGATACTGGTCGATAATTTTTGAAGTCGTTTTCATCAAGCCCAGGTTTTTTCAATAATGGTTTTACAATGTCTTGTGTCACGATTAAGGTTGATGACCTTGTACGCCACGAGTATAGAGGGGGTAAACTTAGTAGGGGAGAAGGGGAGTTTTTAAGTTGTCTAGCATGAAAAATTACTATCACGAGGAAGGTCGGTGGCCTTGTGCGCCACGAGTCCAGGGGGGTGAGCTTAGCAGGGGAAAACACGGTTTTTAATATTGTTGACGAGCGTGAATAGATACACACGACTCGCTTTAAACTAGTCGCGTGTGCAAAAACCTCGGGAGTATAAATAGAGGAGAAGCTCGACACACGTGGTTCCCAAATTATTCAGTCCCAGAGGAAGACGCAGAATTTATCGGTCCGGGCGACAAGTGGAAGGTCGTGCCAGTGGGGACCAGAAGTGTTAGGTGTGTGAGGGATCCATGGTGTTCACATTTATTTCCCAATAAGAAGAATTTATCAGTCCGGGCGACAAGTGGAAGGTCGTGCCATGGGGACCAGAAGTTGAGAAGTCCTGACGATAGGCTGGGAACCCTTCAGGAGCTCGTGAGTTACGATGGCGGGTGTGAACCGTCGGTGTGCTATGTGTTTGCAGAAGTTGAAGAGTCCTGAGGACGGGATGATAACCCCTCAAGGAGCTAGTAATCTACGGTGGCGGGTGTGAACTGTGTGTTCTTATTTGTGTGAAGCCAGGGGCGTCTGTTTCCCCTTTTATCGTCGAAGTTAGAGATCTAGAAAGGATCGTGTGAACTCTGGAGACGTGAAACTGCATCAACGAGGAGGGCAGCTGTTGACAGAGACTATTAAGTATACGTAATTAAGTTTATGGACAGAGGGATTAGATCTAGATGTGAATCGGGGAGTAGAGAATAGCCATGATCCCCAAAAGTGAATTTCAAATATCTCTGTTTTTGTGATTATGTATGTGATTATCATGAGTTGAATGTTTTGACATAAGTTTTGTCATGCATTTAGAAGTAAATATCGTTTAATTTAAATATCACTCCATGTGTCCGTTGATCGCTGGTCTGCTTGCTTGGCTTGTTTATAGCTGGGTTTGAAAGGTAGATAAGTTAGGTACTCATCACACACGTGGTCGTGACCATCTTCACGCACGTGATCGTGACACTTGTTTAAAGGAACTGGGCACTGTGCCTGTGGCAAGTGACATATTTACTATTTGAGTAATGTGAGGTACGACAAGATCGATACAGGTTTGAGTACATGAGCAGGCATGGGATCAAGGTCACACGTTTTTATAGTGGAATTATTGATACAGAGTAAAACATCTCTTTCTGAGACTGGACAAAACGAATCTAAAACTTGTCCAGTAAACTCAGGGAAATCTAAATTCCCGCTTGGTTCTAGATCGAGTGAAGAACGGATGTTTTCAATCTTGTTACTGAAAAATGTTATAAATTGATCACACAACTCGTCGTCTGACCCTATGCAGGGGAGGGGAGATCTTCTATCCTTTCCTAGAATGGTGTTGGTTGTACGAAAAAGTTCTTTGCATGACTTTACGTCCTTAAGTTCATTGATGCAATGTCTCTTTTTGTTTTCCTCGATGACTTTGTTGACTTTATCTCGTTGTTCAATGTACGTGTCTCTGTGAACTTGTAGTTTGGTTTTCCTCCACCTGCGTTCAGCCTGTCGTCGGTGTTGCTTGGCTTCTTTGATTTCTAGTGGAAACCATGGCGAGTATGGTCTGATGGAGATGTTTCTTCTTGTGAGTGGGGCATGTCGGTCTATGGATCCTTCAGGATGTCATTGAAGGTGTCTGCATTGAGAGATGGTAGATCTGCCAGTGATTGGCTTACATCTCCTCGAAATGAAGATGTGTCTATTTTTCTAGTATTTCTGGATAATATACTTCTTTTCTTCTGCCTTGGTTTGGAGAGGTTCATGTCTGCCATCAGAAGGAAGTGGTCAGAGATGGCCTTGTCTAGTACTTGATGGTTTAAAATGTGTGAATCAGCTGTGCTGGCAATCAGCAGATCTAAAATGTGACCACACTGATGCGTTGGTTCATTGATTAGCTGTACTAGATCATGGTCGTGGAAAACTGACACAAGAAGTTTAGTGTCTGGAGCAGAGGTATCATCAAAGTGAAAGTTAAAATCACCAACGATGTAAAAAGGAGATGTCGCCTGCTCCAGATGAAAAAGTAGATCTTGAAACTCGGAGAAGAATTCGCTGCTCGTGAACATGTTTTTCTTGTTGGATGGTGGCCTATAAACACAAACCACACGACAGATGAGTTGTTCTGATCTAACAATCGCAGTGACCACTTCAAATGTACGATACGAAACACCATCGTTGACAAATTTTATATGCTGGCCTTGTCGATACATGAATGCAATTCCGCCACCGCGCCACCGCGCGTGCTGCGCGGAAAAGATTTGAATTCATAACCAGGTGGTCTAATGTCTGCTATGGTGGATTCATCACCTTCTGTGCTTAACCAAGATTTGGTGATGCACAATAGGTCAATGTTCAGTTCTTCAACATTATCTCTTATGATGTTAGACTTGTTGCAGCATGACCGGGTATTGATGCACCCAACTCTAAAATTAAGGCTCTTGCACTGAAACACATAGCGAGTGTCTATCTGTATCAAGTTGGTCCTGTTTACTGATCTATAGTGGGAAACAGTGTCATGGATAAACCCCTGACACACCGTGATTTTCCTCTGTTTCCGTGTCCCTCCTCTTGTACCTCTCTTCTTTCTCCTCACTACCTTACACTGGCAGTCACAGCTGTTTCTAGATCTAACTCCCAGCTGAGACAAATGTGTCAACAAAATGGATTGTACACTCAGGCTTGGATTGTATACATTCAGCAGCTGTTTTTTTGTGAATGCGCATGAAAATACAAATCCACCTTGTTGTATCGGGTTTTTTTCACAGTGATCTCCCCTTTCCACTCCCGAGTAGTGCATATATAACAAATCCACTGGCAAGTATTTCAAGTAATACAATTTAATGTTGATTACTGCTTACGTTGACCCATTATTTATGGTTCGTGATGCATTTAAGGCCATCCGTAAGGGAATGAAACAGACCACGGCCGGTGTAGGCGCCAGACCGGTATCCCGCCATTCATACATTTTACTTTACGCCAAAACAATAGTCACAACCCATGCCGCGACCCAGCGGGATACAGCGGTATAGTTTATCCCCGTCCCCCCTCCAAAGTCTCCGTCTCCTCCCGTTTCTTCATCAATGAAAATAAATGGAGGGAGGGGAGGGGGCATTTGGTATACTGACATGTTCACATGCCCAAATATGAACGGCTTGTCCTTTCTTCCTCTCCTCGGGGATTATTTACATGCCAAACTAACATTCTCGGCTAATCAAAAAAGTTAACAAAAAGCATGACGTTATTTGCATTCACTCGTTTTCCTGGTAAATACACTAGTCTGACCAGATGTTCAGTTTCACAGGGTAGGTAGGGTGTAGATGTAGTCAGAGGGCGTGGTACTGTAGATCGCTATTGTTGATTGTGGTGATGGTGGTAGTGGTGGTAATGGTGTTGGGTTTTTTTGTTGTTGTTGTTGGTGGTGTTGATGTCATTGATGGTGGTGTTGATATCATTGATGGTGGTGTTGATATCATTGATGGTGGTGTTGATGTCATTAATGGTGGTGTTGATGTCATTGATGGTGGTGTTGATGTCATTGATGGTGGTGTTGATATCATTGATGGTGGTGTTGATGTCATTGATGGTGGTGTTGATGTCATTGATGGTGGTGTTGATGTCATTGATGGTGGTGTTGATATCATTGATGGTGGTGTTGATATCATTGATGGTGGTGTTGATGTCATTGACAGAAGTTGAAGAGTCCTGAGGACGGGATGATAACCCCTCAAGGAGCTAGTAATCTACGGTGGCGGGTGTGAACTGTTGATGTCATTGATGGTGGTGTTGATGTCATTAATGGTGGTGTTGATGTCATTAATGGTGGTGTTGATGTCATTGATGGTGGTAATTACGTTGTTGTAGTTGTTATTTGTTGTTGGCGGTAATGGTTTTATCGTTGTTGTTGGCAGTGCTTGTGGTGGTGTGATTTCAGTAGTAGTAGCAATGATGGAGATTATGGTGGTAATGAATGATGTGATGGTGGCGTGATGGCTGTCTTGATAATGATAAAATTGTTGGTTGTGATGGTTACAGCAGTGAAGATGGTGTTTGATATGGTGATGATGGTATTCGTGATGATGATGGTAACAAGGATGGGCTGATGGTAGCTTGATGGTTGTTTCGATGGCAATGGTGGTGAAGATGGCAGTGATGCCATTTTAGGTCAGATGGCAGAGATGATGGTAGTCGCGGTGAGGGTAACAACAGGGAAGTTAATGATGACAGATGTGGTAGTGGTCATTGGTATTTGCAGTCTACCAGCAAGAGTTGATTGCAGCAATGTGAAACTGTTTATCGCTGACCCCATCTTGAAAAAAAATGCGCAAGTGCAAAGGACGTCATTATGCAGGGGTGGAAAACAAAAAACAATAAATAAACAAAAACAGAATCATTTTGGCATGAAAAAATTTCATATATTTCATGTATTCAGAAAATACGGACCTTTCTTGTATTTTCTCGTGAAAAACGTATTGCCAGATCCTCACAAGTATCGATAAATGGCAATGTCACTGTTGACATTATTTTGCCGCTGGTGCCACTGTTCCATAAAATGCGGAACGGTCTGTCCCAGCAGCTAAGATATAATATCAAAATATATTGTTTTGGGAGCTAATCACCACAAACACATTTATCTCCAAAGTTATACCACTTGCGGACGTCATAAACGTTGGGAAATAAGTGTTACAGCCGTGCCGTGTCGTTGATGTTCATTTTGACGTTATTTTGATCCCGACGAGAAACTAGCCGGTATTTTGAGTGGGATTGAAGAGTCGGATCGCAATGAAAAGTGAAAGTGCAGTATAAAACTATGCATTCATTGTGTTTCGACATGTCTGAGAAACACATTTTTAAAAATTACCATTGAGGGCAGGGCCTTGAAGTAATGTTCCACATGTGGCACGCTAGCAGAACATGGGTTAATCGGCTACAGTTGTACCAGTAAGAGAAATAAATTAACCAATGTCAAAGAAAGAACGGAAATCAATTGTGGTTACGTCAGGTCCTGGGAAATCTATAAAAGAAAGTTCCCCAGACGAAGTTTGCCAGTGAAACTGTTCTGGAACTGTTTATTTTCCGGGCGCTAGAAAATTTCCTCGCGTTGTTCCATCTGCTTGAGAACGAGACATCAAAAAGTGCTGTAGCCTTGAAGGATCGGTTTGGCTTGATTGCGTTCTCGTCTCACTATCCTAGTTACGTAAAAAAAACAAACAAACAAGACTTTCGCTACCCGAGCAGCGAAAGAGGTCGGTTCGAAACGATAATTCAGAATTATTCAGTATCAGTTTCTGCTCATTAGGTCATGCAGTTCGAGATAGGCAGGAAGACAATTATTTAATGCTATTTTTTGTTGTTGTTGTTGCTTGTTTTGGTTTGTTGTGATACTGAAATACATCGTAATATAAAATTCAGCATTCATGGACACTATTCGCTCAAATTCAATGCTTTGCACAGAATCACTCCAATCTAGTACCGGCGGTCCTAGACACAAAATTTACACTTTCAAGAAACACAAAATTTTGTGACCTAACAGAGTGCTCTGACGTCAAAGGAGTAACTCGTTAATTATTTTTTTCTTTTTTTGTATCTCTGTTGTGTAGATGAGGGTGGCATTGGTCTTCAGGAGGCATTCAAATCCATCAAGGCAGAGGAACAACTTCAGCATGTTTGCCTTTTATTAGCGAAGAGCACAAATCGATGGACACATGTTGCTTTCGTGGCACGTAGAAGTTTTACACTGATTACTTTCCAATTCTTTCCAGTGAACATTTAGGAGCCTACGTATAAGTTCTGTGTGCCCAGTTTATTTGAGAAGAGTGATTTTTATTTCAGTGATTTTGGACTATTTCAATAACTATGATATTTGCCGAGGCTGTTTACCTGAAAACTTTCACCATGATTTTCATTCTGTTATTGACTGTACACAGCTGTATCTCCGAGAATATAAGTGACGTAGAAAACATTTTCAATGACGTCATTTTAACAAAACATCATCGATACAAGCCTAAAGTGAATATCAGCGAACCGTTATATATCTATGTTAGCATGCATTTGCTGTCTCTCACGGACATTGATGAAATTCAGCAGCGTTTATCAGTCACTGTGGTCATGCCGGTGTTTTGGAACGACGAAGTGAGAACTTGGAAGCCCCCAGATTATGGAGGAGTTCGCATTGTCTATCCTCAGCCACTAGACGTATGGCGACCTCGTCTACTCCTCGCCAACTCCATCGCTGAAAGGGATGTGTTTGAAGATGACAACGATCCTTTAAGCTTGTACAGCAATGGAGACACACTATGGCGTCCCGGTGGTGTTATGCACACATCCTGTCCCATGAAAATGACTTACTTTCCTTTTGACACGCAAACATGTTCACTCCAATTCGTCCCCCAAAGACCAGACGGTACCACTAAACTAATGGCGTCACAGGAGACTATTAACTTGAGTATATACGACAGAAATGGGGGATGGGAGGTACTAAATTCTCGAGTCTACAACATGCTTGTTCCAGGAGACAGAGTCAACATTACAGTCTTCGAGCTGACATTTCGTAGACGACCCAGTTACGCCATTCTATTGTTTTTGTTCCCGTAAACATCATCTCCAGCATGTCAGCCCTGGTGTTTATCATGCCTAAAGACAGCGGAGAACGGGTCTCTTTCTCAGTGACCGTTTTCCTGTCGTTGACAGTTTACAGCAGCGAAGTCAGCAAAATCCTGCCCACAAACTCGGACAGCCTTCCCCTCCTAATCATCTACCTGGTATGTCTTCTGCTACATTCAGCTTTCGCTATTTTGTTCAACATTATCGTCACTATCCTACACCACAGCTCTGAAAGGCAGGCACGGACGACAACAACGTCTATAAACGAGCCAAACAACCATGAGTACACGCCGTCAAATCTGGGTGGCCAATTTGTCTCCATTTCCGACAACTTTGACAATGACAAACTGGTCACTGAAGATCCTTTCAGGCGTAAGAATAGCATGAGCAGCCCTTTGCACGGCACAAGCGGGAGACTTCTGAAACGGTACGAAACATTTGGATGTTACAACATCATTGAAGCCATATGTTGCAGCTTTATTGATAGTCTGAGAACGGGCAGTGACGGGAAGAACAATCGAATAAGCGAGAGATACGCCAATCGCAACTGTCTGTCGTCACTAAGGCATCATATTTTAAGTCACATCGGTGCAGCGGACCTTGTGCTGTTTTCTGTTTTTTTCGGCACGTGGCTGATTATCTGTGTGAGTTTTATGGGTATAATATCCAGTGGGAACTAAATCAGCACACTTCGCAGAGGAAATTATGATGACTGCGAACTGCCACACTATCTCACGGAAAATTTAATCGGAATCACTCTGAAAGGGAAATGACTTGCACAGAGCTGGAGGACAAAGAAAGACCAAGTGAACGTAATAATGTAGAAATCTATGATTGTGACATTCACTAATTCATTGGGGAGTACTAGATAGATCTCAGATTTAACTCTTTGTGTGCCAGTCATCGATATATCGGTTCTTCCTCCCTTGGTCACATTTATGCCCTAAGAATGCTAGGCTGTTTTTGTTTCGAGGAGAAAGGAAGTCGACTGTCTATAAATTATTAATAGATGTTGCTGTAGTTAGTCTTCATTCATCTACCCGATTATTTTCTTCCTGTGTCGGCAAAACGTAAAAAGATCATGGCACACAAAGGGTTAAAACAATTACCCAGCCAGCATTCTTACGTCAATCAGACGTCGATTTGTGCAGGATTTCCATAGGCTTGAGAGTATTTCTGAGGGGCTGGATTGCCCACATTTGACCGACTTGAGTGGGAGGTCGTAACTACAGTGGATCTATGATTATAGGAATAATTTCATTCCTGTGGGCAAATTTGGCATCAGGCCACACATCAGTTTGACGTAAGATTGCTCGCTGGGCCGTCTTCGTTAATGTATTTGTCAATCTTCAAAATATGTGACTGGGTCTGACAAAATCAGGCTTAAGGTGAAGGATCAAATTCCTTGGAAAACCCCGCCAAAGTGAGTAAAAAATGTTCTATGAATACTGAGATTTGCTTATAATATGAAAGATTAGCAATATTTTTATTAAAAGTATTTTTCTTGAAATCGTCTTAGAAATATTTTACATTGATTTTTTAAAGTAGTATAAAAAATTCACCTTGCTTTACCCCGGTTTTGTCAGAGCCACCCACATTGTTATACGTTATTTTAGTTCTAATCTTCCAAGACTAATACTTAATGTAATTGTTCCCATTTGTCGTGCAAAAAAACAAACAAAAAAGTATAATCACGTTAATGCCCACGCATTAAAAGATCTATGCTCATAAACTGTTTGCGAGTGTAGATCAGAAACTCACGGACAATAAAGGTACAAACATGGAGGCCACCGAATTCTGTCATCGAGCCACTAGACTGGTAGAAAAATTTTATGTTCGAATTAGTAAGTTCACTGCACATTACAATAATGTAAACTTTGTGTCAGATACTATTGTTCCAATTACAAAGTCTACTGCACATTACAATAATGTAAACTTTGTGTCAGATACTATTGTTCCAATTACAAAGTCTACTGCACATTACAATAATGTAAACTTTGTGTCAGATACTATTGTTCCAATTACAAAGTCTACTGCACATTACAGATTGTGTAAACTCTGTGTCAAATGCTACTGTTCCAATTACAAAGTCTGCTGCACATTAGAGATCGTGTAAACTTTGTGTCAAATACTATTGTTCCAATTTCCAATTACAACGTCTACTGCATATCACAGATAATGTAATCTACGACTTGACTTTAAAACTTTTGTGCTCATTAATAAAACTCTCTTCACCTCCATACAGAATGAGTTTTGGAGAACTTTACCAGTGTAATAAAATGTATACGGAACTACTTAATTCCACTCGTGAAATTTAAATTGATGAAGCTCTGAATACGAAACATAAAAAAGTACCCAAATAGACCGTGAAAAGCGCAAAGTGGCTGTAATTGTGCCGAGGCGCCTTAAACCTAAACTTAAACTCAAACTCAAAGACAAACTCAAATGGGATGAGCAGGATCGACCTCAGGTTTGCTCATAGAAATGGCATCGTTTCCAAGCAGATTCCCTGGTAACAAATCACGTCACCGTCGGTTTGATATAGGAAATCTGCCCTTACAATAATGTTACCAATCTTACGGAAATCCTATACAAATCTACGTCACGTTAGCATAATGATGCTGGCTGGGATGTTACTGTCTCGTAGAGGATAATGAATCTACACCAAATCACATTTGCTGTAAATGTTTGGTTTTTTTCTTTTCCCACCACAAGGAGTTAGTCCTTTCAAATAGACGTGAATTTTTCCTCTATCGCAATATGATTGTATGTTTCCGCAGCAGGTAACAAAACATTTATTTTAAACTTCTTTATGGCGACCTTGGTTCTTGTTTGTTCTATTTCCATTTTCTGAAAAACTGGATACATTTTTTGTACGTAGAAGAGGTTTAACAAGCTGTTTCACAGTTTCGATTTAGTCTAACTGCTTATCATAACACTAAAGCCGCAAGCGTTTAACGTCGAATTTCTCAGCTGTGCAAAAATTGGACTTGGAAGCAACAAGAACTAAGGTCGAGTTATAGTTAAATCAAACACTTTTTCAACACATTTCCCCTGTCGTTTCTTTGCTTTGTAGCGTGTCCCCAGGTTGTCAGGAGTAGTGTCAATGAGGGTGCCTGACCATCAATAGCGTAGCATGGGTGGGACCACGGGGACAGTTGCCCTGGCGCAAAATTCTTAGAGGCGCAAAATTTCAAAACCATCACTGATTCAACTGCGTAGTCAAAGAAGTTTCTCAAAATTCAAGTTGATCAAAACGTGTCTGAGATCTACAATGAGCCAAGGAAAACTGCGTGAACCAGCAATTTTTACTATAATGGAACTAGAGGGTGAACGTGTAAGCACCTAAAACTTCGTGAAACTTTGTGTACTGCTTCAATTTTTTATGATACGTTGCGTGGACACCTCCGTTTTTGACAGTCTTTAATATTATTTATTCGCCTTTTCTTTGAACCTCCAAATAAGAGACAGTTTTTCGCCGAGGAGAATCGAAAAGTGTGACGGGAAATTGCGTTCTACGCCACTCTTGATACATTGCTGACTGAAAGTCAACTTTATGACATCTGTGTATTCTGCACGGAATTTCGGTACATGTATCTTTGCATCGAATCCAAGTGCCGATTTTAATGTCACCTAGATCTAGCTACACAGATGGGCTTGGTACAAGAAAAATGTGCAAGATTTAACTTGCCCGGGTCGGATAGTAATATCAAATGAGATTTCAATGTAGATTTCAGTACTGCTTTGAAAAATATGCACAAATTAAAACCAGGTGATTTAAAATAAATTTGAGTATGGCATAAAATGCATTTTACTTTAATTACACCAGTACTTTCTTAAAACACAATACATGTACTTTTGGGGAGGGGTGAATAAGGGATTCAGTACTAGACTGGTGATAAGGACTTAGGAAGTGCTGGCGGTCCACGGGTCAGAAGGCGCAATACTTGTCTTGCCACGGGCGCTGCAATCCACGCTACGCCACTGCCGAACAATGACACTCAATTGTGCATTCTTCATTGACTTAGTTCATTCTCCCAGAAAATAAATTGTTTCATTGTTTTAAACGCTTTTGTGCATTTCGTGACACTATTGTCATTATTAAGTACACTAGCCGCTACAAAGATAGTCTGAAAGAAGTCCTCAGTGGTGCGGCATCTCGTTTACTGATCTTGCTAAAGATAGAACACAATGGCGTGGATTGTAAGACAACAGTAGACATCCAGTGCCCTGTATGCTCGCGACTCTGCAGGTCCCAATTTGGACTACGGAGCCATCTCCGCATGCACAAATTAATGACTATGCTCATAGTCCTCCTCGAATAAGAGGGACCAAAATCAGCCGACTCGAACAAAATGAATCTTGCATAATTTTCCTTGCACCGAGACCAGCTGCATATCTAGATATACGTCACATTAACGACATTTGTACTCGAAGCAAAGACTTTTTTTTTAAAGTTACACCACGATTCTTTGTAGAATACACAGAAGTGATAAGGCTGTCTTTGGGCCAGCAACGTACAAAGAGTGGCGTAGAACTCCAGCCACACTGTCCGATTCATATCGGAACACTTTTTTCTGTTCAACTCAGTTGTGGCTCAAACTGGAAGAAAGTATTAAAGATATGGAGAACTTCAGGACTTTTTAAAAATAATAAATTCCCACACACAGCTTTATTATCGTTTTACGTGAAATGTGATATTTTGCAGAATGGAAGAGTCAGCAGTTAAACAGCCGTTCATGATTACATTGGAGAACTTGTTTCCTTTATAGTATGATTATTGTCATGCTCTTCCTTTTTTCTTTTGCTTTTGTTGTTGTTGTTGTTGTTTTTGCTTTGTTGTACTCACCATTGCTATCATCAGCAACACCATCATTCTTATCACAGTTTCTTGCAATTATTATCCCTATCTATCTATCTATCTATTCTTATCTGTCATGAATCTGTATTCAATGTCTATGTCATCTTGTTGCTGTGTTGAAGATCATAAGAATTAAAGGAATTCCTTTATTTGTATGTGAGAGTTGTTATGTGTATTTTATTCGTGTATCTGTCCTAATATTAGTTTGTGACTCTGTCCTAATATTAGTTTGTGACTCTGTGCTAGTATTAGTTTGTGACTCTGTGCTAGCATTAGTTTGAGACTCTGTGCCAGCATTAGTTTGTGACTCTGTCCTAATATTAGTTTGTGACTCTGTGCTAGTATTAGTTTGTGATTCTGTGCTAGTATTAGTTTGTGACTTTGTGCTAGTATTAGTTTCTGACTCTGTCCTAGTTTTGTCAGGTTCGGGAACTAATTCTTCCTGCTTTGATCCCTTTCAGACTGATACTACCAAATATCGTAAGAGTTCTACTGTTATATGTTGGCTATCGAGGTTTAAATGTTAGGCCCCTTTCCTTCCGTTTAAAGAAATGTAAATGTAACATACTGCTTTCATTGTGGAATATAACCAACTGGACAGATTTCTTGGAAATATGGCGTTGTAACTCTCTTGCATACTAATTCTTGACTTGTAAGCAAAATTTCAGCTGGTATCAACATACAGTTTTCACAGTATTATTAATTAAAATATGTAAACAATATCCAATATGGCCACCTTTACCATAGATATCGCAAACTTTAAACATCGTCTGAGTGCATTTTTCAAATCAGATTTTCATTATGGTTCACTGCGCCAAAACTAAAGGAAATTTATTCAAACGTAAAGAAAATATAATTATAGATCAAAAGGCACGAACCAACACATCTCTCATGCGACAGTAAAAATAAAAACGACAAACACCTTTACTTTCAATGCTTTTAATTCAGTTAAACTTAATCATTGGCGAATAACTATGAGGAAAATAATTTGAAACAATTGTACGGTTTGTACCCGAGACACAGGATACCGAGACTGATCAATTCGTCATATTCCGTCGGTATCAATGATGTCAACAATGCAACAATTCGCACCACACTCCTTCATAATTGAACGAAAACGAGTTAGTACTCGCCGTATTTAGCCTATACGCCTGCAATTTGTGGACATAAAGCGGGAGAAGGAATGGTTCGTCTCGGTATTCTGTGTCTCGGATAGTACAAACTTCTACATGTACGTTAGTGCACCCAGTCAGGTGGCAACAGACTAATAAATTAACCAGACTAGTTCTATCTGCAGTAGAAATTTCTTTTTATTTGTCAAGATTGGTTTTACATGCATTAATTTCTTGGTGCAGAACCAAACCTCCGCGTTCAGCAGGCGCGTCAAAATGGTATCATTCAAAATTGTAGCTATGCTGAAGTGTCGTTCGCTACTGTAAACCTAAAATGGCGGATGGTTCATGACCTTTCGCTGTTTTGTGACGTCACACAATGGGATCATCCAGTCTGCGTATTTTATTAGTCCGTGGGTGGCAAGCAGTAAATTCAGATTTTTTTTTTTATCTATGTTTGCAACATTATCGACATGAATACAGTACTCGGGGTGAACAATTTCACATTAAAGTTAATTTCATAGTAAATTTTTACAGCTAAGGATTTTGCGTCTCCAATCGTCAGTTACATAATATAAACAACCGTTGACCATTTTTCTTAGACCCGCAACGCAATCTGTTCTTTCTGAGAGTCGATTTAAAAATGTTTATCTTCATTTACAAAACTTTTTTGGGGATCCATGCAAAACAACTTTTGAGAACTTTACACTGTGAAAAAAATTATATGGAAGTATTTAATTCTATTGTTAAACTCAAAAGTTCTGAATACAAAAAAAAAAAAAAAAAACGTGCACCCAAGTAGACCATGAAGGGCGCAAAATGGCCGTTATCGTGCCGAGGCCCCGTGAAACCCAAACTCAAACTGAAATATTTTCTTAGCACAGACACATATACTGGTATCTGTCTGATCAGCTTTGCAGCAAGGGCCAATATCAAATGTTTGTTTTACTGATTTAATTGAATGCAGATTATCGTTTTTTCAAAATGTCAAAACAAATTATAAACACAAATACCTCATTGTTACAAACATGAAAACAGCTCACAAGAAACACATTTTGAGGCTACCATCCTTCTGAAAAGAAGCTTGTTGTCCTTACTCCTTGTTCGCATAATTATTGAAACGACCAATTTTTGGGTCATTATTTCATCCATTCTTACTTCAAAAACATGAGTTAAGTTATGAAAATGGAACTTTTGCAAGTTAATTACTACACTAGGGGGCGATTTCATATTTAAGACTGGAATTTTACGTGGACAAATATTGCATCAACAGAGCTTGATAAACGTATGCAATACTGACATCAACTCTTTGAGTAAATCATTTTTAAAATATTACATTCGACTGGTTTATACTGAAATAATGTTTTTTTTATTTGTTGTTGTTGAAAACAGTCAAATGGCACCTAAACCCCTTCTAAGTTAGCTCCCTCAATTTTTAATACACTGAAATTAAAATGCTCGGGAACCACAAAATGTTCATTAAAGTCCGTTTAGTGCATGTAAAAATGGAACCGGAAAGTTAATTACTCATTAATTCACTCACTCACACGTAAACCCACCGACTTACTGAAAGACTCATATTTGTATACTATATGTAGGCTACATTTATTAAACCCACTCCAACTAACTCATCACTCACGGTTCCACTCTACTCCTCAAGCCAGCCCTACCTTTGCCAGGGGCATGCAGAGGTTTGGCGATGCCCCGTGCCAGCTCCTTGACTGTATTGCCCCAAGACTCAAGTATAGGACCTGGTGATGAGAAACGTAAGAAAGGAAGACATTTTAAAAATTAAAGCTCCGCATTCACACCTGCTTATCGGACTGTATGGCAGTTTGTTAACGAAGTTAACAGTGATAATTTCAGATTTCAAAAAACTTCATTTGATTTCACTCTCTGATTGGATGCCCCGGGGCCATCGTCTCTCTCCCCTCCCCCCCCCTCCCCACCTGCCCGCCCCCTACTGTACGCCACTGACTTTTGCTGAGTAAAAGTCTCCATATTTATGAGTTGTCCATTACAACCCGCCAGATGTCGCCTATGGTAGCTAATTAGCATTGAATACAATAACTATATAATATTCTACTGCGTCACTAAACAAGTCAAGTATAATATATATTCATTCACCTGCTACTAGTGCTAGTGATAGCAAGAGTAACGCACGTGGGCAACGGTAGCATTGTATGTTCCAATATTCGTGGATATTATGAAAGGATAAGCTTAAATTCTGGTGATATTAAGACCACTTTAGTGAATTCAATTTTAGTTGTTGTTATAATAATAATTTGCTTTTATACGTACTTTGTATAAAAATTCCAGGTACAAATAATAAGCGTACGTGTAGGATCGAGTATTTCTTGGAAATTGGATTTTTCTCATATCTTCAAGTCCCTGGTCCTATTGGGGGATAGGATCGAGTACCTAGTCTTCTCGGATAAGGACGAAAAAATTCGGAGGGCCCGTGTGCACGTTGCGCACGTTAAAGATACCTTGGCAGTTGGAAATCGTAAAGAGCAGGCCGAAAGGCCGCTGCCCGGGCAAAATTGAAATTAATAGATTAAAATTTATCCATATCATCTCCCCCCCCCCCCCCCCCCCCGCCAGAACAAGAAATAATAAAACAAGTAAAGTAAGGTGTAAATGCCAAGGGCAGCGAACCTCCTAAAATAAAGACCTCAAATCAATAAGCGTACGTGGTCCGTGTTCACTGTTTATGTAGAAAACTTTTCCAACTTTGAGGTTTTAGTTGTGATATCTTATGGTCATGCTCATAGAAACGCTCTTGTGGACTTTTCCTTTAAAATTTAAAGTTGGTTTGTGGTTTTTGGTATTGTAAGAGCTGGCCTTTGATGATTTTGATGACTACTTTTTATATCTCCGATCCTGAATAATAAGCTTATGTTGTGCATATTATTCACATTTATCTTTACACTTTGAAGTTTTCATTGTGATATCCGATGGTGATGGACTCTTGTAGTTCAAACTGGTTTCTACTTTAAAACTGTATCCAGAACTTCGTAGTTAGTTCATTTATCGTGCGTATTTTCAACTTTTCGGTGTTGTACAACCGAGCGAATCGCTTGCCTTAAGAGAGTCTTTGAAATAGTTTTACATGTTGTTGATTTTTGTTTTGTGGTGTATGAGCATGTTCTGATCATAATTATTGATTGCAGGCAACCTAATCGATCATTCTGTAGATACATTTCCATTTCACACTGATAGCGCCCAAATATTAAGTCTATCTTGATACGACGTCAGAAACAATGTTGCGGACAAGCTGGTCTAGAGGCAATAATTAGGTGCTCGCCTGTCATGCCGAAAGTAGCCTACCGGGTTCGATTCCCAGTCGGTGAAAGCATGTTGGATTTCTTTGTTTTGGGGGGGGGGGGGTGGATTCCTGTCCCTGATCCTATGGTAGGTAGGGTCGAGCACCTAGTCTTCTCGGATAAGAATGAAAAACTCGGACGGCCCGTGTGCACGTTGCCCACGTTAAAGATACCTTGGCAGTTGAAAGTAGGGAAGGGCAGGCCGAGCAAGGCTGCTTCCCTGGGAAAATTCTAAAAGATTAATCCCTAGCACAAAAACACACAGAAATAAGAACAAGAAAAACAAAAACAAGAAAGGTGAGATGTAAATGCCAAAGGCAGAGAACCATCTATAAAATAAAGACCGAAAAGACGTCAGAAAATAATAGTGGCGTGAACAGAGAAAAACAAAGAAACGATCGAGTTTTAAGAAAAATTCGAAAGTATGGCACTGGGCAGGGCCGACTTCCAATGAGTCAGTATTTGAACACAAGGATGGCCCTTGGAAGTGTGTGTGTGACAGTATTAAGGCACAACATGATCTCCTCTTTTGAAACAGATCGATAATAGGTTAGGCTCCAGGTGCACTGAGTCAAGACTGCTTTATTTTAGGTGTGGACTGTGGAGTTAAGGGGGACTCACGCACTGACGAAACAAGTCTGTCTCGCAAGTTCAAGCAGAGAGTATGTCACGAGCAGGTGAGCTGGGATCAGTAGTTACGGGGGAAGGGGGTAGAGTCAAGTTAACCCACGGCCCACGGGTAATGAAAAGCGTGCATGTTGTGAGTGGGGGGGTCTGCATGAGGCGAGAGCGCTGTACTACTATCACTGCAAGTTAGAAGGTCCCACGGGACGGACGTGAGTGAGAACAGTCGGGAGATTGTGACAGTGTTTCCAGTGATGACTGGTAGGTGGAACGATGATTGATAATTATGATTCATGTATTATATTCGTCTACGACCATGATGTAAATAAGTATATGTGAGGAATGTGGAAGTCCTTGATACTGTATATAGCAATGTGCGCCATGAGCGATAGATGGAAGTTAGCTTCATGGATTTGTAGCGAGAGTGAGTAGGGTGTAATACGGTGGAGGTGTTACCGTAAGATGTTTGGTGAGTGAAATGTGAACTATTGTGTGTACGCTTCATGAGTTGTAATGAGGGGTGAAGTGATTAGAAATGGTAATGGTATTATACCAATGTAATGTTATTTTTGTAGGTGCCGGGGTCGGGCCGAAGCGCCGCCTACGGTGAGCACAGGGGATAGGCCAGCATAGGGCCGAAGGCCACACATAGGCCAGGACTGAAGCTGTCGGTGTAGGACAGTCGCAGCACATGAGTCGTGGCAGTCTGGCCACAGACAGGGATGTATATATGATTGTAAGGTGCTATTAAGATGTACTACTGTGACGTGGATGTATTATTGTGCGATTGAGATACTCATGTGAATTGAAGTATTAACGTGCTAGGGCCACGTGAGGTGCTATAGGAGGCTAAGGTGTTATTGCCATAGGGAGGCGCTATTGAGAGACTGTGGTGTGAAAGAATACTAGTGTGTCATTAAGACCCTGAGTGGAGGGCTGAGGCCGAAGTGTCTTTAGAAGTAATTACCGGGTTGTGGACCCGAGGAAGTGTGCTTGCGGGAGAAGGCCGTCGACGGCAGTTTAATTAAGTAATATAATGTATGTCATTGCAATTCTATCTTTATCTTATGTTTAATAAATGTGTGAGTCTGATGGGTTGTTTTGTTAAGTGTTATACTTGTTCGTTCGTGGTTGTTGTCTTGTTATAATTATTACATCTCCCAGTCTGGGATTTGTGACAGAGTATAATATAAATTTATAGAGAGATCTCACTTCCGCCCAAAATCGCGAAACTAGCTGATAGCTGCGGTTACAAGATTTGAAAGAGACCGCCTTCACCAAGGATGGTGTGCATATTATCTGTTTACGGTGGTTTGTTCACATTTTTGGGTTGATTGAAACTATATATAGAGCCGTTTTTAAGTTCTTACACACAAACGGGTGTGGTATACCTCAGCGACTTACTTCCGCTCCATGCGAACAATGGTTTCACAGAGCCCCCTATGTCTCGCACTGCAAATCGACCAATCCAATAGTGAAACCTCTCTATAAATACATATATATACTCTCTGGTTCAAGCGCGTCAAAGCTGTCTTGAGTCAGCTGATGGAAAGAGTGACTTCGCGCATTGGGTCAACACAGACGCAAAACAGACTTGACTCAGTGCGATGCCAGTTTAAGACATCAGTACTGTGTCTAACTCTGTAGGCAGGGCAGATCATCCTGCGGAAATGACTGAAGTTTACAGACTGATTTGCTAAACGTTTAGTTTCCACAGCGTTTGAATTCCGAGAAGGGGTGACGTAACACTCAGTTCGCGGCCTTAGTTCTTGTCTGTTCCAACTTCATTTTGGCACGTGAGAAATTCGACGTTAAACCCTACTTCTCTTTTGCTTTGCACGTTATTTTCTCCTACATTTGTAGCTTGTTGCTGTTGTTTTTTTCTACGATTACCCCGCTCACCACACACAGGAGCGTGAAATACTTTGCTAGCCGACAAAGCGCCAAAGACCAGAAACTAACACAACTACCCCAGCCCCTTTTCGCCTGAGTAGTCAATCTGACTACCGCCCATTGATACAAACTGACTAGACCCTCACGCCCCCAACATTGGTTTTTTTCTAATGACAATTGGATAAACTAACAAAATTAATAAGTACCGAAAAAATATAGGCCCTATAGGGTTTTTTATCAAAAAGTGCGGATCTCGTAAGGAATTCCTCCCCTTTGCTATTATTCAAAACAACAATAACAACATAACATTGTTGGAAATTTCAACTTTGCCATATCATGAAAGGTGCAATAAAATTAATGTTTATTTTGCAGACCGGCGAACAGCTTGTTAGACATAACTAAAATCAAGTCAACATAAACATTATATCACTTTTATTTCTTATGCCACATCAAGCCGACGTTTATATTTTTGGTTACCCCCAGGAATAATAACATTACGCCTAACATCACATCGGAGAGGCAGCATGAGTCCAGTGTGTTCATGGCCAAATATGGGATAAATTGTCGTCACCCTGCCAAAACAGAACCTAGAATCTAGACTAGATCTAGATCTAGATCTAGTCTAGATCTAGATTCTAGGGCTCGATCTTTAGGTCTAGACTAGATCTACAAATTTTATTCAAATCACCAATGCGGGCAGTGGTCTAGATCTAGAATCTAGATCTAGATCTAGTAGTCAGTCACTCAGTGAAATAATTTCTAGATCTAGAAATCTACATCAACGATCTAGATCTAGATCAAGATCTAGGAGATCTAGAATCTAGATCTAGTTCAAAGTAAATCGAAGATCTGTACATGAATTACTATCAAATGTCTATGCGCTTCAGTGAATTGAAGCTCATTGACAACTGCATGCAATAGTATTGTGACGTAAACAGGAAATATGGCACAGCATCAGCAGTTTTAATTGCCTCAACTCCTCAAGAGCACTGATATAATTACATGCATCAGCCTTGATGTGGGTTTGGGAGTGAATAAATATAGGCCTACTAGATCTAGATTCTATATAGATCTAGATCTATTTCAACTGCTATCCAGATAGTTGAATAATCAGTGAAGTTGGCTGAGTGGAATCCATGATCCTGGGAATCTCATCTTTTTGCAGTGTATTTTACTGTTTACTATAGGGGCGAATGTGAACAGTTTTCAAAGTTGGTGCCAAGTTGGCATTCTGCAGTCAGAAAGTGATTTTGTTCTCAGGCAGTCTTCAACGTTTCAGAAGATTCTTCATACAGCTTCAACAGGCCAAATCACTGCGTGCTGGATGTACCTCAGGCCTCCTGTGAGTGAAAAAATCAACAAAAAGTAAAAGTGTTTGTCAAAGTGCTAAAAGGAGTAAAAGTTATCAGTGTGGCCTTGATCAGCTCAAATGAATCGCAGAATGTTGTTCAAGATGGGAATGACAGTTGTTGTGGGGGTTGGCATTATTCTGTTTTACTTAGTGCATGTACAAGAACTGGAAAAGGCTGATAAAACTAAGCTCCTACATGCTGGCGTTGACGACACAAGAGTTCTCTTTTATCATAAAGTTCAGGACACTAAATTCATAAGAAGTGGCGAGGAATCTCTGGGATTTAAAAAGGAAAATACACAGCATTTGAAGAGTGACAGCAATTCTAAAGATGACTTAAATAAAAATCTTGAGAAAAAGTCAGAAAGCAGTGGTTTTCAACAAGAAGTGAATGGAAGTAAGTCATTTACACCAACACAGAAACCAGTGGATTCTAGTAGCAATACGAAGGACGAAATGCCTGCATCAAGTTTAAAGACTGGAGGACTAATTCCAGCCATCGAGAGGTAAGAACCCTCCTTTCAAATTTATACTAAAGGGATCTGAACATGTGGATAGTAATACTGATGCTGCCAGTCATGCCTGTTGTTTAACTATTGTAATTTACTGTCAAAAAAAAACCAATGCTGTCCACGAACTCCAGTTTGAAATAAACACTCAAGTATTAACAGCCATAATAGTATGCCTAAAATTTCACTTTCAATTATAATTGGGGAGGTCTTCCCCCCGTCCGCACCACTTACCAAAAAGTTAACAAACATAGTATGACTAAGATATAAGCTTAAACAACCTGCATTGGAATGGTCAGATGGACCTGGGGGCGTGAGGGTCTAGTCAGTTTGTATCAATGGGCGGTAGTCAGATTTGACTAATCAGGCGAAAAGGGGCTGGGGTAGTTGTGTTTTCTTGACTGGCGCGGACGGGCGGAAGACCTTCCTATAATTGACCATAAGCACACTCGTTTACAATGATAAATACAAAATCATGCTAGGCAAGATGCTGAGTATGGCAGGGATGGTCAGTCAAGCCAGTGCGTAACCCTCAAAGTGTGAAAATGCATGGCTTTTTTTTGGTCATTTTTATTTTCTGAAAGATAAAACATTATAATGAGCATAGGACTAGGAGTAGCCTTAGAAGGCTGAGGTAAGCCAAAACGGGAACTTATTGAAGATAGTTAGGGAACTGCTTTCACTTTCAGGGATGATAACCCAAGAGTCTTTGTAATTACAAATTTAAAACTGGGTGTACTTTAGAATATAATATAAAGAGCTGTGTATGGAAAATGTTTGAATACAAGAAACAGATTAGGCCCCTAATGTTCTGAAATTTATATTAGCCTATATTATATTTTATAATGTGCTTTTTTTTTTTCACTAGCTCTCATCAGATAAACAGTCCAGCGATTCATTTATGTGTTGTGGTTTGTGGTGAGCGTGGAGAGGAGACAATAGTTATGCTCAAATCAGCAGCTATGGTGACTCCATTCGCTAATCGTCTGGTCTTTCATATTGTAGCTGAAGCAGACCTCCACCAATATTTTAAACTTCAGGTTTGTTCTTTGGTATCAAGTCTGTAATCATGGGAAGTACATGTCTCTTCCTGTTGATATTTATCTACTTTCACATCTACTTTAGTCGTAAAGGAAATTTAAGGCCTCCATTGTAACCATGAAAGGCTTTTTAAATGCTAAGCCTTAAATTGTACAAAATATCATATTTTTGTTACCCATCAGCCATAGGATGATGTAAAGGTGTATGTGGGCATATTTTAACCCCTTACCTGCCGCACAGATTTCCACTCATGTGGCGGGCGCAAAAGGGGACAAACAAAGCAAGTCTCAAAATTTACACACCATAAATCCGGCACTTTCAAAATACACGCAAATGGCACAAGTATTAAGTAAGTGGGGAGAACTAACTAGGGAATACAGAACAATCATAATTCGGGAAATGCATACAAACCAGGCCCGGAAATGTTTCAGGCACATGGCAGCATAGTCACAGTGAGATTAGACAGCCCGGAACAGTTCCACCAAAGCAGGGAAGGGTTAAAAAGTCTTGAAGTACTTTCGTTGATTTTGAGTGTAACTGAGTTGAACAGTTCGGAAGTGTTCCGACATTTTCAGATTTGAGCCAGTTCTTTGAGGAGAATTTGAAAGTATGACAGGAAATTTCATTCTGCACCTCAATTTACATATTGATGACATGATTGAAACACAACTTTAAAAATCACATGTGTGTATTCCCTGGGTCAGCAGGCCAATTATTTTTCTATATTCTGTACAGTTTTGGCTTCTTTGTATTTCAACTGAACATTTGTTGATGTGCAGGGTTCTATGGGCCATGTAATATGCAGCCAAAATACTCTAGGATTTTTTTTAGCAGCCTATGGCTAGTTTCCTGAAAAGTTATTTTGTTTATCTCATCAATATAAGATAAGATAAGAATCACTTTAATAGAGTGTTTAAGAGCACATATGTAGTACACACATCTGATGCATCATTACATAAACATGTATTACAACTCAATAAATTCAATAACAGGCATGCATGAAGTGACATGGTAAGGAACCTTTGTGAAATGTGACACACATCTAGCTATTAAAGTGTCTTTGTGAGGCAAAGTGCGGAGGGCAATTTATGATCTTGTGTGTCTTTCTCTGTTTGTTTTCATGTGTATATTCTGTTGCTCCTGGATAATCTAGAAATTTGAGGAAATGGAATGGTGACTGTCATTTAAGACTTTAAGATGGATAACTATGAATTTCTGTAAGCATTTGAGTACAGAATCTCAGTGAATGAAAAGGTTGCTGTGGCCAGTTAGCTTAACCTTATCCTCGTCCTGATCGTAAAACTTTCCAAATAAACCTCGCTGTAAGAAAACTAATTTGTAGCCACATGCTGCAAAACGTTACTTTGAAAACAAATTTGTGTTCCAAAGGGCCTCAATCAAGGCCATCTTAACATCATTTATGGGTTTCCTGGGCAAAGATTTTCTTCTCCGTTTCAAATGTAAATTTGCATGCATGCCCCCCTCCCCTCCCCCGGGCCACTGCCCAGTGTGCCCATGTGTTAAGACGGCTTTGGCCTTAATTGTTCAGTTTGTGATTATGCTTGTTTATAGCATAGCAATTCTGTTTTAAACTTGTTTGTATTTTATGTTAATCCATAATTTACTTGTCTCATGTCTTCCTGCAGTTGGAATTGTGGCCCTCAGTTTACCGACAGAAAGTGGCCTACAAGATCTATCCTGTAACTTTTCCAGGCGGATTTACATCTGACTCATGGAAGAAGTTATTTAAACCCTGTGCTTCTCAGAGACTCTTTCTACCGGTGAGTATCAGTGTAAATTGGTCAGTGCACTGTTCAAATTCCAATTGTAAATTTTATTGGAATGTTAGAGACAATTTGAATGGGCCATAGGTATTCTTGAGGGCTCATTTTTAGAAAATCACACCTTTTAAAATAAAAGTATCATTTGTGACAATGTATTAATTGTGCTCAACGAATTAAGTTCAAGAGAGACAACACTATCATTAATACATTAAATTTCAGCATTTTACTGTTGCAGTTTAGTTTTGAAATGATCACTGTCATTTTTATCATCCCTTACAGGATCTGTTGCAATCAGTGGACAGTTTGATTTATGTGGATACAGATGTACTCTTTTTACGCTCACTAGCTGACCTGTGGTCATATTTTTCCCTCTTCAACCAATCACAATTAGCAGGCCTTGTTGGGGAGGCTGAAGATGGGACAATTGGATGGTACAACAGATTTGCCAACCATCCTTACTATGGACAGTTTGGTATGTGTTTGGTGTGGTGCTTGCTTTTCTTTTGTGTTATGCCTTCCTTTGGGGGGATAGGTACTTGTTACAAGATTGAAGGGTTACGGTCCAAATACAAGTATTAATTGATAACAGGTAGCAAAGACAATTAGTGTTCAGTGATCTGCTTATTTTATTTTTTATATGTCTTTTCAAGTCGTGAAACTGTGACATGCTGTTTTAACCCATACCCCGCGCGCTACCCGTAAAGCCCGCTGCACGGTCAGTGACCTTACTCACGGATAATCTTATCTAGGGCCACTGACCCGTGCCGCTATGCGATGACCACAAACGCTGTCCACGTGGTTCGGTTTTTATTGATCGGTATGAAAACATTCGCTGCTATGCCTTATCACGCTTGATAATGAATTAACCAACAAAATCTTAGTCTGTCAGTCTCTAACCAATGATCTGATTTATGATTCCAAACTGACAGCTGTAGTTTTCGTGAGAACAAAGCATGATAACTAGCCACGCCCTCCCAAGCCCTACATAAATGGTTTCATCCTGATTGACACATACTAATAAACCAATGTGGGCATTTGGGGCAAAGATTATTTCAGAGCTTGTTTCTGATTGGTTCTTAGATACAGACAACTCCAGATGGTGGTCAGCTTGTGAGAAAATGAGATAATATTGCAAATTTGTTGATCAACAGTTCGCATGTCGATGTTACATCTTTTGAAAGTGTGGGGAGAGCCTTTGAAAGCTTAGTCTTTGTGATTCCGACCAGTGGTTCACTGGTTAACATGTCCATGTCACAATGCCTTTGATTTAGAAGAGATACAGTGAACAGTAACACGGTGGTTACGTCTCAAAAAGGTCAGTGACCTGATGCGTGAAAATACGGCTTGCGCATGGCGCGGTCAGTTTGACCTTCCCGACTTTTGCCGCCCATGCGGCGTGAGCGCTTGCGAGTAAATACCGACAATTGCCGCCCCTCGCAGGGTGAGGGTTAACAGCAGAATATGTCTTTGTTTATTTTTTTTATTATATATTATTTTCATTACTCTTTTATATTATTTATTAAATTTCTATGCCATGTTACTTTATGTGTTATGTATGTGTTATTGAATTCTGATATGTTCATTGTTGCGAATTTGTGTGGTGTGTAACACAGGTGAACAGTCAGTCGATAGAAATTTCCGAATGATTCAGCTTATTTGCACAGATCCTTTTATTTTCACACCGGTGGTACATATACATGTCATCTGTTTCATACTTAAAGAGGTCCCTTTCGAATCTTGCTCACACATACCTCTCGCTTATATTCTTCCCTTTTGCCCAAGAACTGGTCCTTGTGTTTCCGCCCCAAGCATGCCACATGTAAATGCATTCAGTCTTAGAATAACAAACAACAGCGTGATACTGTCACCTGTGCATACAAGAATGATCTCGTTGCCCAAGGTCATAAACACCCTTGTTACAATTTAATCTGTTTTGTAACATTTATTTTATGATGCATACGATGTGTCTATCATGTATGTGCTTTAAATGTCGTGTGAAAATGAATTTCCCCTATGGGATAATAAAATGATTTTCATCTTATCTTGTTGTATCATAAATACAGGTGTCAACTCTGGGGTAATGCTGATGAATTTAACCCGTCTGCGCCAGTCCTCTTGGTTGTCTGACATGCAAGCATTTTATGAGCAGTATAGGCTCATGATTCCTTGGGGAGACCAGGACTTGATCAACATTTACTTTTCTGGTCATCCTGGTAAAAACAATATCATGAGATATATATACTATATAGTGATATGGAATACCAGTAGCACCAGCATCTTTTATGGTTTATTGCCTCCATTTCTGTATTGTAACACAGGTTTTTGATTTTTTGATTGCACTGCAAACAGCCAACTCAGCAGAAGTTATAATGTGACACCAGGTTGTATATGTCCATAAAGGTAATGACATGAAACTGTGTGTGCAAAGTATTTATGTAATTACATCGTGCCAAAGACAATTCCAGTTTGTTTTATCAGTCACTTCCTGATTGTTTGTGTTATTTTCATTTATTTTAGCCTTTGTTAAAGAGGTCTGGAGCTCACAAAATTTGTGCCAAAAAGCTATGTTTAGCAGTGGAAAATCCAACTGAGCCTGTGGAAAAGCTATGGAATACTTATGATTTGGACATTACTTATTGATGTAAATTTGAAGTCATGCCAACTTCTTCTGCTTCATTATTTTTGTCACCAGCAATCTAAAATTTCAGTGGTACATACACTATATTGTCCCTTTGCTAACTGCCAAATGAGTCTTATTTTTCTTAGTTTTTGAGAAAAATAATTGAAACTATTTATCAAGATGTCATCAAATGAGCTGGTCCAAAATGTCATACCTTAGTATTGCAGGAATGGATGGGCATATGTCATTTGTTTACTGACAATGTTGACCTTGGTTTCGGAAAGAACATAAAAGTTTGTTGCATTTTGTGTCTATGTCTGACTGATGCTATTAGGTCAGCACTGTGATAATATCGTCTCTGCTCTACAATAATGGCATATTTCAGACTTCTACCAAATGGTATCTGACAGTTCATTGCATTCCAAAGCATGAAGTCTGTCAGATAATATTATAGAAAAAGAAATGCATCAATAGGAAAATGTAACAATCCAATAGAATTATAATGGCGTAAGTCACCAAATGGCAGGAAAAGAAACTTTTTTTTTTTGGTATCTCAAATAGCGTAGAGCAGTGATGACAGGATAGAACCGCTATATTTGAAGGGATGTCACATTACATTTTCTGCATGTCAAATTACAGACCAGCTGTACCTATTGCCCTGCCACTGGAACTATCGGGGAGATCACTGTAAATATATGAGCACCTGCAAGCATGCAGAACGGGAAGGTGTGGCAGTGTTGCATGGCTCAAGGCGCATGTTCTTTGAGGACAAGGAGCCAACTTTTGCCGCAGTATTCAGAACATTCAAAAAGGTGAGTTCTACCTATGTCCCCCAATATCAGTTTCACAAATTTATTTTCTGTAGGCCTGATGGCCACTTCAAAATTTATACAAGAATCATGCAAACAAGTTTTCAAAAGACGAAGAACGAAAAAAGAACAGACCACAATCGGTCATTCAGCCCTTCTCTGTTTTCTGCTCGTCCTAGTAAAAACAATATGAGATATAGTGATATGGAATACCAGCAGCACCAGCATCTTTTATAGTTTATTGCCTCCATTTCTGTATAGTAACGTAGTTTTTTGATTTCATGATTGCACTGCAAACAGCCAACTCAGCAGAAGTTATAATGTGACACCAGGTTGTATAGGCAAGGGCTGCCTAGCAAAATATATATATTTACTTATAACAATATACAATAAAATTTAGCTTGATTGTATGAAGCAGATGCCTTCAACAGTCATCATCCTTGAATCCCACCATCCCCATCTTTTCCCCCATCTTTACTTGTCGTAAATTTACTGTATAAGTAAGTTTTACCTGTGCCAGTTGTATCTGTGAATAATTATTTATATATATCACATGTCTGTATAATCCATCCTCTCTCTCTCTCTTTCTCGCTCTCAAATTCAGTCTTCCATGTGCATAAATGTGGTACTCACACTTTTCATGTCAGAGAAATGTGCATCTGGAAAGGCAGTCAAATAAAAGCTGAAAGTTGACATCACATCAGGATGAAATGAATTGAAAAAATATTATTTTTCAGAAAACAAATGCTTTGATATTGGTAATTATCACGGTCATGTTATGATCTGCGTACTTGTTGAAAGCTGTATAAACTTTTGAAACATTTTACTGTTGGTGGTATAGTGAAACTGGAGCCAAACACTGGCAAGTCCTGAAATGTATGTATGGTCGGTCAACAGTTGGAATCTTGTTAAAACTAGCCATTGAGGCTGTTGCCATGGCAAAGTCTGAAAACTAAATTCATCTTCTTGTGAAAGAATAAATTATAGTGATATTTTCAATTGTAGTAAATTTACAATAGATAGAGGTGAGGAAAGATCGATTATTGAGGGGGGGGGGGGGTGAAAATGATGACTGTTGCTGGCAATTACAAGTTGTATTTGATTGTATACTATAATAAGTAAGGCTATAAATGCTGCAGGGAGCGGAGAGAGTGAATGACCGTGCATTTTGTCTGTTTATTTGTTTGTTTAATGTTTTCAAAGATTGTTTACATGATTCTTGTGTGTTTTTGAATTGGCCGCCAGGCCTACAATAAACTTAACTTGAACTTGAACTTGCTAATGGCTTGTTGTATTTTAAAAATTTTACATAGAAAGCTATAGCTGAGCAGTGCACACAACTCACTGTTTTCTTTATTTGGCTTTATAATTAACATAAGCCTCAAAGGCTAGTTTTAACGAGGCAGGCAGGTGTTAGATAGTACTGACAATAGGTTTTGCGATTGATAAACTTTCTATTTTTCTCCAGTATTACCTAGGGGATGACTTGGAGTTTCACTTCTTGCAAGTTCTAAAGGAAAATTTTCAGTCAGTGCAAGGATCAAACTGTATAAAAGTTTCCCAGATCTTTCTGATGCAATTACAGAAACTGTTGGACAGAGACAAAGACAATCTCCATATACAGGTCAGTTGGCTCGTCACATAACTTTAGTTTACAATTTGGCTGTGCTAGATTTCAATTTACAATGCAATCTTATACCTGATTCTCTCAGGTCCAGTGCGGTCTCTTTTCTTCATTTTACTATTTGGCTTAGTAGAACCTGGTTGTTAACGGGATGAAGTGCTATATATTATTATATTTGGTTGATTTCAGTTTACATCTGCAATACTGAAACATCATTAATCGAGTTTAATTGGAAAAAAGAAACAATGGGCATGTTTTTAATTGTGAATTTTACTTTAGTAGGATAATCGTGTAATATGAGTATGATAATTGTAGATTGTAAACAGCAAATGGTTTCTTGTAGGAGATAATAAGTTCCTTTTGTCATCTTAGCTGACACAGAGATTGCAAGAGTGGTAATTGTTGTGCTATCTGATTCTAAATATCTGTTTCTCAGTTAGTGCTGTATTGGTTAGAGTAAAATTTGTGTTCATTTGTAATACAAGATGCTAGTTGAATTTGAATTGTCAGTTTTGTTGCAATACTTTTACATATTGAGTGTCTCTATGTTGAATGAATGGTGGGATAGGTCATGAAATTTCAAGTCCAAGAGTCAGTTTTTAGCAGGTCTACAGCAATTTGACAATGGGGTCCTCAAAAGACCTGATCACCACCAACCGCACAGATTAAACATGGCCAAGTTGTGTAACATTTCATTTCCCAATTTATTTCCCCAGCAGCCGAATGGTGACAAGAGGGATGCGGCGCCAAAAGCAGAGCAGGACAACACATTACCTGGCCAGGATGTCCATGACCACCAGTCGTCAGCCAGTGGTAAAAAACAACAAAACAAATCTGGTCATGTTATACACCAGGAGGTCCCGTCAGACCATCAACATATAGCTGATCCACACAAGTTTTCAGTGGAAACAAACAGTCAAACAAAGAATAATTTAAATGTTCAGAAACATTTTGGCGCCTCGAGAGAACATAAAAAAGAAATTTATATGCATGTCAAAATGGATAAATCCATTAAAGATGAATACAGCCAGTATGATGATGTTGAAGATGACAGATGAATAATTTATTTTGGTGACTGAATTCAGTGCTGTTGGAAGAGATGTCATCAGTGAGAAATTTTTGTTGATGAAGACATGAAATATTCTCTCCAGACCGTACGGACCAAACCACTTGTGATCAGCATTTGATGTAAACTGAGGTCTTTCTTAAACATAAAGCTCCCTGAATTACTGAACCAAATATAAAAGTGATTTGAGAGTGATTAAAATTACGCCATTCAATGATCAAACTTTGTGAAGTAGCGCAGTAGTGTGTTGTCCAATGTAGCTTTCATATTAGCAAAATATTGTGGTAGATGGAAGTTGAGGTCACAAAACTCTACCCCAGCTGGGGACAAATTCATGTCATCACATTGTCACCGTTCCCTAAAACTGTAGTAATTAGTTTTGGCTACTTTACAGGAGAAGCAAAAAAACTGTTTTATTTTAGCACAACTGGTCTGGTTCTGATGAATTTTTGAAAGTGTGCTATTAAGACTATTTTTCTCTAACTAAAATCATTCATTTGATGCGGTTTTGAATGTAGTTTGATGCGGTTTTGAATGTAGTTTCTGAATTTTTAGTTACTACAGTCTTATGGAACAGTGAGGACATGATGGGACATTACATATTAGGCAGTAAGTTGTGTGTGCCTTCCTCTGTATCACTATCTTATTGTCTTATTCTTTTGATTTCAGTTTGTTCCTTTTTCAGTCTCATTTGTATACAAGACAGTTTCAGTTTTAAGAATTGAAATTGAATTGAATGACTTGTTTGTGGCCTGATGCGATGTTCTTTTCATTTTCTGGTGCATGTACGAGCATAAATAATTGCTAAATATTATGAGATGAACATAATGATATTCTTCCATTATAATCAGTAATTTATGAACTTCAGCACAAATGAATATTGTTTTCGTCTGCACTATAAAAACTTATGAATCTCATATATTTGTCACCCGGTGGACAATGTAAGGTTTATGAATAGGATTTTAATTCTGCAACTATTTTTCATTTCTTCACCATTTGTATAAATTGATTTCGGGTTGGAATTACTACTACTACTATTTCCTGTTGCACCCACTGGTGCTTAGGGCAGCAACAAAGGATCTCCAGCCATGTCTGTCCTGGGCCATCTTTGCGAGAGTTCCCCATGAGTGATTGAAGGATTTCATCTCTGCCTCGATTGTTTTCCGCCAGGTTGCCTTGGGTCTGCCTCGCTTGCGCCGTCCCTCCGGTGTCCACTGAAGTGCTGTTTTGGTTATAGAATTTGCTTCCTTTCGCAGCACGTGTCCAAGCCATCTCCATCGTCTCTTCGTGATGATGTTGGCTTCGGGTTGGAATAATTCAGGTCCATTTTCCCTGACTGTCTGTTTCATCATTTTCTACTCTCAGGGTCTTTCTCATCAGATAAATCTTGTTTTTGTATGAATTTCACAAAATATTTCGTCACTGTTCCCTAAAACTGTAGTAGTTGGTTTTGGCGACTTTTCAGGAGCAAAAAACTTTGATTTTAGCACAACAGGTCTAGTCAGGATGAATTTTTGAAAATTTGCTATTCGATTATTTTTTGGCTTAAGAGTCAAAACCAAAATCATTCGATGCAGCTTTGAATGTAGTTGAATGTTTATATATATAAATAAATGTTTTTGAATATTTCAGTTTCCACATTCTTAGGAAATGGTGACAATTTTTAAAAAGTCACAGAAAATCTGTAAGTGAGCATGGAATCAAGCTAAAATGGGCCAAAAAATGAACAAACAAAAATCACACAATTTTTTCCGCTTTTATTTGCTGCATTTAAATTTTTGTATATGAATTTGTTAGGCATATGAGGAAATTTGTATAGAATGTTGGTTATATTGAGAGTATGGCATGAAGTATAAACACTGGTAGACTGTTGAGCAGTTTGTCGCAGAATGGTGCATTTTGCTCAGTTGTAAAATTGTGAATACCACAAAAGCAGGTGCACATCAGCACCCTTCCTGTTTTCAGAAACAATAACCTTGGATATTTCATGTGGGCTGTGCTATTATGTTGGTAGATATCTGGCAAAATTGGGCTTAAGGTGAAAGACCTAATTTCTGAGAAAACCTCCCTAAAGAGGAAAAAAATGTTCTATGGATAATTGAGATTTGCTTATGATATGAAAGATTAGCCATTTTTCTGCATCCAGTTAAATATTTTTGCTTGAAATTGTCTTAAAAATATTTTATTTTGATTTTTAAAGAGGTATAAGAATTTCTCCTTTAGCCCAGTTTTGCCAGATTCACCCAGAAACATGCTTTCTTGATTGTTTTGATACTTTATTGATAAGATTTCTGTCTCTCTGTACTCAGATCCCTATGGCAAAAGCTGTTTCTTGATTTATTTAAAACAGCTTTCCTCTTGCATGGGGAATGTATTGATTATGAGGTTAATTGGTGAATCATTCATCTGATCAGTTAAGGGAGCTTTGATAGCCAAAAGAAACCTCTGACACTTAATCCCTTCACTGCTTTGCCCCGAGAATTTCTCAGGGTCAGCTTGCTTGCCATACGCCTATACCCCGAAAAATTCTCGGGCTTATGACGTGCTGTATTTGCAGTACTGTCAATGTGATATAAACGAGTAAAAACTCATGCAAATAACTGCAGTGATGTCCCTTGTTTGTTTTCAATGCAAATGGCAGCCCCCTTTCGTCTGTTAATTTTACGGTGAATTTTATTGAATTTTTTTATGTGCTGTGCTTGAAACAGACCATGGCTGCCAAAAGACCTAAACACAGTCCTAGACTGATAGCAGATGAAGTTTTCCATGAGGTGATGAATGATGAAGACAGTGATAATGATTTATTTGGTAGTGAATTTGACATTGTTGTAAGTTTATGCTTGATTGTTTTTTTAGACCAACTGTATACTTGCAATTGCATGTTGGCATGAATTTTTTTTTTTTTCATAGTTATCGTTACTAACCAATTTAATTTTCAAAATTTTTTCCTACAATAAAGATAACAGGGTTTGCTACCTACCATGTAGAGGATTAAATGTTTTGTTATCATGCAGTACACTTTGTTATTGGCTGGATATTCCACCTTAAGTCTAATGCCACCGCACATACATGTATATTGATATTGGATAAATATTCCACTTTAGGTCTAATGCCACCGCACCAATACAAATCAATTGATACATGCACCTGGGTCACAATATCACCTGATTTATCATTCATTTTGAAGTTATTTGACTTGGTGAGACATTCAGTAGGATTCTGTATTTACGGATTATATCACTTTTATAGAGAATGTGGTTAAACTTGTCACAGGTCACCGATATTATCTTGATATATGGTTGATATCTGGCATGCTTTCTACATACCTGTCCAACACAGTTATACTGTGTACTTCCTGATATTATCTTGTCAACAGTTTCAAGAATGAAAATTTTGGCTCAGGGAATCCATTGTAGCTGTTTCATGTTTCAGTTTTTGTCCACACTGGTGCATAAGACAAACAATGTCGTAATTAAAACAAAACTCTTATTTTTCATATTAACCCTTACCCTGCGCGGGGCGGCAATAGTCGGTATTGACTTGCAAGCGCTCACGCCGCATGGGTGGCAGAAGTCGACCAGGTCAAGCTGACTGCGCCACGCGCAAGCCGTATTTTCACGCATCGGGTCACTGACGTTTTTGAGACGTAACCACCGTGTTATTGTT
>OZ007575.1:35105849-35178349 GCA_963931925.1 Onchidella celtica | reverse complement strand
CCCTGTCTGATCGATACAAACATGCCAATACAGCATCATCTTCGTTATCAACGGCTGATATTTTCTTCATGAATCACATCGAGAACCTTATTACTACCACCTCTACCATCACCATCACCATCACTATCACCAGACCCCGCACACCATCCCCACTACCAACATCGTAACCGCCACTATCACCCCCACCCTGCACCATCACCATCACCATCACCATCATCACTTACAACTGCTACCACCACCGCCATCATCATCACCACCATCGCCACCATCACCACCATTACTCACCACCGCTACCACCACCGCCATCTCACCATCACCATCATCACCATCCCTACCACTACCGCCACCATCACCATCCCTATCACCACCTACACAGCACCACCACCACCGCTACCCCTACCTCCGCCATCATTACTCTCATCGATACAGTCGAAGGAAACAAAGGCTATTTATGTTGACAAAATCTTTTCTGGGGTCGGGAAGAATAAACTATATATTTCATTGTCTCGTTCCCTGACGTCACAGATATCTAGTGAATCTACTTTCAAGATCAACATCATCACCATCATCATCACAACCATCATCATCATCACCACCGCCAGTACCAAATTCAAGATCATCATCACAACCAGCATCATCATCACCACCGCCAGTACCAAATTCAAGATCATCATCACAACCATCATCATCATCACCACCGCCAGTACCAAATTCAAGATCATCATCACCACCGCCAGTACCAAATTCAAGATCATCATCACCACCGCCAGTACCAAATTCAAGATCATCATCACAACCATCATCATCATCACCACCGCCAGTACCAAATTCAAGATCATCATCACCACCGCCAGTACCAAATTCAAGATCATCATCACCACCGCCAGTACCAAATTCAAGATCATCATCACCACCGCCAGTACCAAATTCAAGATCATCATCATCACCATCAGACTATCATCATCCTCATCATCATCATCATCGTCGTCACCCCCACCACCACCACCATCATCATCATCATCATTACCATCATCATCACAACCACCACTACCAATATGAACACCATTTTCATCGTCACCACCATCAGCAGCACAGCATAACCATTACTACTACCACCATCACGAACATCATCATCCTTTCCCTCCTCCTCATCATCATAATCACAGATTGCCTAGTGGCATCTGTGTATAATGACGTATCTCGGCGATACCTTTGACTCAGTGAATCGATGCGTTCATTCGACGATATATAATAAAAATTCTTATCTACCTCAGTCGGGGGTAAAATCGCATATGGTAAAATCGATACTCTCAATTTCTGATCTCATTTTGCGTAAGTGCGAATTTTGGCATCGACCTGTAAACCTCAAAGTCGGCCTGTATCAGCTGGTAATAACTTTTTGTCACTCGATATCCGGAACAAAGAGTTGAAACTGTCACATCCGGACAGTTGTGATAAAATATACTACACTGCGCATACAATTACAAAAATACGCGCATGAATGATCAGACTCACAGCGTGACATCTATGCATTGCACAGTCGTGTTTGTACAAATCCAATGGCCCGAAGCGCACTGAATCAGGTCCGTTTTGCCTGTTTTGTGGATTTGATAAGATGAGAATCACTTTATCCCATGAGGGAAATTCTCTAGCGTTTAACAGCATGCACATGGTACGCATATCATTATATAAACAAACTCAATATCAATAACAGGCATACATGAAGTGACATGATAAAGAACCTTCATGAAATGTGGCACACATCTAGTTAAAATAGCTTGCCGGGACGAATTGCGGAAGGCAAAAACGATCTTCTGCATCTTTCCCTGTTTGTTTTCATGTGTATTATTCTGTTGCTCTTGGATGATCTAGAAATTTGATGAAACAGGGATGGCGGCTGTCATTTAAGATGGACATGAATTTCTTCACACAAGCATTTGAGTTTAGATGGTTAAAACTGAAAAATGCCGTGTCTGTCATGTTGCATACTTTCTTTGGGGGTTAAACAGGACCTGGCGCACTACTTCTGAGACTGAAACGAATCTGTCCCGCTAGTTGATTCAACTGAAATTGAATCTGAGTCAAAACGAACACAGAACAAACTTGACCCAGAGCGCTACCAGCCTGACTTTGTCATAATACTAACGTTTTTGTTTCATTTACTTGTGGTCTTTTTTTTTTTTTTTAATTCTACCTATTGACGTAACGATATATTATTATATAATGCTGCAAGAGAGCCTTTTACTCAGAGCACCTAGGCCGTCGGTCTGTGTACGTGATATCTGATGATGCGCTCTCTGCGGGTTCCACGGCGGGGGACTCAAGATTCTGCGTTTAGGACCGCACGATTCCACATTAAGGGCCTCAAGAAGTGGCATCTTGGGCCTTAAGGGATGGCGTCTCCGGCTCTAAGAGGACGGGTCCAAGACCCTAAGAAACTATTGCAAGAGCTGCTACAGAGAATACTCGAATTATAGAGCTGCAGAGAAGTTGAATACAACCTTTCAATGGAGCTGAAAAGAAATACCTTTATTCAAGGGGTTTTGTGGGAGGAGAGGGGAGCATGGAGGTAGGGCAATGATGTTGTTAAAAAATGAGAACACGCAGTTAGGACTTTATCACTGGCACACACACGCACATATGCACTGATATGACCACATTGTACCTAAGGTCCATTGGCAGCGCACTGGATCAAGTCTTGTGTTGCCTCGGTTTGTGGACTATGGAGTTAAACGGGACCTCTCGCACAATGAGACTGAAACACGTCTATCCCTCTTGTTTACTCAAAGGAAGTTCGTCTGGGTAGAATCGGAGGCAAAGTAAGACTACCAGCCTAATCCAGAGCGGATCTTTTGAGACCGTAGCACCGGTAAGCACCCCAGGCAGCTTTTTGCCCCACCACCGGTAAAAACGGTGTGGAGATGCTCTTTGTTTTCTGGACTGCGGAAAGTCAGTTTTTTTGCCTATTAGAAACTACATCCGGGAAAGGTAAACAAGATGTCTGCGCCCACACGGCATGTGTTTTCAGTGAGTTTTGAGTGAATTTTTTCGGTCAGGAGATCAGGGCTCAAAGGGTTAAACTTCTAACATCAAAGTCGATCATAATTTCTGTCGTGTCATCTCCATTGTCGCACATTTCTGTCATTGTATGTTTGACCTACCTTTGTGCGTTATCTACCAATGTCAACTCTCAGACAGGTGTAAGAAGTCAAGTGTGCCATCGATAACATTGCTCGAGTGATGTTTCAACCAACCACTCATGATATTATCACCTCTGTATGGCTCCCACCTGAGGTGCTTAGGGTCTATCGTATTCCCTCCTACACGGTAACATGCTGACATTCGCACTTCATGTAATATTTCAATAAAGCATCTATGTATCTGTCGGCCATTCCCTGCACATTTAAACATGCATCATTTTTCAACTACCTAAACTTCAAACATTGCGTTTTTATCTCTCGACTTAATGAGAAACAGGCAAAGGAGAGAGAAAGAGAGAGAGAAAGAGAGGGAGACAGAGAGAAAGAGGGAGAGAAATACATACAAAGACAGATTGACAGACATAGAGACAGAGAGAAAGATAGGGGGAGACAGACAGACAATGTGACAAACGAGAGACAGATGTGGAGACAAAGATACACACACACACACAAAGATCGGCACAGAGAAAGAGGCAGACAGACAGACAGTTACAGAGAGAGGGTGACAGCCAGGCAGACAAGCAAAGGAAAGTCAAAGAGAAACATATAGAGACAAAGACACAGAGAGAGAAAGAGAAAGGAAGAAGAAGAAGAAGAGGAGAGAAGGTTGTTTTTTTTGCCCATAATTATAGTCTACCATCGAGTGTCACAAAAATGATTAAAGTAAAGCTGTTGCGGTCTTTGTTAGCATCCAGTCGGGGTGAGGGTGTGCAGAGTTGTGCAACAGATGGATTTCTGTGTACAATAGATTACACTCTCTCCATTAGCCATGCACTGACGATTTCTAAGGCTGGTGGGCCACTGAGACAAGTCTATTTTGCGTCTGTTTTGACTGTATGCAAGACGTCTCTCTTTCCGCCTGCGGACTCTGAACAGTTTTTTTGACGCTAGCGAATTAGTTAAACAAGGCTGGTGTTTCAGTCTTACCGGCGCGGGAAGTCCCGTTTAAATTCATAGTTTATACAGGTCATAATGAAATGGAGACAAAACGGACTGGACTCGGCGTGCGATCAGCTTTTCTGCTGTTTTCCTATTACTCTTGATGCGAGTTCCTCCGGGTTTTCATGTTTACAGAAACGGAAACTGCAACATATACGGCAAAACCATTTAAGTAGTGAAACAGAGAGCATGTTTTCCTATGTACGGAAAAGCCGTTCCCGTACACAAAGAAACAAAAAACAATCTTTCTTTTTTACTACTTGATGGATTTTTTATGTTCCGTGGCCGTTTCCGTTTCCGTTTTTGTACACATGAAAACATAGCTTTAGGCTCCGGAATTCTGGCGTTGTTGCAGCTGCAAACATTGAACAGAATAATTATTTCCTGATTAACTTCCTGCGTGCAGTGTGTAGTATCGACGGTGAAGAATTCCTGTTTGTAATTTGGTTGAATTGTCGTGCATTCTTTCAAAGCTCGGGTGTTGAAACCGTGCTAAAGTGCTATGATCGCCTAAGGGAAGTGATTTAACTTCTCCCTCTCTTTTTCTGTGTGCGTGTGTGCGCGTGTGTGTGCCCCTTTTCTGTTTGTCTCTCCTCTCTCTCTTTCTCTCTGTCACTTTTTCTCCCTCTGTCTCTCTCTGTCTGTCTCTCCCCTCTCCCTGATTCTCTCTCCTCTCGGTTTCGCTGTCGTCTCTCCCCTCTCTTTGTCTCTTTTCTCCCGCCCCCCCCCCTCCATCTCTCCCCTCTCTCTCTGTTTCTGTCTCTTTCTCCTCTCTCTCTGTCCCTCCCTACTCTCTGTTTCTCTCCCTGTGTCTCTTTCCGTGCCGCCCCCTCTCTCTGTCCCTCTCCTGTCTGTCTCCCCCCGTCTCTCCCCCTCTCTTACTCTTTTTTTGCACACACATGCACACAACACACACAGACACACAATGTCAAGACACATACATTTTTTTTTCTTTTTGCCAGTGTTTGACCAACACCACAATTGTCCCGGTTAAAAGATTTGCGAAGATACACAAATTAGTGTAGAATTGTCAGTACACTTTCAGTGCACTCGCAAACAAATAGGATCTCGGTGCAGACGCGGGCGGAGAACTCTTTGGGGTGAGGGAATGGGAGGGGGCGCCAAACAGGAGCCATGGTGTCGGGGTGGGGGTGGGGAAATCCCCAGTGTTACTGTGCAGATGTGCACTGTGGCAAATGAAGCATAGAAAGTAGCATTTCTAAACTCTAGGTCTATACCCCCGCATCCCTCCGAAACAAAAAGAAAATAAAAATGTTAATAATAGAAAAATTCAAATAATGTAATAATAATAATAATAATAATAATAATATAAGTACATTTATATAGCGCCAATCCCCATTGAAGAGCCCTAGGCGCTTTACAGAAACAACATGTAATAATGCCTTTGGAATAAATCGGAACTGCATAGATGTGGCTACCTTAGTTATTGTTTGTTCTATCTCCATTATCTGAAAAAAAAAAAAAACTGGAGATCTCTTCGTATGTAGAAAAGGTATAACATGAACACTTTGACACTTCTTTAAAATGTGTTGTGGCACTTATCAAGCTGTTTCACAGTTCCCATTTATTCTCTCCCTACAATGATACTAAAGCCGCAAATCTTTAACGTCGAATTTCTCAGTTGTGCAAAAGTGGAGTTGGAACAAACAAGAACTAAAGCCGCGATGTATCGAAATGGTTCACACACGGACTGCAGTTTTATTTCTGGGTTTTAGGAACTAGTTTTCTTTTTCCCAAGTTCTTAATGTTATATTGCGCTTCTTGTTCTAGTCCAAATTTTAAGGCCTCTTTCAGTTTTATGTCACAAGTCTGACGTAGTCAAATCTGTATGCAACAGTTTATAGTCCAGTGGTTCTCAGCCTTTGTCCGGCAACCCCCCCCCCCCCCATACCCGCGCTCCAAATTTTCTTTCATGGCCCCCCCCCCCCAAATCCTGTGGTCTAGAAGCACGGTGGTCGCCTCTCATACCGAAGGTACCGGTTTCGAATCCTAGTCGGTGCAGGCATGTTGGAATTAAATAAAACTTATCCCGACCACCCCCACCCCCCACCCCTCCAAAAAAAAACCGCCAACTGGTTCTGCACTGTGGCGACGATGTGTCTGCTCCAGTTGTAACTGGGCTGCAATGACACTAATTCAAATTTCCCAGATGGGATTAAAGAAGTATACAATTTACAAAATACAAAGAAATAAGCTTTATCAATGCCAGGAGACTTGTCGCTTATTCTTTATAAAACAGAAAGCATTCATTATACCATGCACTTTAAAAAATAGGCTTTTTCTATCGATGATACCCATCTACTCGCGCCGTTGAACAAGTCTGTGGTTGCCCTATATTTGCCCCCAAATAAATTGTCCTCCATTCATGTTTTCCCAAAACCCCAACTTTCATCGTTTCTGCCCCCTATCACTCACCTCTCTCATCGTTTTCGCCCTCCTGTCGCCTTTTGTTTGTCGCCCCTGGAAATCAAAATCGCCCACTTTGAGAACCGCTGGTTTATATGGATCTTTTTAAGCCAACTGATAATTGCCTGTTGTGCTTGTTTACATAGACAAGTCAACAAAATAATGTGTGTTTGACCTGTGACTAATTTCTGTACATTTTGTGTACAAATATACACAGAGCCACAGTCAAGATAAGAGAGGGGGATGTTGACACAGCTGTACAGGAAATGGCGCGTCATCTGGTTGGTCTCCAGGCCCGTGATACTTCGTCTATAGCATAGAACTCACTCTGGGTCATAGATATAGGGAAAGGTGGGGGGGGGGGGTGTCTAGGTTTCTTGTGAATTTTGCGATTCACCTCGTGGTCCCTCCTCCTCCCCCTCAATCTTAGTTTTAACTCTTTCTTTCGTGTACACTGTCTTCATCTCCTCCACCTTGATTTCATGTACTCTGCCTGTCTCTGTCTGTCTGTCTGTCTCCGTCGGTCTCTCTTTCTGTGTCTGTCCGTCTGTCTGTCTGTCTCTCTCTCTCTCTCTCTCTCTCTCTCTTTCTCTCTCTCTCTCTCTCTCTCTCTCTCTCTCTTTCTCTCTCTCTCTCTCTCTCTCTTTCTCTCTCTCTCTCTCTCTCTTTCTCTCTCTCTCTCTCTCTCTCTTTCTCTCTCTCTCTCTCTCTTTCTCTTTCTCTCTCTCTCTCTCTCTTTCTCTTTCTCGCTCTCTCTCTCTTTCTCTTTCTCTCTCTCTCTCTCTTTCTCTCTCTCTTTCTCTCTCTCTCTCTTTCTCTCTCTCTCTCTTTCTCTCTCTCTCTCTCTCTCTCTCTTTCTCTTTCTCTCTCTCTCTCTCTCTCTCCATCCTACTCAAACTGTCTTCTTCCAGGTCCCCACGCCACACGGTCTGTGACTCATCTCCGAAATCAGTGAATGAATTAACACATCATGATTGTGAAGGTGACCCACAACACAGCGAAAACACACACACACATAATTATATACAAAGTCTCTCCCCTCTCTCCGTCCTCACTCCTTCTGTCTCCCCCGCCTCCCCCCCCCTCCCTATCTTTCTCTTCCTTTACACACACAGAAACACACACACACATAGAGGGCCCCAGTCCCTCAAGCCCAGCTACCTGGAATGTCGTGTGTTTACACAACACTGGCATACACAACACTGACATAGCCAGGCTCTTACTCACTTCCGCTTGTGGTTGCTTCATGTTCCTGAGTAAATTTCGTCTCACACAAGCCATTGCACAAGCCGCTGTCAGCCTGAAGAATCGGCAGCTTCACCCACTCAAAGAGAGATTTGGAGCACATGTTGTACAACATTTCGGATAAGGTGGCATTGTATGCACTTAATGTTTCATTCACATCACCAAAATGATGTAGACGTTCTTGCTATGCCTCTCCGCTATTTTGGAAGGAGCTGTCCTAAATTCGGAGAAGCACCATTTCTTTACAGTGTACACTCCCAAGAGCACACGGGGCTCACTTTTGACCAGGTTTGGTAGATAATTTTAATAGTTTAAGTGCTTCATTTTCAGTAATATAATGTGCAAATTTCGCGCACATCCGAAGAAGGCACTATGCCTGCGGATCTATGAAAGAATTATTTTCTGACTTTGACCCACAGCGTATCGTGTCGTATCTGAAGGAGGCCAGAGTCTACAAGTTGATTTAACAGATTTTTATCATTTTTACAGGGATTGTTTAGACATACTTTACAGTAAGGGCCTTTTCCGGTTAGACTTTCATCTCTTCATTTTTATTTTATCTTATATATAGGAATCAGAGGGCTGAAAGCCAATCCAAAGTAAGACAGCGAAAAGAACCGCGAAAGGCACAAAGTGGCCGTTGTCGCGCAGGAGCGCAAAAATAACCCTCCCATCCTGTGAAATGTTCTAAGTCATGATGTTCTCCCACATATTTTAAAATGTGATCCCCCGAAAAGGTTGAGTGTCATAAGCCCCAAGTTAGAAACAAAAGAAAACTATAAGTTAAACTCTAATGGAGTGAAAAGTAAAAGAAACTATGCCAATGTTTAGTCACCAAAGATTTTCAAGGCGTTTTTTACAAAAAATGGGAAAAGTGTACTAAAGAGTTCTTGGAAGAGTTGGCTAATGTTAGGACATGAATGCGAATGGGTTGCTTAGCTGTGTTTCGGCCTTCCATACAGGACAAACCTACGCCGGTAGCGTACAGAGTCAAGACCTTTTTCCGTCGGTTTTTGCGTCGACAGACTTTTTTCAGTCTCGCTCTTGCGAGAGGTCACGTTTATCTCTATAGTTCACAAAACCCAGGCAAAACTGACCTGATTCCGTGGGCTATGGGCCATCTAGGGACAAAAATGGCTGACAGTTTCTCGAAGTGCAGTTGTAGTTTTGAGTGCAAATTAGATTGTGTTCTGTTGTTTTGTTTAATTTTTCATATTTCAGTAGCAGTTGAACGACCGGAAACGAAGTATAATAGAAACTTGGAACTGTTCATGTTTCAGAAAATGATTTTGTGTGTGTGTGTGTGTGCGTGTGTGTGTGTGTGTGTGTGTGTGTGTGTGTGTGTGTGTGCGTGTGTGTGTGCGTGCGTGCGTGCGTGCGTGCGTGCGCGTGTGTGTGTGTGTGTGTGTGTGTGTGTGTGTGTGTGTGTGTGTGATATATGTAAATGGTGACCAAGAAACGAGCAATGTCCATTTTACTGACCTCTGACAACGATTACACATTCCCCGTCCCCTCCCCGTCATTCTCCTCCTCGTCATTAATTTAATGGCGTATCCCAAACACCAAGTGATGCCACTTAGCTGTCCAATAATGATAAACATAATTATTTTTAAAAAGCCCAAGAACCTATCAGCAATTAATTTTTCTGACCTAGATAAGGTTGGTTTTTTTTAGAAAAAATTGTATGTCTGTGAATTCTGTGGTATTTCTCTGCACGCAACTGACAACGAACCTTTGTCCACTGAAGCTGCGCGTGATCTCTGAAGGATGTGACACAAGGGTTCAACTGTGAGATGCTGGTTTTATTTTTAGACCTGCTGTAATATATAGATGATGAGAATATGATTATTGTGACTAGAAAAACCCGTGTGATGGTGAGTAATTCAGGCAGACACATGAGGAATAAAACAATGCACGCAAAAGATGGGTCAGGGCTAAATATAACATGTTGCAGAATTCCCATGGTAGAAAAAATCATAGTAATACAGGTCGTTATTTCCATTGAGCAGAAATTGCAGCGTTTTGCTGTTCTTTAGCGTTTGGTTTTGTCTTTTTTGTATTAATTCTTATGCGAGGCTTTGCAACAGACAACCTTTTCTTAATTTTTGCCACATTTTGGTTAGTGTGTATATGTGTGTGTGTGTGGGTGTGTAAATGTGTGTTTGTGTGTGTTCTGGTGTCTGAATCGTGAATTTGACAAATTTCTTGTTGGCCCTTTCAGTTCCATGTCTGTAAATCATCACGGAGCGATCACAAGAGACACCGCTGGCTGATGGGCCAGTGATTTCAAGGGTGTGGGTTCCAATCTCATCAGGAAAAAAAATGGAATGGTCAAGGAGTTGAAATGTCGAGCGTGCACAGGTGGGAAACAGAAGGGTTCTAATCCCATTTCAGGTAAAATGTTCCGCCATTGAAAAGTTTCGAACGTCTGACAAAATCGGGCTAAAGGTGAAGTTTTTAAACCTCTGTAAAAAAAAAATAATAATAATAATCTTTTCCAAGACGATTTCAAGAAAAATCTTTTTAGCTGCATGCAGAAAAGGGCAAACCTTTCATATTGTAAGCAAATCTCAATTTTCCATACAAATTATTTCGCCCTTTGGAATTTGGAATTTGGTCTTTCACCGATTTCGTCAGATCCATTCACATGTACGTATGTGAATATATGCGTGTTTGTCTGGGGGAGTGAGGGTGGGCGGAACTATCCGTCGCACAATGAAATTGAGAGATAGCCTACCCGAGAATTTAAAATTCATAGAATTTTCATGTTTATAAAACATCAATGTTATATTTGCAAATAACCTCTCTTTTTTCTCTTTTCAACTGCTTTGAGTTTTGGGGACATTTAGTGATGGTACCAGGTCTTGCGGTTATCAGCTCCCCTTGTCAGACACTAAATGGGATGAGGGACATCATGACTGCCTTGATATCATTTCATGGCAGAGGATGATAATAATAACTCTGACCGCCCCCCCCCCCCCAGATAACAAAGGATCACACTCTACAGTCAACAGTCATTGAACAACTACTATAAACTGGAATACGGGAACTTCTGCGTGACGAAAACATCTTGTCCACATGGACACCTTTGTGTTTTGAAGTGGAATTGTTAGGTGGCTTTGTTTACTCCAGAGGTTGGAGATGGTTTTTCAGGGGTTTGATTAAGATAACAGTACTAATTTGTCTTTCTGCCAAGTACCGTCTTTGTAATGTAAGTTCCAGTATGAGCCGAGAAATGGGATCTAGGGACGGGTATATGAGCTCTGGATGGGTGGCTGGAGAGTCAGTTGTAGGGTATGACTTGATGCAAGAAGGATGTCCTAGGGTGAAGTATTGGTCCGTGACTGTTGGCTGTGTCTGTGAGCAGTTGAGGACGTCCGTGGCGCTCTTTGGGGAAGGACAGTGTTTCTTGCATGTCTCCACCATTTGTGCGTCTACTAGAGTTGCTCTGGGATGTGTCTGCGAGTAAGTACACTACTCTGACTCTCTGTAGTTCTACAATAACCCTTTAATACCCATACATAACCTGCTTTGTCCAAAACTTTTGAACTAAACGAAGCCAATTTAAAATGGTCAAATGAAATGCAAAGATATTAATAGTTATCATTGAAACTCTTTTCCTGGTAAACTAGTAGAGAACCCGCGACTTCACGAACCAAGGACAAAAATTGGATTTCCACTCACCCATAAGGTGCAGGCACAGTGGCTTCGCTTTCGCCTCCTTTTCATCTCCCCTTTTTGAGGGGAGGAACGGTGGAGGGGGGGAACGGAGTGGAGGCCACAGAGTAGATTCTCTTTCCTCTACTCTTCGCTCAATCTGCGCAGTCATGGAAGTTATACAAATGATGCTTTTATTATGGTTAAAAGAAACGACGGCAAAACGCACGTCGATACTGGGTTCATAGAATCCATAGAATTTTGGTGAGAGAGAAGTGATTGAAATTTTAGTGAGAAGCTAAGTAAGCTCTCCTCACCTATTTGGGGGGAGTGGTGAAGGAAAAGGAGAGGAAAAGGAGGTGAGCCCACTGTGGCGGGCCACGTGTTTGCCGATTGCAGTGCAGACCAGCAAATTCAGGAGCGAGGCAGCAACACACCCACATCCCAGGGATTTTCGGTGACGTTCAGAATCATTCTAGGGTTAGTGTTAGGGTGCACAGTCCAAAGGTTGCAGCACTCATGGCAGTGTACGATAGGACGAGAAATCCTTCAGCCAATGACCTGTGTTTGGAGGTCTGTTGCTGCCCCGCTCCTAAATTTGCTGGTCTGCACTGCAATCGGCAAATATGCTAGTGGAGGGCCCAACAATATTTGTGCTGATTAAATACTCCAATCATCAAAAAAGGGGGTGGAAGGAAATGAAAAGGAGGCAAAAGTGAGGCCACTGTGCCTGCAGCTCATCTCTTAGACTTGTTTTGATCGGTGTTGTCATCTCTCTCTCTTTCTCCCCACCTCTCTTTCCCCAATCTCTCTCTTTCCATCCGCCCTACCCGCATCTAACTACTTTTCAAACTGAACTATGGGAGAGTTTTCCATGCACGGGGCTTACCGAAGGGCGCGCAAAAAAAGTTCATTGGATTTTACAGCCATAACTTTTTTAAAAGATTACCTGAAACCTCAGTGAACACAACAATATCGTAGGTCGATAAAAAGGTGATTAGGTTAGATTAGTTGACACCTAAGAAAATTAATTTTATAACTTTTGAAACTGTTATTCAGCGCTGATAAAAAAAAAAGTGGCCAAACTGCATTGTATATAATTACATATATAATAAGATTATAAATCGTTCGAAGAACGGGTCTGGCGATGGATTCGAGCTGACTAGTTTCAGATATGAAACACTGGGGAGTGGAGATCATATCTCACCTCTTGGTGCCGAAAAAAGACCCACCTCTCTGACATGCTGAAACTAGATTTCATAGGTATACAATACCGAGCCTTATAATATAAAAAAAAAAAAGGAAAGAAAATCCATAGTTTTGTAACCGACAAGAGAACGAGATCCGAGATGTTTGACATGTCAAACTGGCATGTAGGGAACTTGGGACAATGGATCACCAAATTAAAAAAAAAAAAGTAGAACCACTATAGGGCTTACTCGTGTTTAGCACTGCACATTTTATCACAGATAAGGGTATTAACGTTAAAATCCTATTTGAATAGATTGTTTGTATGTGTTTGGTACACGCCAAACTAGGACAGCCGTGCCCCTTAGATATCGTATCTACACCGTGTGTCCAGTTTGAGACACAGACGGGGATGAGGTAAATTATCACAACGATAAAAGGCACAGCCAGACTGAAGTTTTGGATGAATAAGAGAAATTTTGGAAGGTTTTCAGTTTTTCTTACTTGGTGGTAATTGTGGCAAAATGTCTGCTAAATAGAATTCTTTATTTATATTTATTTATTCATGTACTCGAGATTGGTTCTGCCGATGATTAACAGGAACAATGTCAGTTAAAATGTTGAAAATAAATCAGTTTGCTTCAAAATCAGCTTTTAATAGTAGTGCAAAATTTAACTTCAGCCAAGAATCTACGCCACATAACAGGCCAAACTCTCTCTGTCTCTCTCTGTCTCTCACTCCTCCTCTCTCTCGTAGTAAGTCATTCATAACACCACCGACTATTACTTCACTAAAATTTAGAATCTCGCCAACCGGAATAAGCAGCCTACAATAGGTTTTGCCACAGAGAAATGTTCTTATGGTGGTAGTGGAGGTGATTTTTCAAGCAAATTGACATTAATTTTGTGAAATACAAATTCTAAGAATCTATGTTATTTTCATGCTGTTATGATATGTTATTGGTACTTAATATGGCAGTCATGTGTGATTCTTAAGGTTTCATTGAAATACCTGATATTATGATTTGTGAACTTGATGTGAGATTCACGCCAGCTGAAATCTGGCAGTAGGGAAACGTCTTGTCTATCCCTTGCATACATGCAAGACCAATCCGCGGGTTGGTGAGACAGTCTATTTCAGTCTGAGACAGTTTTAGACAGTCAAGGAAAGCTCCAGTCTCATCGTACAGTGAGGAGTAGCGAATATAATAATAATAATAGTAATAATCAAGTACATTTATAGAGCGCACTTTTCCTGGCGTGTCATGGCGCTTGACAGAGAGAACAAACAAAATAATAATCCACTCTCACATGCATACATGCATATACAAACACAACTACACACCGAGCACGATCGGATGAACAAACACGCAGAGACACAACACTAGACACGGACTAGACACGGCACAGAAATTCCATCAACAGTCAACACGTTGCGCACGTTAAAAATACCTTGGCAGTTGGAAATCGAAAAGAGTAGGCCCAACAGGCCGCTGCCCGGGCAAAATTAAATAACAAATTTATCCCTACTACTTTCCCCCCAATTTAAAAAAAAAAAAAACGCCGACTGGCGCTGCACTGTGGCGTCGACGTGTCTGCTCCAGTTGTAACTGGGCTGCAATGACACTAATTCAAATTTCCCAAATGGGATTAAAGAAGTATACAAAAACAAATACAAAATATAATACTTTTTAAATGAATGGTGTCTTTTTCTTCCTATTTTTAAACTTAGGGATGGTTTCGAGCTCACTGATGTTCGATGGAAGCTCAATCCAGATACTGGAACCAAACGCTGAAAACGAACGACTACCGAATGTTTCCAGGTTAAAGTTGTTTATGGTAAAGAAAAATCTCGCATCCTGGATTGCATTATGTATTATCACGCTCTAACTGAGTCCTCTGACATATAAAGTTACGATTTGATACAGATGGTTAAATCCGGTTTTAACCCATACGCAAGGGGTAGAGATATTAATTTTATTAAAACAACAAGGTGGGAACTTGGTTCGTCTATTTGACTCTTACAAAATAGAAAATGCAGATCTCGGGAAGGTCAATATGCCGACCGTTCAGGGTTTGGAAAGAGAGGACACATGTTTGAGTCCAACCAATAAAATTTGGAATGGTCTAGTGGCTAAAGTTTCGGTCGTGCAGGGTTGGGATATAGAGGCGGGGGTTCAAGTTATATCGGGAAAATTTGGAATGGTTTTGAGGCTAAAGTGGCTCCTGCAAGGCGGGAAACAGAAAGGTTCTAATGCTGTTTCAGGCAAAATTTCTTCCTGCTATTGAGAAGTGTCGAGAATCAGTTAGCAGCAAACAGATTTTGAGAACCATGAGTTGATGGAACGTCCTACATGAGAACAAGACAAGCTGTCTGGAACAGTTCCAAGTGGGAGAGATGTGGGTAAAGCTACATGGGTTGCTGTCTCACGCATAACAGAATGGACAAAACACTTTCTTGTGCGTGTCACAGTAACAAAATGTGGCGCCCTTGACTTCAAACACTCATCGTCGCCTCGTGGAGAGAGGATGGCAGCCAGAAGGTCTTCTCTATGTTGAGTGCAGAGGCCGGGCCAAGAGTCATTCATCCGTTCATTTCTCGATCCGTCTATCTGAACATATGTCTATCAATCCACCATCCATCAGTCCATCTCTCAAAACCCCGTCGTCTATGTAAACGTTGTTTTTTTTTCCATCCATATGTCCGTCCATCCATCCATTCATCCATCCATTCATCTGTCCTTCCACTCATTAATCCATTAATCCATCCAACGGTCTGCCCATCCTTTCTTCTGTCCGATCATCCATCCATCCATCCGTCCATTCATCCATGCATCAATCCCAACAATAATCTATGTATCTAAACAACTGATCTGTCCATTTATTTGATCATTCATTCACCCACTCATTCGTTCCCTTACCCTCTCGCTCATTTCTGCACAAACTAATTAACTTCCCATTCTCAATTTACTGATCAACTCATTCACCCACTCACTCATTCACTCACACACTAATAATAATTCTTTTACTCACTCAGCGACTGAATCACTCACTCACTCATTAAGTTTAATCACTCGCTTATTTACTCGTTTTCTATTTACTTACCCACTCATCCATTCATTCACTCACTCACTCACTCACTCACTCACTCACTCATATATTCACTTACCCAACACACATACACACACATACACACACTCACACACAAATGCACACATAAGCGAGAAACGAAAGCTTAAAAAGACCCACATTTTGATACACAGTCAGCAATTTGAAAATGTTGTCACCTTCGTTTACGAAACACGCTGTCAGTATATGCGCCAGGAAAGGATCAGTGTGAGTGCATGACGTCTTGGCCAATGTCACCTTGTTGACCTGTATCACGTTTACATTTAACTCAAGGTTGTTAAATTTACAGCTGATCTGCAGTTTCACAGCCCTCCCCTTTCCACCCTCTTCTGTTTTCCTATGTCGTTGAATTTGACCTTAGGGTGACCTTAGTTCATATTTGTTCCAACTCCACTTTTTGCACAACTGAGAAATTCGACCGGTCGCGGCTTCAGTTATTAAATAAGGAGTTATAATAAATTGGAACTGTGCACGTGAAACTGTTTGCTAAGTGCCACAACCCATTTTACACAAGTGTCAAGTGTGCATTTATTGTACTTCCTCTACATACTAAGAAGATCCAGTTTTTTCGGAAAAATGAACAAACAAAGAGCGAAGGTCATGATATGTATTTGCTGAAATCTCGCTGCCCTGGCAACTTCTGAGATTCAGAGTGACTCCAGAGTGGTGAAGACCCAGGACAAATCACGTACGTGTACAACCATGACTGGGCGCTCACATGCGACCTTCTGTCGTGTCGCAGTTGTCTCAGTTTCATTATTATGTTCCCGTTGACTCTGAAATGTTGCCCGTGCTTCGCAAAATGTATTCATCCCCATTCAATGGCCCAGACTTCAAAAATTGTGATGCGATTATGATGCGACCGCAACGCAACAAAAAGTAGCATGTGCGCGCCTAGTCTAAGTTGCACTAAGTTGCTGACAGATAATTATAACCTTGACTGTCATCGTGGCGACTGCTTCGTACGGCGTGAGCGAAGTCAGACAGTAGTCCTCGTGAGGGGAAGCAGGGGGTCGAGGGGAAAGAGAGGATTGAGAGACACCATGAGAGGATGAAAAAAAAAACACCAGCACGACGGTTACATACATCCCGGTACACTGATAAGGGGCCATCTGCAAAGTAAATAAGTTTGATTTTGGCACATTTTTACCTACTCCCCCCCCCCCCCCACAGACTAATAAAATACCCAGACTGGATGATCCCATTGTGTGACGTCACAAAACAGCGAAGGTCATGAACCATCCGCCACATTAGGTTTACGGTAGCGACCGACGCTTCAGCATAGCTACAATTTTGAATGACACCATTTTGACGCGCCTACTGAACGCGGAAGTTTGGTTCCGCACCAAGAAATTAATACATGTACAACCAATCTTGACAAATAAAAATAAATTTCTACTGCAGATAGAACTAGAATCGGAATTTCCAGAGCGGCGGCCATGTTGGTTATACGGCCGCCGCTCGGAAAATTCCGTAAAAGCGACACAGCCCGAAGCTCGTGTTTCCAGTCTGGTTAACTGATTAGTCTGTGCTCCCCCCCCCCCCCCAATGTACGCTTTTTGTGGGGGGTAAGAAGAAGCCGGGGACGACAACGCATAAAGATGCAGGACGACCTAAAGGCCTGGCTGGGAATGCACACCACCAATGACGTCATCAGGGCTACGGAAAATCGTGAGAGATAGAAGGTCATGATCGCCAACGCCTGCCGGCAGGGCACTTAACGATAATGATCATACCAAGCCCGGAATGGTACAGTCAGCTACTGACGGACAAGAAGTGCACACTATAATTTCCTATTTATTTTCTTTGTAAATCCGGGAAGACCCTGTCATACTAAATCCATTCAGACACAGTCAGCTTCTGCCATTATTTTTGGATATATATTTTGCTGGCAGCATCTGGCTGTGACGTTTCGGGCTTAGTATGATACCCTCCATACGCTTGGAACTCACTTCTCTGTACGAGCGTACGACCATGAGAAAGATCAATGTCCATGAAAAGGTCTTGCTGTTTTAAAACTTTTAAAGTCACATTTTGCATAGACCATTTGATTTGTTTCACTAAATACACAGTCTTTATTCGATTCTTACATAGTCCTAAAACTTTTTTGTGTTGAAAACAAAAGGAAATTAAACGAAACTTTTCGATTCACCATCATCTCATCCCTTACTGTAACGAAACTAAGAGGGTGAACATGTAAGGTCCTAAAACATAGTGACTAGGTGACAAAAAATGATGAAACTTTGTTGCCCTGCCTCAAATTTCACAAAAAAATTGCTTGGATATATCCATTTCCGACAAACGTCAGTCTTTTTATATTATCTATTTACGATTGTTTTGAGCCACGAAAAAAGAGACCCATTTCCGTCAAGCGGATTCGAAAAGCGTGATCGGAAATTTCTTTTTTTTTTGCCCGTCTTTATAAATTGCTTTCCGAAAATCAACTTTAAACATCATAATTATATATGTATTGTCCGAGTCAGTAGGCCAACTAGTTACCACAACTGAAAAGCACATATGCGCCACCCAGAACCTCTCACTCCTCATTTAGGCTTTTCTATAGCGTCTTTAGTTCTTGTTTGTTGCAGCTCCATTTTTTGCACAGCTGAGAAATACGACGATAAACGTTTGCGGCTTTAGTTATTATGATAAGGAGTAAGAATAAATCGGAACTGTGAAACAGCTTGATAAGTGCCACAACGCATTTCAAACAAGTGTCAAAGTGTGGATTTGTTATTCCTCTTCTACAAATTAAAATATCTCTTTTCCAGAAAATGGAGATAGAACAAACAAGAACTAAGGTCGCGATATAATGCCAAGGTCAAATCCCCCTCTGCCCCGCGCCCCCTCCCTTCCCTCCGAGCGTATGTACTCTGGAGGTGGCCCCTAATCGTCTATTTTCCAGGACAACGTGCATTTAAGTTCCTTATAGAGGCGGCCCGACGTCAAGAATACATATCCTGTATAATAAATTTCCTGTTTTGGAGATTTGGGTGTATTTATGTTCCTCATAGAAATGGTCTTGTTGTAAAGTGCCCTTATTTACTTTCCTTGCAGAGAGTGTAAGACTACGGTGTCGGCTAAGGGCCTCCAGAGATTGAGTGAAATTGTGAATATCAAAATCCGAAATTCGTGCTTTTAGTAATTACCAGATGAAGTACCTGGCATTATCCGGGATAAAGCTGTGAACTGATCCTTCTCTCTCTCTCTCTCTCTCTCTCTCTCTCTCTCTCTCTCTCTCTCTCTCTCTCTCTCTCTCTCTCTCTCTCTCTCTCTCTCTCTCTCTCTCTCTCTCTCTCTCTCTCTCTCTCTCTCTCTCTCTCTCTCTCTCTCTCTCTCTCTCTTTGGTCTAGAAAACTTCCCATATTATTCTAGTCTTATTATAGATTTCAAGTGTCCCAGAGCCCTATGAATTCATTTCTGGTAGGCAAATTAAGCGCACCGAATTGAACCCGTATTAATATCGTTTCCGGTGCGGTGGACTTACTACAGGGAGCCCAAACAAAGATCATTGCATTTTACATTTTTACAACTTTTTATTTAAAATATCTGAAACTTGAATCAACACAATCGGTCGATACAAAAGCGATTGGGCCGGACTAGTTGACATTTAAGAAAATTAACTCTATAATTTTGGAAACTATCATTTATTCTGTAGGGTCGAGCAAAAAAAAAGAGGATCAAAATGGCACCACAATGAATTACTCCCGCCACTATTTTATATATATATATGTAAATATAATATGATAACCGGGGACCTCACTGCATCTATAACCCGGGGACCTACAAAATCGTAATCCGGCACTGTAAAACTGAATCTCACCACACTCGGATTTGTCGTTGTAACGTGAAATAACGGTTTTATGCTACCCTCGGATTTGTCTTTGTAACGTGAAATAACTGTATCACACTACACTCGAATTAGTCTTTGTAATGTAAAATAACTGTATCATGCCACACTCGGATTTGTCTTTGTAAGGTGAAATAACAGTATCACACTACACTCGGATGTATCTTTATAACGTGAAATAACTGTATCACGCTACACTCGAATGTGTCTTTGTAAAGTGAAGGAACTGTAGCCATGAGAGATACATAATTAACCTTTATTAAGAAAACGACGACAGATAAACCACTGATCTTGAAAGTCTCACCACAAAACACTGTATCTGACCGAAAAAAAAAGGGCAGGTATAACATAATAATATACCCAGAATCTAGTCCAGCTTTCTCATAGAAGAAAGTATTTGTTCATGAAAAACATGATGAAATGCATAACAACACATACACGCCAAAACAAAATAGTTGCGTTAATAAGCACAAGTGTAATTTAAATGTGAATAAATATATAAACAAATAAATAAATAACAATGTGCATGGTGAATGTTGTGCATATTCAAGAGGCGCTGGCCATTTATTTCACACAGGATGCATCTGATTGAAACTGTCACATCTGACTATAATATGTCCGGTTCTTGAATTGAATAATCAGTTCAGATACATTGTCCAGATTTTAAGGGTGGAAACTAAACTTGAAATTTTTGTGCATCCAAACTCCTGACATTTCGATCATTCCTAATTATTCTACTCGAGGGAACCAGTCAGATATTTATTTATCTTTACCTTCAGAATTTAGTATTTTCATATTTAAAAGTGAAACTTTTACTTATTGCTTCTCTCCCATCCCATTCCATCCCTTTTTGTTTTCCCTCCAACAACCCAACCTGTCGCCACTTTCCTCTTTTTTTTCTAATATTCTGGCAATCTGGCATATCCTCGGTCATCATTTGGTTCAGAGATTACAGCTTCTTTGATAATATCTGCCCATTCAATATGTCCCCATCGTGGCTGAAAATTGTGCCTTTGCAATAAAATCTGAACTGTCATCCCCGAATGCTATGATTTCAAAACCTATTTCCTTCCAGTGAAGAAAGAATAGAGTATTTGCACGATAATAAGTAAAATCCCCATCTCGAAACCAGCATTTTATTGTCCACAAGTTGACACAAACGGTATAAATAAATTTAAAAAAACAAGACAATTAAGATGGTTTGTAAAAAGGGCACAATTAATTAAGTTGTACATTTAATTATAAGTCGACTATTCATTTAATAATTGTAGTGAAAAAAAAAAAGAAAATGATCTGACCAACGTTTTGTACACATAAAACGCCAAAAGAATATATAAAGATTTGCAAATTTTTTAAGCTGACACCGGGGTTTTGTCACATTTTAACGCATGTTTCTCTAATGTTGTACTGAAGTGATAAATGAATTGAATTTCCGGCAACTCGTATTTTTGTTTCAGTACTTTATTTTTGTTTGTTTTGGTTTTTCTAAAAGGCCTAACTGAAGATTGAATTCACATCATGTTTAAAAGGGAATGTTTGTGCTGCTATCAAATATGATTTTGTTAATTCTTCCCATGAGAAGTATAAATTGTAGATGACAAAAAACAAAATAACAGTGAAAATACCAAGAATATACTATCATTCCTTTATTTCCTCATAATTTCCTGCGAATTAAAAAAAAATTTGTGTTTTTTTTAAGCATATAGATGACTATGGTAATTAATAGGCAAAAAGATTTGGATTGACTTGTAATTGTTGTGGGTGGAATTATATATCACCGAAATTATTATGAAATCACAGATCCGAAATGAACTTGGAAATACAACAAACTCACGCGCATTCAAATCTTCCACTCACATTCAAAGAAACCAAAGTTATAAAAAGCCATTTTTTGTCTGTGTGACGTATATAAACAGTTCCCATTTGTTCCTGTACCAGCAGATTACTGATATAACCCGGTGTTTGGTCCCACACTTTAAGTGGATGATCTAGTAGCAAAACTTAGGCAGGTAGAGTTCAGTAGAGGATTGGCCAGGCGCAGGAATATACAGCGATCTGAAACAAACAAAATGTACGGTACATTAAAAGAAGAATTAAATTATTCAAGATACAAAGTTATGTTATTAAATACGTTTTTAAATCTGGTTATCGCGAAGGGTGATCTAGATTTTTTGTTCTCCTGCATCGCGAAGAATAACAAGGGTGAATTCTGAGGATGAGAAAAGTTGGAGGAAAAAGAGGGCAGGGAATAGATAGACAGAGAGAGCAAAAAAGGACAGATGGAGAATAAAAATAGGCGAATCTAAACAGATGACTGAGATTAGGGCATATGGATAAACAGGGAAATGCTGAAGAAGGAGGAAGAAAGAGAGAAAGAATTGACAGAAAGAGACAAAAGATGAAGAAAGAGAGAAAGAGATCAAGAAGGGGGGAATAACGTGAAGAAAGATGGAAAGAGATCAAGAAATTCAGAACGACAGAAAGACGTGAAGAAAGACAGAAGGGGGGAGAAAAAGAGAGAGAGAAAGAGAATAAGAGAAAGAGAAGATGAAAGAGAGAAAGAAACGGATAAAGAGGGAAAGGGGAGAAGAAAGAGGGAAATGTCTGAAGAAAGAGGGAAAGAGAGAGAGAAAGAAAAACGCTGAAGACAGGGACAAAGCGATGAAGAAATCAGTACTGCCGACATATCTGATCTTGAGCAGTTCCGTCTTTCTCCTGCCTAGTGAGTCGACCTTTAAACTTATTGAAAACAAAAGGTGAGCAGAACAAGGAAAGAAAGGCCTTGAACAGATGCTCCATGTCAGCTAGACATGTGCACTGCGATGCATATATGTTGATTCAAGGTTTTTGTCATGGCGAAAAGAGGACATCTCAGGATATTGGCCCAGTCTGGAATTGTAGTATTTCGCAAGCACTGGCCCCAGAGGGAAACCCAAAGTCGGCCAAGTCGTTTCCCAATGTTGGGAGTAATGGGGGTAGAAGTTTCACTTGTACTTGTGTTGTCCCCCGTGACTAATTCTTAATGTGTTGTTGCTGTTGTTGTATTTTCCTATTTCTTTTCTGCAACTCGTTTCAAATTGTGAGATTGTGAGGAAAGAGAGAGAAAGAGACTGGAGAGAGAGAGGGGGGAGAGACAAACAGACAGGCAGGCAAATAGGCAGTTAGGCAGGTAGGCAGATAGATAGATAGCTAGATAGATAGATAGATAGATAGGGGGACCGTCGGACTGACAAACAGACAGACAGACAGATAGATAGATAGGTAAATAGATAGATAGATAGATAGATAGATAGATAGATAGATAGATAGATAGATAGATAGATAGATAGATAGATAGATAGATAGATAGATAGATAGATAGATCCCTTGTGTGCTGAGTGCCACAGCCAGCTCTCTCGTATCCCACAGGTCCCAGACACCAACAGGTTCTTACCTTCTGTACTTCACCGTCGAAGCTGAGTTTGTTCAAACCAGCGCCTAGATCCAGACCACAAGAGAAGCAAATGCCGGCAGGGGCTGTGAATGAAAACAGGTTGTGAGCTGAGGAAATGCAGACCTCAAATTGCGAAAGCACAAGTAATGAATTCAAGGTACCCAGCTCTTTGGTCGGGAAATGTAAAAGGCAACATTGGTGTTGTTTCTTGTAATGTCTTCCTGATTTTTCGCTGTTGTCGTTTTTTGTTTTTTCTTCTCTCCTCATGGATTTGTTTTCTTATGATTTCCATATTTGCGAAAAGTTTTTGCTTTTTTTAAATTCCCGAAGTTCCCGATGAGAACCACATGATGTCGTCGGTTCGGTGCAAGAAATGATTATCTTCCATTTTCACAAAGAAGGAGTAATCATTTCTTGCCCTGAACTGACAATGTGTAGTGTTTGTACTTCTAAGGATACTGCTATTTTTAAATGTAGTATTATACCCCAGGGGGTGGGGCAGGGGCATCAGTGGCGGAGCTAACAGGGGAGTAGAGGGAAGTGGCCGCTTCCCCTGAGCATATTCTTAAAAACAACGGTGACTTTTCAGGTTGTTGTTTTTTTTAACCGTTCCACCGTATTTACGTGCGAAATAACAGTGTACTTCGTTTAACATTGTATCTGCCTTGTGTTTTTATTTTAAATCTAAATCAAAATGCAGAATGAATTTAAACGTTATCTGGCACGTTTTCTAGCGCTTTTATTATGAGCTTGTTCCCCCCGAACATTAGAACGTACCTCCGCCCTTACTGGACATGGGAGTTAATTGGAAGCTACATGACTGTGATGCCAAGTATTTAGTCAATACCGAACATAAAAGTGTTTGTAAGGAGAGAGACTTACGTTTAAGTATTCGAGATGCTGGTGAGGCAGAATATCTTACGGTTTGTTTGCCGTAAAGAATAATTATTATTCGGGATATTTATTTATTTGTTTATCCTGAAGACTTCCAACCGTGCAGATGCGGGGCTCTCTTGTAGAAGAGGGACAGCAGAGAATACATCTGACGTGATACTGCGTGTCGTAAGAGGCGACTAAAGGTGCAAAGGTCCTGGTCTCCCGAGAAGAGCCAGTTGGCGGTGGGCCAACTACCCACCCTGTAAAAATAAACCAGTTACAGAAACACAAGCAAATACTTCAAATCAGTCTTTTATCTTGGGAGAAGGGGGAGCATCTGCACCTGTAGATTCAATGAAGGACAATGGACAAAGCCGAAAGGACGCCACTGGCCCGACTGCTCCTTCATCAAGCAAGTCACTCCGGATTGCGTCGTGGAATGTCCGCTCCATGTATGAAGCAGGAAAGAGTGCCCAGGTTACAATGGAGATGAGGCGATACAGACTGCACATACTTGGAGTTAGCGAGACCCGCTGGATACAGTCCGGACTGAAACAACTTAATACTGGGGAAAAGATTTTGTATTCTGGAAGGGAGGACAAAAAGCATACAGAAGGAGTAGCGATCATCTTGAGCAAGCACGCCCAGAGGTCACTGAGGGGATGGGAACCCTATGGAAGGAGAATTATATTGGCATCATTTACTACTAAGAACAAGAACATCAACATGAACATTGTGCAGATATACGCCCCAACAAATGAAGCAACCGATGAGGACAAGGACGACTTCTACAACCAGCTTCAGGAAATAGTTGACACATTGCCAAGAAAAGATGTGAACATTATAATGGGAGACGCCAATGCCAAGATAGGACAGGACAATACAGGGTATGAGGACATTATGGGGTCCAATGGTTTAGGACAAATGAATGAGAATGGAGAGCGGTTTGCAAGTTTCTGCGCATTTAACAGCTATGTGATTGGAGGTTCAGTATTCCCACACAAGAGGATCCATAAGGCCACTTGGATTTCACCGGATGGAGTAACTGAAAATCAGATTGACCACTTTTGCATCACCCGACGATTCAGACGCTCACTAGAGGATGTCATAGTACAGAGAGGAGCAGATGTTGGATCTGACCATCACATGCTGCTGGCAAGACTCAAACTCCGCCTCAAGAAACAAGGTACCAGAGCAGGAACAAAGAGGAGAAAGTTTCAAGTGAGCCTTCTGGATGGAGACAAGAAGGAAGAGTTCCAGCTGACACTGAGGAATAGATTCAAACCCCTTGTTGACCTCGAAGAGACAGTAGATTTGGAGACTCACTGGGCTAAGGTAAAAGGAGTATTTACATCGACATGTCAGGATGTTATTGGGGAAAAGAAAGTGGAACACAAGGAATGGATCAGTCAAAAATCACTGGACTTGATAAGGATAAGAAGAGACCTAAAAGAACGGGTAAATGCAAGTCGTACAAGAAGCTCAAGAGTTGGTAACCAGGAAGAGTACCGAGCATCAGCTAAAGAGGTCAAAAAATCAATTAAAAAAGACAAAGAGGAGTTCATAGGAATGTTAGCAGAGAAAGCAGAGAAGGCAGCAACAGGAGGACACATGAGGATCCTCTACCAGACTACAAAGACTCTTGCTGGAAAATATGGAAAACCTGAAGTTCCTGTCAAGGATTACAACAGGAAGGCTATTTTTGGAAAGGAAGCTCAGGCAAAAAGATGGATAGAACATTTTAACAGCCTCTTGAACAGACCTCCACCAAGCAACCCACCCGATATTCTACCCGCAAGAAATGATTTACCAATCAGTTGCGACCCTCCGACTAAAGCAGAGATTAATGATGCCATAAAGCAGTTAAATCGAGGCAAGGCAGCTGGACCAGACCAGATCCCACCAGAGGCGCTGAAGGCAGATGCTGCTGGGGCTGCAGAGGGTCTGCACTCACTATTCTCGAGGATTTGGATCGGAGGCAAGTTTCCAAAGGACTGGAAGGAAGGACACCTCGTGAAGCTCCCAAAAAAAGGGGACCTCAGCAATTGTAGTAACTACAGAGGAATCACACTTCTCTCCATCCCAGGAAAGGTTTTCAATCGGATTATTCTCAAGCGAATACAGAATGCAACAGACCAAAAACTTCGCGAGGAGCAAGCTGGTTTCAGGAGTAATCGATCAACCACCGACCAGATCGCCACGCTGAGAATCATAGTAGAGCAGTCGCTAGAGTGGAACTCCCAACTGATAGTGAACTTCCTTGACTACGAGAAGGCCTTTGATAGCATCGATAGAGAAACACTGTGGAGAATATTGAGACATTATGGAATCCCAGAGAAGGTGGTGAATCTTATCAAGAGCATGTACGAGGGGACAAGTTGCAGAGTCGTACATGATGGTGAGCTTACTGACAGCTTTGATATCAAGACTGGTGTTAGGCAGGGTTGTTTGCTGTCCCCATTTCTGTTTATCCTGGTGATTGATTGGCTTATGAAAGAAACCACCAGTGGAGGAAGAAATGGCATACAATGGACCCCATGGACACAGCTGGACGATCTAGATTTTGCAGATGACTTGGCACTATTGTCGCACACACACGACCAGATGCAAGCAAAGACTACAGCTCTAAACAAAATTTCAGAATCTATTGGATTGAGGATACATCCCGCGAAGTCGAAGGTCCTAAAAATTGTTGCACCCCTAAGCGAACAAGTCACAGTAGGAGATCAACCACTGGAAGATGTAGAGTCCTTCTGCTATCTTGGTAGTATCATTGACAATAAGGGAGGAACAGAGGCAGAAGTCAAAGCACGAATTGGAAAGGCACAGGCAGCTTTCACATCCTTAAGCAAGATTTGGAGTACCAAGGATATATCTCTAAAAACAAAGCTGAGGATATTCAACTCGAATATGGATATGAGACTTGGAATGCGTCCCAGGCCTGCATAAAGAGAATCCAAGTTTTCATCAACAGATGTTTGAGGAAGCTACTTAAGATCAGATGGACAGACAAGGTCAGCAATGAAATTGTATGGAAAAGAACAAGACAGAACCCAGTCAGAGAGGAAATTGGTAGAAGGCGATGGAGATGGATCGGCCACACTCTCAGGAGGCCAGGAAACAGCATCACGAAGAAGGTATTGGACTGGAATCCCCAGGGCAAGAGATCAAGAGGAAGGCCGCGCGGAACGTGGAGAAGAGCCAGAGAAAATGATGTGCAACGAAGCGGAAAGACTTGGAATAATGTAAAGAGGCTGGCCCATGATAGAGAGGGATGGAAGGTGTTTGTTGGTGGCCTATACCCTGATCCAGGGTGAGAAAGGCAATGATGATGAAGACTTCCAATGTCATTATCAAAACTGCTGTCGGCTACATAAGTTAAATCTAATTCAAAGGATTTCTTTACATCCTTGTTTTTATAGTTCTCCTTCTTCTTCTGCTTCCTCCTCCTCATTATCGTTAACATTTTTTGACATGTGGGTAAAAATACATTCCACATTCCGGCCTCGTGACTGCGTTGCATTAAGCAAAACTTAACATAGTAATGGTGCAGGGGTGGGGGGGGGGCGGGGAGGAGGGGCTTCACCACCATCATTATTATTACTATTATTATTATTATTATTATTGTCATGTGACATAATAAAATGCATCAATTCTTTGGAAGGTTTCTAGGCGCCTATGTAGAGTCACTTTTCAAACCTACAACATTTTCAACAGCAACATGGATTTTGTTCCCACTGCACAAGTCAGACAGTTGAAATGTTTGTCCACACTAAATTGAGAAGTCGATAAAGATGTCTGTCTTGAGTACACGAGTCAGGCGGTAGAAATGTCTCCTTACACTGTGTATTTTATGACGATAAAGATGTCTGAATATACTATATTAAACAGGTCAGAAAATGAAACTTGCTGTCTACGCTACACAGTGCAGGCGACAGAAATTTCTGCTGGCGCTATACAGATAAGACGGTAAAAATGTCTGCCTACAGTACAGAGATCAGACGGTAGAAATGACTGTCTACATTCTACAGAGAGGATGCCAACGATGTTTGTCAAGGGAACAGGCTACATAGTATGTTTGCTCTTTTCTCCTGTATAATAGCTCAGACAGAACCGCACGATCATGTGTGTAAAAAAAAAAAAAACATCATTCAAGACGGTGAAGCCCAATTCAAAACAATAAATAAATAAATAAATGAATAGTGCAAAACAATAAATAAATAAATAAATAAGAAACAGCATTAGATGTGACAGGACAATTTCAGATATCCGCAAAAAACCTACAGCATTATTCTGACAAAGTAGGGCAAAGAATTCCTCTTCAACGCGCAGCTTTCAGAGAGCCCCCCCCCCCCCCCCACCTTCCCTACGACACTCCTGTCCCTCCACCATCACGAAGTTAAATTATTATTTGCTGCAACAGAGTCACGAGGCTGGGGTGTGGAATTTATTATAATCACGTGTCAAAACAGAAGTATTGCGCGAACGTGTGGCCTCCATACTAGCAAAGTCCTGTGTCCGTCTGACCCGCTACTGTATCACGTGAACAAATTTTGCATCCAACGGTTCAAGGCTTAGAAAAGCAAAAACAAACAAACAAACCAAAACAGGTTTCCAGAGAATTGCTAATACTGCGTTCTTGTCACTTAGTGATATTAAAGAAAACTTAACATGTCCATTGAGAAAGAGTTGCATTACTATTTATAAATGTAGTAGATGCAGCGGCCGACGTTTCTACTAAGAAACTATTGAAGCTTAAGCTTAATCCCGGGGAAACTTTTCTTAATGAGTGAATTTTGGACGTTGCCCTATTGTTGCTGGTTGCCCATAACTGTTCAAGCCCAAAACTGTAAGTCCGCCACGGACTGGATAATATTAGGTAGAACACGAGATGAAAGGTTGAGGGACTAGGGGGAACAACTGAGTTTTTGTTTGTTTGTCTTTTTACATGTTTGTCTCCCTGAGACGCAAAACTGATGGTCAGCACACGACTGCATTTTAGTTCTTTAGAAATAAATACCACTGTTTAAGGAAATTAGGTGCTTTTTAAAAAATTAACGTAACCTTGTCCGTTTTTATTCATTTTACATACTCGCATTTCCAAATAAATGCAAACGCTATCCTATATTATCTGTGTTTTCTTGTGGTGGATGAAAGGAGGGGTATGATCCAGATGATGAGGATGGCAAAGAGAAGAAAGGGGAAGAGGGGAAGGGAAAAGAGGAGGTCTAGATAAGAGGATGGGGATGACTTACCATCTGATTGTGCGATATACTGAGTCTTGGAATCACTTATAGAAAGGGCTAACATTCCACTGTCGTATGCCAGAACCAAGCTCTTGAATTCGTCCTTGTTAAGTCCCTTTAAACAGAAAGTAAAGTCGGTTGCAGATAAGGTTCGCGTGTTTCTATGAGTGTTTTTGTTCCCATAGTAGATAAGATGATCCAAGGATGACACATAGTAGTTCAAACGTAGAAGAAGAAGAAAAAATAAGATGGTGATGATGATGACGATGGCGATGATGAATGTGATGTCGATGATAATGGTAATGATAATGATGTTGATGATACTGATGATAGTGGTGGTGATGATGATGATGGTGGTGATGATCATGATGTCGATGAATGTGATGAAGATGGTGATGATAGTGGTGGTGACCGTGATGATGATGATGAAGGTGATGATGATGATGATGATGATGAAAGTGATGATGATGATGATGATGATGAAAGTGATGATGATGATGATGATGATGATGATGATGAAGGTGATTATGATGAAGATGGTGATGGTGATGATGATAATGATGATGGTGGCGATGTTGATCACAATGATGTCTGTCTTACAGTTGATAATAACATTTCAAAAATATACCATTAATAAAAATTATGAGACGAATCAGGTTATGAAGTTCTTTTGGAAATTATTGTAGATTTTTCTTTAAACTTGTTTCTCCGTTGGGGCTACCATACACATGAAAATACAACCTTCTGGTGTTAAAATCTACAAAAGACAATAACATCGGTCTCACATGTGTTGGAACTTTAACCGTTGACGTGCGTCCTTCCATCCCCCTGATTTCAGCAAAGATGAACTGGTCATTGGCTGACACCAAGAGACTGTTGCCGTTACCACAGGTTAGGCCTGAACTCAGGAGGGTCTCGCCGTAGGGACTGAACGTCTTCATCTCCCGGTATCTGAAACAACGACTCAGCTTAGTTCAAGATGATCGTTACATATACAGGGCACGATTTATACAGGGGGAATGGGGAGGGAGGGGCAAAAGGGGCAGTTGTCCTTCTATCACAAAGATTTTAAAAATATTTTATATATTCAGTGTGTATACATCGTTCAAAAATACCGCCACGCCCGAAGTTGAGAAACACTGCTCTATGCCAAAATATGATATTGAAGTGTCTTTTATCAAAATAAAACAAAAGAAAAGAAAAGTAAACATTCTGCTATAAAACTACATATACCACTACCAACTTTAGGGTAGAATGGGGTATATTTACTTGGAGTTTTGCTGGAATGTATTTACTCAGATACATAACTCATTTAACCTTTCGCTGCCTTTACAACTTGCCAGTTCCACTTACATGCAATAAACTTATTTTGATGATTCGGATGATTTGTAGTGTATTTCAATGTCTGTATATAAGGGACCTACTGAATCTGAGGTGTCCCGGTCCCCCCAAGGTCTGAATCCGGCACCGAATGTTATATTACGCTAATATTGCGCCTTTAATGCAAATGCCCGATTTTCTGTAGAATATCACGGCCTACTGGCTGTATGAAAAAAATGGTGCTTTCCACTTCTATTTTTTTTTCTAACTGTTCCCCTACTGGAAGGCAGAGCAAATTTTGAGATAATTTTCATTAACAAAATTTCACACTTCGAAGAACGTTTCACATTTATCAATGCAAGCTATTTGCTCTGCATGACGTTCAAAACTGGATACATGTATAGGCCTATTTAAGATTAACACAATAAATATAATATTATAATGATAAGGGTGATATCAGCTAAGAGGTTTTGCCTTGTTGTCTGAAATATGTAATATATTGTTCTTTACTTTCAAATTATTCACAGAAGAAAGATACAGAAGATCGTTTTTGCACTATGCAGTTCGCCTCAACAACGCATTATAGCTACATGAGTGCCATATTTCACAGAGGTTCTCTACCATTTCACTTCATATAATACCTTTTACTGAGATAATGAATTATCATAGACCTTTCATGTAATGATGCGTAAGATGTGTGTACCATGTATTTGCTCTTAAACTCTGTGTGAAAGAAACTTTCCCTCGTGGGACAGCAAAGTGATTCTGATCTTAGAATATCTATGTTAGCTGATAGTTTTGGGCTTGAGATCACTCACAGCCCTGATACTCACTTCAACATCACTGTGAAAGGCTCACTCTTGCTGTTCATTGGGTTAACTTTGACATGCACAGCACTTTTGTCCCCAAGCATGATGCCCATGGAACCATTTATGACGTCAGAAACTCTGATACCTTCCTTCATTCCGCTATGAATGTCCATCATGGTCTTGGAGTCACTGAAGTCATAGGACCGGTCGGCAGGACAAGCTGTGGACAAACACTGACTCAATAGATGTGACGTGAACACGGGACGCTAAGCCAGAACTCTTGTACATTTTTTTCTGATGAGGGTCACTGATGACATGATAGTCCCATTATTGGTCACTCAATTTTAGCTGATAAAATGTGGAATGTTATGGGGCAGGATGATGTAACCAAGTAACCACATACACTCATTCAGGAATGGAGCATACACACGCATACGGAGAGAGAGAGAGAGGGCGTAGGAGGGAGAGAGAGTGGGAGACAGATAGAGGAGGGTCTTCGATGGACTGACCGGAAAATAGAGGAAAAGCAACAAAAGAAAGATTGGGGGGGGGGGGAGTTCGCTCATTCTTCACTCTTTGTTTTGGATGACTGATTAATTGACTAGATCGACTGTGAAGACTTACCATGATCTCTTGGTGCTGTGCAGTCACAGTCTACGACATCGAAATCTTCATAGAAACAAGGGCGGGGCATCCACATGTGACCGCCCATCATCATGACGTCGTAGCCGGATGGCTCATCCCAATTGGGTTTCTTCTGGCACATACCTGGTGGTGATTGGTGGAAATATTGCGTTGACAGAAGGCAGGTTTTTTTGGTCATGTGATTGTCAGTGAAGGTAAAAAGAAAAGTATTGAGGACAGTGGGATATGGAGAAAGTAAATGGGGGAGGGGGGGGTGGAAATGAGAATGGTAGCGTTAATACCGATGATGACGATAATCAGTAAATGATGATAAAATTAAGTTTCAGATGATAATGTAGTAGCCTAATAATGACGGACCTACATTTTTGGGACCCTGCAGCTTGAACTGTTATGGGGCCCCTTCGCAACCAGCAACATAGAGCAACATCCAAAACTAAAGTTTTTCTTCCCCCGGGATTAGGGACGCTAAAGCTTAAGCTTCATTCGTTTCAGAGTAAATCCGCCACTGATGATAACAACTATACAACTTGGCTTCGGCAAAACCACTTCCTTCCATATCAAACATTTCCGATCACCAAAATGTGACGTAACCGTGCTATTCAATCTTTCAGTTGAATGTTCAACTGCAATAGGCGAGTTTCTATCAAACCTAGACAAATTGGATGCAGGTAAAAGTTGTTCTGAAGTGATAACGTAAACTGCGTAGAAGACTGGATATTTTTATACAATTATTTCAATGCCAAGTACATTTGCCGGCCATTTCAGTCATTTCAGTACACACGGAAACACTCTTTCTTTTTACTACTTGATGGATTTTTGACGTTTCTGTTTCTGTTTCCGTATTTGTACACATGAAAGCACAGCCTTTGATGACCAAAAACACTTCGTGGTTTCATAGCAAAGGTATTTCAGATTAACTTACCACACCATTTCTCGGGTCCACAGTAATCCTTGCAGGTAAAGTCCAGCTGGCAACCCACGCCAGGGATGAAAGCAAAGTTTTGCTGGCAACATTTAGGTTTGGACGTGCCGTCTTCACACTCCCAGTAGGCGCCACATGCTCCATGCATCTTGTAGGGTTCACAGTCCTCCATACAATGATCTGATTACAAAGGGAATGTAAACGTTTACTGTTCCTACTGCTCAAGCTAAAGATTTTTTCAGCCCTGCTGCTATAATTATTATCTGAACCCTACATCGTGTGTGAAGATCGCTTATGAAGGAAAACGCTAGTTCTATTGCTGAAATGTAAGACGCAGCCAGAAAACTGCTATTTGGACACTAAGGCTAGACGAGCACTGAGCCAAGTCTGTTTGACGTCAGCTTTGACTCAGACTTCGAACTTCCTTTGCATCAGCTAGCGAGATAGACTTGTTTCCGTTCCACTAGTGCGCGAAATAGCATTTAAGCCCATAATCCCCAAAACCGAGGCAAAAACTGACTTGAGTCAATGCGATATGGGCCTAAGTGGAAAGTTTCAAGGCATTTCGAGCAGTATTTTGGACGTTACGACGCTAATAAATTTGGGTAAATCTTAACGTTACATAAACTGTAGAAAGACCATTAGGAATGCCTCATGATATGTACCAGCAACGTTATCTTAACTCTCCACTGTCCAATACATACAGTTTGCCTTGAACAAGCCTTCAGAAATATGAAATATTAAAAAAACCACAGAAAAACTGTGGGGTCGCAGCAGGACTATAAGCAATGTCAAAAATATGCAAAAATAGTGATAGAAATCCAAAAATATAGACATTTATCACAACAAATTACATGTATTTATTCATAAATCAGAAAGTCTTACAAATACACTTCACATATCGCTGGTCCCGTTAAGAAACCGCGCAAGTGCAGGGAACTAAACTTTAAGGAAGGAAAAAATAAATGTTTCATTTAAAATGGATTCCTTGTTTTAAATATGACGTGTGTAGCTTTTTTTTTTCTTAAACTAGATGAAGTACCTGGCATTATCCAGGATAAACTTGTGAACCCACCATTCTATCTCTCTCTCTCTCTGTTTTTGGTCTAGAAAGCTTCCCGTATTCTACAGCCTTTGCTACAGATATCATGCGTACCAGAACACTACGCACTCATTTCTGATAGGGAAATTGCGCACACCGAATTGAACGCGTATTAACATCGTTTCCGGTGCGGTGGGCTTATTATAGGGAGCCAAAACAAAGATCATTGTATTTTACATTTTTACAACTTTTTATTTAAAAATACCTGAAACTTAAATCAACACAATCGGTCGATAGAAAAGCGATTGGGCTGGGTTAGTTGACATTTAAAAAAATTAACTTTATGATTTTGAAACTGTCATTCAGCTGTGGCGTCGAGGGGAAAAGGGGCCAAAATTCCACCACAATGAATTTCTTACGGCAGTATTTTTTTTTTAAAATAAGATTCCCCTTATCTGCAGTTTGTGAGTCTGCACTTTTGATGTTTCATGATAGGACCAGCTATGTCTTAAAAATCAGTCGCCGAGCACCAGAGGGTTAAATTGGTTCTTTCTGTTCACCCTTTTGTCTTGTGAATCATAAATGATTAGTAAAAGTGCACGAGAAAAAAAACAGGGACATTTTTATGACACGGAAATCGCCGTCCAGTTCGTGGTTTTCATGAACATGTTAAGTTATTCCTATCTCGTTTTGTAATATGTGTCAGGCGTGTTTTGTAAGGGCATTGTGCTGCTTTCGGTCAACAGAGTGCTAATTCAACTGTCAACAAAGAATGGTTTTTGAGAAAATGATGTGATGTTCAATATTTAATTCGTTGCCAATGGTAACGGGTGACATTAAGCAATGTAATCCGAAAAAAAAGGACAAAACACTGTGTGTTGTAGGTTACAGAAAAATCAACAGTGAAGAAAAACCGCCTCTTTTGTTCGTTGGCACGGACTGTTTGAATAAAGGGTCTTATTTCTGGAGTGCAGCAAAATTACATGCAGACGCGGACAGACAGACACATAGACAGAAAGGTAGAGGGTGGGATCAATAGTCAGATAGATCGATAGACTAGGACAGCCCAGTCAGAAAAAATTACAAATGGGCAAGAATACAGATAGATAGATATAGATAGATAGATAGATAGATAGATAGATAGATAGATAGATAGATAGATAGATAGATAGATAGATAGATAGATAGATAGATAGATAGATAGATAGATAGATAGATAGATAGATAGATAGATAGATAGATAGATAGATAGATAGATAGATAGATAGATAGATAGATAGATAGATAGATAGATAGATAGATAGATAGATAGTCTACAGACCATGAGGACAGTCGGCTTCACAAGGTTTGGAACATGTCTTGTTCTTGGCGTTGTAGTGCAGACCCATTGGGCAGTGTCTGACCACTCCAAGGTCCAACATGTCCTTAGGGTTATAGTAACATTGGATGTACTTGTCGCAGTCCATGGGATGTGGCACAACCCCGATACCTCCGTCACGGTGTCCACTGTTGGCACACAAACCTATGGAGACATGAAAATGACATAATTATTTGGGGGGTGGCCGGGGGGGGGGGAGTTGAGGGGACTTGTGTGTGTGTGCATGCGTGTGCGTGTTACATGTGTGTATTTATAATTTTGTTTCCTTCTTGTTTCTTCTTTTTTGTATCATTTGCTAGGTTTGGGTCAATACACGTGTCTTTGCCAAATTGTAGAACTAATATTGTGTTTGGCTGTCTTCAGAAGCAAATGAAATATGAAAAACAAATCTTAAGCCTATTTGCTACGCTGATCTTTATAGAAAGAAAAAAAAAACGTCTGTGAGGCCAATCAAAGCAACTGCTTGGTGCGTACAATGTATGGCCATTTCAAGTGTCCACGGCATATCTGAGAACGGCGATATTAGTATAGTCATTGCCCTCTTGCCAGTGACGGAACTTAATTTAACCACTTATTACTCGACCTTCCAAGATATCAGTGGGAATTTAGAAAATATTTGGTTCTGGTGTTTTGAGTACAGTCAGACGAACATTTCCTACCAGAACGTGGGGCACTCAGTATCATGAATTCAAGGAAGAATCATGTAGATTTTGTTTTTTAAAATAGATCCTTTCATAGTCTTTGGTCGATTAAATCAGCCAATTTTCCACCACTAGTGTAAGATTCAAATACCGGCGGATGATATTAGAATTTTATCTGTTCCTGAACAGTTAACAAAAGTTAGTATTTTATCTGTATTGCTTTCGTAAATAGGCCATTGTTTATGGCTTCAGTAAGGTGGGGATGACAGATCCGTGCACGCAAAACGCGCCAGCTGTCCAATTTTGTCGTATTTAATATCTTTACTGGAAGTAAGTAAATTAGATGAGAACTTGAGAAAATACCAAATGCTGAAGTGCTCACCTTCACCGTCTTTACCGTCATCACACAGTCTGTCTCTGGTGAAGTTTTTGGTAGCTGCCTCGAGTTCTTGATAACCCTGGAAGTTGTAGAAGAAATTTGACCCACTTGCACTGCTCTGGAGCTCCATGACATTCAGGCTGGTCATGGCGTTCTCTCGGGAAGCGAAGACAGCAATGGTGTATCCCAGCCCTTTTAGTCTGAACACGAATAAAGAACGACAAAATAGTGATAAATAATTTTCCCAAATGGTTCGCAGGCAATCTCCACGCAGATTTGTCCCGACCTCTACAAAGTGTGAAGATGTCTGTGGTCGAAACACTCATTTAAGGTGGTTTTGTTCCTCTGCATATCTCTTGCAGTCTCGCTCTTGTGGATTTCATTTTTGTTTCATCAGAGAAAACACTAAAGATCATAAGATCTGGGTCCCTGGTAAACGATAATCTCACAATAAGTCATCAGTTTAAGTTGGATACTCACGTCTACACACGATCACCTGGCACAGTTAGTCAGTTATCTTTGGGGGAACCTAGGCAATTCTTGTCGATAAATTTTATATCTTGTGCCGCCTTACAATTAATCACATAATGCCCATGCGGTGGTTATCACATATATGGCTGGAGTCTTGTTTCTGAAAATATGGATGACTAAGAAAAGATCTGAAGCTCTAGGGCGAGTGAGACTACAGGAGACCTTCAGGGGAGGACAGCCACTGTCAGGTGAGTGCCTAGGCCGGTGACATCCTTCCAGCTTTGGTAAAATGGTAGTGTGACTTGAGACAACTCGACCATGGAATCCAATGGCTCTAGCTACCAATCAAACGCGCGACGAAGGGTGGCTAGAGCAGTGTTTCTCAAGGTGGGGAGTGGGACTTCAGAATAGGGCATAGGGATATATTATATGTTCGATCATGGTAGGGCAGGTTTTTGTGGAAATTAAAGTGGGGCGTGAGACAAAAAAGGTTGAGAAACACTGGTTTAAAGCCATTGGTTTCAGTGGACATGTTCAGCGGTGGCACAATGCGATCAGTGTAACATGAGCATTACACCCCACGGGTGCAGGGGTCGTGCCCAGATCAGTAACAGGGATAACCTGTTTTAGGTCATTTGTTGAGGTTGAACATCAATGCACAAACTCACCTTGTTAGTTCTGCTTCCAAGTTTGCCATATTACCCATGTAAGACGCCTCCGGTGCAATGATGGCAACATAACTCTTGTAATCTGACATGACTGGGGGACGTGTGATCCTTTGTAGAGCCGAGAGAAGGTTGGAGCCGCCCTGGAGCATCAGACAGAAGATGCAGATGTCATTGTTTGAGTATGAGGAACATTATTTTGATGTCTAACATCTGGATTTAGACTTGAAAATGTAGAGGAAAGAGAAAGACTACAGTAGCCTGGAAACTACAGCCCTCTCTGGCTGTCAGTTATCTAAAGGGAATGTTTAACTCATTAGTTGAGCAGCGTTAAAACTGGATGAATTGGAGCACCAGTTGAGAGTACAGCAGGTGCAAATACTCCCGAAAACAAAAGCCTTCAACACGCAAAAAAAAGTGGACGACGAGATTGTTAAAAACGGAGAAGCAAGAGATCGGAGGAGGAACATCTTACATCGCTTGGTAAGCTGTCTTTTCATCCCATCCTGAACGTAACGACCACTGAGATTATATAATCTGACCCCAGACTGAATAACGTCTGGCGTAGCGGCTCTTAAATAGTTTAAGATGCAATAACTATAGCTATCAGATCCGCTATTTCCCTCTGTGTGGAATGTTCAGTAATATACTTTATTCACCCCTTGACGAAGCTGGCATAACCAGATCCTATTCTTCAACTGGGTGTGGAGACCGTTCATACCTCTGACAGAACGAACCCTGTTCCCAATGGTCCTTTAGAGACTGGGATGTCATGTTCGTCCTAAGCTTACCTGTGCCACTGTGCCAGGGATCCGAGAGACGGCAAGTGCTGTCATGTTGACAGAGTTCATGTCAGTCAGGTTAGTGGTGACCTCAGCATTGTCACTGTAGGTGATCAGGCCAAGCCGGACACCAGGGTTGGCTACGCTGGGATCCTGGAGGGAGGAGAGACAACAACATCAACAGTCTCTTTACCAGTGTTCAGTATTCAAATCATTTCACCTGCCTTGTGAAAGCATGGAGCTTTTAATAATAATAATATATAGCATTCCAAATCTGAGGCCATTAAAAAGATAAACATTTTTCGCGGAAGATCTTCAGGGATATCTTTGGAATTTCAAACTTTTTAATGTCTGCATATGATCTAAGCTATCGCGATGGTACATGTGAAGCCAAATAAAAGATCAGTCAAATAAGCTGGTGCTTTTCATACTTTACGTTTTATCTTTTAAAAAAGCCCATAATTTTTGGTTGCTTCTGGTCAGCACGAACGGTATGTTGTAATGGTTGTAATGATTCTTACCTGAATCACTTCGATCATCTTCAACAGGCCATTCTGAAGCTTGCCGAAATCGCCCATAGTGGATTCACGAGCCTGCACCTCTGCTTGTGTGGACACATCGACTACCAGCCAAATATCGGTGGTGCCAAAGAAACAAGCTAGGGTGAAAGATGGGGAATACAGAGATTAAAATGTAATACTGAGGACAAAAATGGACGTACAAAAGGTGGATAGGGAATCTTATTCACAGATATGCTAAATTAGTGTTTGCAAAACTACTCAGTTTCAAAATCTCTGCTGTAAATTATAACTGGCAATTTGGTGCTTAAAGTTATAAAGATTATTACTCAAGTCGAAGTGAAATTAGTTATGCCATCAAATACGCATAAATGCACGTTCATGTATAAGGAATTAATGAATTTGACATTCCAAAATGGAATTTACACTGTTATAGATAATGTCCGAGACCTTTAGCAAAGGTGTTTTGTTGTTGTTGTTGTTGTTGTTGTTGTTGTTTTTTTTGGGTGGGTGGGGGGGGGGGGGGGGTTACATGAAATAAACCTGAGAGATGTTAAAATAATAATCATAATCAAAATATGGGCAGTTATTACAGCAAAATTAAGACTCTATGCCATGAATTTTTAATTTCAAATTTTCGGAAACCGACATAAACTCTGTGGAAGTTAACATTATATTTATTTTTGCACTCGTTGACAATTGCAAGCATTCAGTTTACGAAGGAATTGTAAGTAACTTTTGGCAATGTAATAGATATGTCAGTCATTAAAACAAAAACAAAAAAAAAAGAAAGAAAGAAAGAAACAGCGAAAAAACCCCAGGCCTCGTTATTTTTATTAAATGTAAAATGAAAAATGAGAAAAGAAAAGGCAGATCTAAAAGCAGGTAAGGATGACACTTTCTGATTTAAAAAAAACCCAGTCATTTATAAAAGAATAGTGACAAAAACAACAATAAACCCCCAAGGTGTTATTAAAGTTATTAAATTTATGTTTAAAAAAGGAAACGGAAAGAAACGTAAAGAGAAAAAGGCAAGTCTGTAAGCAGAGAAGGATAAAAGAAATTAGTTAGAAAAATAAATGTGGAGAAATTGAAACAGTGAAACTGGAAAAATTGTAGAGAAGAGAGTAGAAGTGGAAAGAAAAATGTAAGTGCATACCTGGCACTGGTGGTGGCGCTGTGTACATAATGGAAAGAAAATAAATAATAAATAAAAAAGCATGAACACACGTGATCAACACTCTAAAGCGTGACGCCACCAATCAAAGACCACAAAATCTCCGCTTTCTGGCACGAGCCAACTTGATTTGAAATTTCCAAAATGGAAGTAATAAAAGTGCAAAAATATGGACAATTAGGAAGATAAAAATTGTAAATTGTCACGTCTATTCAAATTTTGTCACTTCTAAGAAATATCTGTTTGAAAAACACACAAACACATCTACCATACAAATAGAGGACTTAAAATTGAGATACCGCACCTTTGTCATTAGCCTAATATGTTAGTAACATTAACATAGCCGTCAAACGAACATTCAAATGGTTTAACAATATAATTATTATCATAAAATTAGTAAAAAGTAATAAATTTTCATAACTTTAACATGATACTATCACAACTGATAACAACACAAAAAATTATGATAATAATGATAATGTTCTCAAGATGTTGTAATGATAAATAAATTCCAGCATCAAAAAAAAAAAACGTCATGGTATGTCAAGAAATAATAAAAATGAATTTGTTTATGTTATACGTTAATAAAATTAAAATAGATGTAGTTGTTCAGTTGGGTTTTCAGGTGTACGGAAACGGAAAGTGCATTGCAGTTTCCGTTTCCGTACTCATGAAAACACAGCTTTATGCTTTAGTTTTTCTATTCAGTACGAACTGCGGGTTAGCGAGTGCAGGGTTGGTGTTAATGACGACACAGTGTGACAGAATTAATTGTGATGTTAACATTATTAGTCGCTATAACTGTCATGTTAAATTCACAAACTACAGCCTAAGTGCTGAGTTGGTTTTTACAGTAGACAACATGAAATTGATGTGCAGTTGTGCTCAGTGCAACACACAAATAACACTGAACGAATTCACAACACAACATTATGAAATTACGACATAACTTTCCAAAATGTTCAAATAGATATCAATAAAAAATTAAAAGGACGGAAGAAGCCCTTGCAACGGGAATCAAAGTGCGTGCCATAATGTCCTTGTGTCCAAACGTTGGAAGAGAAATTAGCGAATATTAACAGAACAAACCGGATTTTGATCTAATTCATGTTCTATTTCGTTAAGAATTTACTGTAGGCCAAAAGTGAATGAATATGGATTTAACTTTATCAATTCTCTTCAAACAGTAGTATGAAGTTTAATAAGTATTTGTTTGGGCAAAAAGGTGACTGAATTTGAGATTAAATTTATTCATTCTCTTTAAATGATAGTATACAATTTTAAGCCTTCGTGGAAGGTAGAGCCCACCCTCTAGACAGAACTGTGAACTGTAGAGTCTTCGACCAAAATTTGCAGTTATGTCAGATTGAAACCAAACCCGGGTGAGGGATACTGTCAACAACAAGTCTGTCATATATGCCATTCTAATCTGACATCATTTATTTTGAATTTTTCATGCCTGTGTGAAGCATGGCGAATAAATTAAACCACTTAAGTGCAGAAAATGTGCACAGTGCCTATGGTAACCACTACCAAGTTCATAGCTAAAAATACAAATTACTAAATGCTTCAAGTGACCTAAACACTTCTCAAAGAAGATTAAGAAAATGCATTTAAAAAACGGCGAAACAAATTTGCCCTGAAACCAAGAATAAAATATTAAGACTCTGTCAAGAACTCACTTTCGCAAAATTTATTAAATTTTTGATAGACTTCTTGTGTGACATCAGTGAGGTTATACCCCATTGTGGTGAAACGGTTGTCAGTCAAAGGTTTGCTGGCGATGTTGTCTACCAATGTTGTATCTGTGGCTCCGATACCTGGAGAAGGACATGTCATGCTTTAGATCTGCCGTTACATGTGGTCATCTTTATAAGCTGAGAAATCTCGCTGACCTTTCTGAGGACAGCCGTGGATACTTTTCCACCCTCCTCTCCTCTGTCCACAGCACAGAAAATCAACAAGCATGCCAGTGTCGTAATTGACAATGAAACACACACATGCACACATACAGATCTTCTTGTCCGCACATTTCTTTCGGCCGGAGAACTTTTGTTGACATTTTAATTTCAGCTGTGGATCCTTTCCTGTATCTCCCCTAGCTGTCCATAGCACAGAACACAAAGAATCATGCATGATGATGCTAGGATGTCATATCACACACACATACATACACGCGCGCAGGAACGTACATGCACAACAACAACAACACACACACACACACATACATGCACACACATACAATCTTGCGGAGACGGTGGGGAAGATCACAAAATGTCCTTTATTTATTCCAGAAAATTCTTTCAAAGATTATTCCAATTTTTTCCAGATTTTTATCAATGAAGGTCCAATGGGACTGAATACTGGCCGAGTTTCTTTTACTTTCATTATTTTAGTAAATTAGTTTTTAATGCAGACATTGCCAAATAATTCGTTTTGTTGTTGTTGTTTTTTTTTTTGTTGTTTTTTACAATGTTTTCACTTTGTGAAAAATCCTGCTATCGCCCCCAAAGGTTTTCTGTGCCTTCTTAAGCTTTCTTTCGTACAGTCTGTTATTATTTTCCCGAATTTTTAAAACTTTTTTGCATCACAAGATACAAGCAGGCCAGAACGGAAAGGGGAGGAGGGGCAGGTGGGCCAGTTGGTCTGAGATTCTAAAGGGGTTTACTCCCCTCCGGCAGAGACAAAGAATTGGGGACCCTCCGGCACAGAATACTGACACTATAAATACAGTCAAAGGGGGCCATTTGGCACAAAATAGTAACCTATTATTTTAAAGAAGCTTCTTAAAGATTAAAATAAAAATACCGAGTGAGCAGTTTGAAATGGGGGCCTACATTTTTTCCCATCTGACCTGGCCGTTACCAGCCTCGCGCGGTCCCGGATACAGCGCGACCTTAGCTCTTGTTTGTTCTAGCTCCATTTTCTAAAAAAAAAAAAAAAAAACTGGACATCTTTGAATATGTAAAAGTGGCACAACAAACACACACTTTGACACTTGTGTGAAATGCGTTGTGGCACTTATCAAGCTGTTTCACAGTTCTCATTTATTCTAACTCTTTATAATAATACTAAAGCCGCAAAAGTTTGGCGTCAAATTTTTCAGTTATGAAAAAAAAAATGGAGTTGGAACAAACGAGAAGTACTGTAGCGACAGGCATTCCAATGTACACAAACTACACACGCACTCACTCACCCACGGCGTAGATCTGAATTCCCTGTGCTCTCGTTGCCTCAGCTTCGGCAATAACTCTGGCCATATCAACACCGGCGGAATTGGCTGACAAAAAGATCACCACATTTGGGATATCGGGTCTGTCCCCGTTGGCAGCTGTGAACATGGTCGTCCTGAGCGCCTCCAGAGCGGCTGGGATGTTCGTACCCCCAGGCGTGTACTGGACGTCATCAATAGCCGAAACTAATCTGATTTTATTTCTACCATTGGCGTTGAGGTAGAACTGTGCGTTTGCGTTGTCGCTGAAAGTCAAGAGACCGACTCGGATTTGGCCGCTGTCAACATCAGCGAAGAGGAGAAAGTCTTTGATAAAATTTTTCAAGGCCATGAAGTTGGAATCCCCAATATTGGATGATGAATCCATCACGAAGACGATATCGATCATAGCATCGTCACATTCTGTGAAATTCTCAGTCAGTTAGCATATAAAATGTGATACATTCCATGAGTGTGTTTCTGTGTAAAATGTGACACTATGAGGACATTAAAGATTTTTTTAAAAACTTTCTCTTGTTGGAGATTCAGAGACAGAAAATGGGTATTAGCTAGTTTTTGTCCTTTGATAAGGTTTTCTTTTCTTGGTGTGCACTTTTGAATACAATTAACCATTTGCAAATACGTCGAAAATTCTTCTATTTTTTCCCCTCCCCTTCTTTCTTTCTCTCTATCTTTCAAATACTGATTTATTGAAAAAGACAAGGCGTTACAGAAAAGTTAACTATCGGTTATCCAGAATGAAGCAATGTAACTGAATGGTTCTTTTTGGTGCGCACTGACAATGGTTGTTGCATGCGAATAGGTCAGTCTTGTGATTCACATTGAATATAAGGGTGGCTCTTTTCCTACTAAGACAAATCAATTATTACAGTGAGCTCTGTACTGGACAAATACAGCGTCCCAAGTGCACATGATCCACTGAAACACATCCAATATAACATTGTTTTTCACACCACTGCTCTGAAAGAGAAAGGTTTTTGGTATAAAAGCAATACATGGCATTGTGACCTGTGGAACATAAGGCAGTTTTCGTGTTTTTGTCGCATTCAAGAGCAGAACTGCTCAACACCTACATTTTCTCAAAGTACACATGAGACACTTAGAACAAATGTCAACAGGAAACGAAAACAGTGTGCAAAGTGCAAATATCAACTGATGTTCATTTGACCTACTTACAGACAGAGTGACGGGACAGTGGAGAAATGGCAACATATAGGTTAGCACGCAGTTCTGTGGGGTGAGAACCCTTGCAGGCGGGCAGAACCTATGGTTAGCCTAGTACTTACTTTTGGTGAGTACGCTGTACTTAATAAGTGATCGATACTGATGATGCACATAATATGTTTCTGGTCCTCTAAATAAACAGTCGAAATTACAAATTATTTGTGCTGTGCTGTACATAGACGTTCAAACTAGGATGAAAGGTACGTTTTTGTACTTCTAGTGAGAGTTCAAATAATTATAGATGTCTTTGTGTATCGAAGTTGTCCATTACATTTGGGTATGAATTAAAAAATGTGGAATTCTAATGCCGTGTAACAAGTATCGGGTACTGATTTGTTTTGTACGGAGCGGATGTTAAAATACTACAGTGCATTAGTGTGTGGAGCGATACTCTCAAGTGTTTTACACAAGCGTATCAAGAATGCGTCAATTCGGGCAGTGAAATAAATTATTGACCAAGACTATGTTTTAATGACTAAAATTTGTATGATAAGCTGTGTCCAGTGCTGGGCGCGAACTGATCTCGTGAATATCTGCGATTAAAAACCTTCTAAGTAAAAGAAAGTTGGCCTTAGACCGACTACTCTGTGGGTACCACTATATTAACTAATGCTTAAGTTTGAGTCTTTGAAAGCGTGCAGTCTTTGCGTGTTGCCCAGATTTCAAACAAAAATCAAATCTGAGAGTTAAATAGTTAAATAGGTGTTTTGTGTGTGTGTGTGTGTGTTGTTGTTTTTTTAGAAGTAGATCTAGACCGAGACAACAAAATGCTTACAGTAGTGGGCAAGTAAAATAAACACAATTTCTTTGAAAATTTTGCTTTACTTTGTGGAAGTTGCTAAGACAAACTGCATGAAATTGATATTGAAATTCCGTGCGATAGCATTTAGATTCGAAATGTTCAATTACATCTTTCTCTCCCAGAAGCATTGATTGAACTTTCTTCAGTTTCCATTGGACAAATTAATATCACGTGATGGTGGTTTACTAAGTAAGTTTGACACGTGACCCTATCTGCCCGAACTCGAGAAACTACCGACAAACGTTGTTCTAATTCTTGCCTTTAATGCCTTCTTTATAGTCAGCAGAACTTCAGACCAGATATCAAAAATATGGGGCGAGGTGAAAAAAAAAGGGGGCTGATATATTTTTAGATCTCGAATAATAGGCATAAAAGGACTCAAAAGGTTCTAAGTACGAATTATGATGATTTTTGCATTCTTGCTCATGTTGAAACTTCACGTGTTGCATTTTCAATTTCTGACATATGTCAGTTGCTGCCATTTATTGAATAATATTTCTTTGTTAACTTTACCAGAATGACAGGTCTGGACTGTTTGATCAAAATTCTGCGTGTAAGAAAAGGATAGAATCCAAATTTTATTTCTTCTTTATGGCAGTTTTTAAAACTCAAATAAGTCCGAAATGTGCATATGAAAACGAGGGCCCGCGGCTTCGCTGAGTGGATGAAGCGCTGTTACAGTGAAGAGGGCTAAATTTGTCGTTAGTTGTGTTTGATTTATTCCCTTGTGCAAAGGCCATACTGCAAACAATTGGGCTCTCGTGCATCACTGGGTACGCTCAGTCAAAGAAAACGGTCGCATTCAACGTTTCTACTCGAGATAGAGCTGGGTCCCCACTCGTAAAGATGTGTCAAGACGGATTCGAGTCAAAGAATGGAACGCTTTTAATGAAGGGTTCTGTTTCGAATATTTAATGTTTAAAAACATAGTATAATGGAACAGTTTCAAAGAATGAATTACTTATTAAAACTGGTTTCGTTTTATTGTTTGTGAGGGTTGGCAGTTGGGAGGGGGTAGTGGCAGGAAAAATGCATTTCTCTATCTACCAAATGTGCACATGCACATATAGACACATAGATATACGCATAAATGATAATTTATATGTGTATTCATTTGTTGTGTACATACATGTACATCTATCTAATCTTTACATCCGTCTATCTGTTTATCCATCTATCCTCCTTTCAATGTATCTGCAGCCTGGATATCCACCACCTCTTTGCCTCACCCCCCCCCCTCTCTTTTTTCCATCCCCGTCGTTTCATGAATAATATGAAAAGATATGATTTTCCCCGCTACTGGAGCAAGGAATGAGTGTTTTATGTTTGATTTGGGGTAGAACATGAATAATTATCTCACAAATAAACCCACGGGTTGTTACAACACGGTTATTTTTGTCTGTAGCATCGGGAGGGACGAGAGAGAAGAGGCAAGAGGATAGCGATCGTCGGATGACATGTACGGTGTATGACGAATGGTTAGGTATAAGCTGACACGATATGGTGCCCGGGGACATTTTGGTGGAAAACACAAATGGTACTTTCTGCTTGAAGACGCCAGTTCTGGAGAGGGATACATGGACACCGTTGAAATAGCAACAAGGCAAAAAGCTTTTGACTGGCAATGTCATGTGAGTGTACTGGACGATCGAGTATAGAACAGACCGTAGAGGGTATTTTCTGGTGCAATACACTGATATCGGAGAAGGACAGCTGACGCGGTAGAAACAACCACAAGGATAAAAGCTGACAGCTGACACCGTTTGTATGCCCAGGGCGACTCGGTGTAGATCGCAAAGTTAGGAGGTACTTTCTGCTGCAGTGTGGAGAACGGCACACTCATGACACAGAATGGGAAAATACAGGAATAATCACAAGACAAAAAAGCTGATAACTGATGCTAAATGGGTGCCAGTGGAGATATGACACAAGGTTAGAGGGTACTTTCTGTTGGAGGACACTGATTTTGGTTACATGGTACACGAGATTGTACAAATAATCATGAAACAGTCAAAGCTGATAATTGACACTATATGGGTGCCTGGAGAGGTTTTGAGTATAGAACACATAGTAGAGGGTTCTTTCTCCAAGAATACGCTGATGTTGAGAGGATACATGACACACCAAATATATGAATAAACACAGGATTAAAAAAGCTGACAACTGACGCTATATGGATGCCTGAGGAGGTTTTCAGTATATTACAAAAAGTGGAGAGTACTTCCTGCAGGAAGTCATTAGTTTTGGAGAGGGAGATATAACACATCAAAGTAGAGAAATGACCAAAGACAAGAAGCTGATAGATAATGGTATGTGGGGGAGGGACTGATCCTATGCAGAGCATAAGGCAAGGGGTACATTCTGTTGGAAGACACTTAATTGTAGAGAAAGGTGACATACGAATATGGATATATATTGATCAGCAGAGCCAGAAAACTGCTTATAGATAAAATCAAGAACATTAAGGTAGCTATTACAGAAAAATGCTGGTGGAGGCCGATGTTAGAATAACGTTAGCTGTATTTGGTGGTTCCTTGGCATAAATACATTGATTGTTGTCAGAGATAGATTTTGTGATAAAAGATTTATCATGATACGAAATACATGTATATCTTATGTATAACTTGTATGAAGTTTAAAATTTGACATCTATAGAACAGACACATTGATTGTAAGAGCAGAATTGCTCTACAATATGACAGAATATAGTGGTAAATACATGGAACAGAAACAATGTGATAATTTGGGGTGATGTATGGCTGAATCACTGAAATACGCTGTTGGAAATGGGGAGGGTCAGGGAAGAGGATGGGGTGCGGATGGGCAATAATGAACTAGAAAGCCTAGTGCAAGATGCCAGTAGCAACGTGAGAGCCTGGCTCTCTCAGCTACCACATGGTGAGCAAGATGTTCTAGCCCTGGCTGCTAGGTGACAAGTAAGTGAGATTGTCTACCTGCCAGTGACAAACACTGCAGTTTTCACACAAAATGTCAACGTCAGAACGAAGAGGAAGCTGACATTGCTGCGATAAAATATGGCAAAATGATAAAGTTGTAGGTAGCAAAGCCTCGCTTAAGAAATAATACAGAAATTTGCGCAATGAAACGCAAAGAAAAATGGAAGACCGAGTATACTATGGCTTGGCTCATGTCTTCCCTTTTTCTTTGCGTTTTATTGTATTTTTTCTGTACTATTTCTTACACAAGACTTTGCTACATACATTTTTTTCTTTCTGGCCATTTTTATATCTGCTTCAAGCTTGCTTCGACCCCACAGATTTTCTGTGGTTTTTACAATATTTAGACATTGCTGTGAGTCCACCACATGTTTTGTGGACTGGGGTTGGGAGTGGTGGATTGCAGGCTTGGGGTCAGTGCGTGATTGTTGTGAACTTACGAAGTAAATATTATGCAGATGCGCACGTTTAAACCACAACGGCTACGACAACATCTAGGTGAACATATGGTTATCGATGGTGAAATTCTGTGTCCTTGTGTTGGGTTGTTGGAGTGTCTCAAGCTCGCTCCAAACAAAGACGGCAAAGTATACTTTGCATGCGGTAAAAGTATAATTTTGTGAGGGTGAAACTATACTGTGGGTGGGTGGGAGGTGAAATTATACTTTGTGTTGGGAATGGGAGGGGGCATGAAAATTATAGAAAGGGATACAATATGAAATTATACTTTGTGGAGGGGTGAAAATATACTTCGTGGGGTGAAGTTGAGAGTAGAAATTATACTTTATGGGAAGGGGTGTGTGAAATTATATTTTTGTGAGGGGTGAAATGGTCTATCCGATGGGGTGTTTGAGCGAGGCCGTTGCGCTTTTTTTTTTTGAGTCCTGAAGTCTTCAGGTAGAAAATTCAAACATTTACCAAACATTTGTGAATAAATGCTCCACAAAAGATATTTGCGGCACAGATTAAATTAAAATTTGCCGAAGCACTTTTTCCTCCCACTAGCGCCGTGTCACAACGTTTACCTTACAGACATACAGCGCAACGACATCCACTCGGTAAAAGGTTACAAAAGGTGTCTGTGGAGAATTTTCTTTTTTTTAAAGAAAAGAAAACGGATTCTAGTGCTCTTGGGTGCGCGTATGGGTATACCTGACCTGGCGTGATGGGCATGGGAGTTGTAGTGGCCTCTGGAAGGTGAAATGTGTGTCTCAACTCGTGAACGTAGGAAATAACTTTTGTACGCTATTCGGGCGGCGGAGCCAGAATACTCACAACAGGATATTTTGTTACCAACTTCTGGCCCATGTCAAATAAAGTTACTGAGACCATATCACCAACAAAACGGTTGTTTTGTACAATTAGTTAAAAATAATCCTATCCTTATCCTAATTCTAACACTTTCACACACTTCATTGTCTATAGACCAGTGTTTCTCAAGGTGGGAGGCTGGCAATATTTCGGTGGGGCCTGAGACTTCAGAAAGGGGCGTAGGGATTTTTCATAGAAATCTTAATTTCATAGTGTATTCTAATTTAACTGTATAGACAAACTGTTGTTTTATGTCGACTGGATATCACGAAATGCGGTGATTTACGGCTAAAACTGACGAAATTTTTCCCTCGAATCAAACAAATCTGCAGCCTGCGTCGGGGCAAGGCTCCCATTGAAGTAAGAAACAAGTGAATAAAACTTGAAATGAAGTTTTAATTGAAACTTCTTTTGAATGTATACATACTGAACATATAAATATTTATTTATTTTTTTATATACTGTATACTGATTTTGTCCGATCATGGTGGACCGCATGCCTTTTTGGAAATTTCAAGTGGAGCATGGAACAAAAAATGTTGAGAAATGCTAATCTAGACAAACCCCAATTTGCCACAAACAGGTCACTCTAAAAATGTGTTGTTTTTTTCTCATAGATACATCTTTTCTAATCGAGTCGTCATTGAAGTCATTCGTGAATAAAATCCAATACGTCAAACAATTTATAATGTTGAAGTGGTCCGAAAATCCTTTCCACAAAATGTCATTGCAAATCACCGTATGATTTGTCATCCTGAACATTTTATTCTGCAATAAAAAGTTAACAGAGTTTATACATAAACAAGTGTTGATAAGTATGTTTCAACATATGTACAACAGTATAGTTATGTAATATGGGTGTCTTGGTGTTCCATACTCACCAAAATTGACGCATGCGCGGTAAGTAGCATTTTCCAACTGATTCCCGAGAGAACTGAAATTTGCTGAGAAGAAGACCTGTGCGTAAAAATAACATCATGTTGTTTAAAAATTAATCGTGGCAACAGACAGAGATCACATGATCTTATAAAACACGAGTTAGGCTATAATTATGAATTTTCTTCTTTGCCGCGAGAGTGTTTTCATTTCTGCCTGTGTCTTCTATTTTGAACGTATTTGAAGAGCGTTTTTCCCAAAACTGGGTAAGTCAAATTTTGCAAGAGCTGTGGCCCCTTTCAGATAGCCATTCAAAATTAGTGTGAGACGCGGTGTAAGTGTTCCGTTACAACTTGAAAGTGTTCGGTTAAAATTTCGGAAAGAGACGGGACATAGCAGGCTGTAACAGAACACTTACACCGTGCCTTACACTAATTTTGAATGGCTATCTGAAAGGGATTATAATTCTTGCAAAAATTTGACTTACCCCAGTTTTGGAAAAGCACTCTTCATTTCAAACATAAATTTTGTACAAACTGAATTTTCAGAATATGCAGAAGTAGGATTTTTTTTTTTTTTTTTTGGGTCGGCCATATTCAAACATTTTAGTTTAATAAATATGTTGTTATTGTTGTTGTCTTTTATCAGAACTTGGACTAGCTGGTAACGATAAAGTTGAAATTGATCTGAAGCGACTGAGGCTGCAGGCATGCACCGGAATAATAATACTATGTCATTTTATAATGATTATCAAATACAAACACATGCTAAAGCGTTAAATGTCATAAATTCGAAGAGCATGCTGACATCCACTACATTCACATGCATAAAGAGAATCACCCAAACAAGTTTTGTGGTAAAGAGTGCCTCAGGAGATTTTATGTAGGGAATTTTTTAGACATGGCATGCTCAAAGGGATTTAGTGTGAAGAATGTTTAACTCATAATGTGCTTCAAGGGATCTAGTGTAAGGACTTTTTTAGACACAACGTGCTTAAAGGGATTTAGTGTAAGGAATGTTTAAGTCATAAAGTGCTTCAAGGGATCTGGTGTAAAGACGTTTTTAGACACAAAGAGCTTAAAGGGATTTAGTGTAAGGAATTTTTTAGACATAAAGTGCTTGGGGGGATTTTCGTGTAAGGAATTGTTTTAGACATAAAGTGCTTAGAAGGATTCAATGTAAGGAATTTTTGAAACATAAAGTGCTTGAATGGATTTAGTGTAAGGAATTTTTAAGTGATAAAGTGCTTCAAGGGATCTGCTGTAAGGACGTTTTTAAACATAAAGTGCTTAAACGGATTTAGTGTAAAGAATTTTTGAGACATAGAGTGCTTGGGGGGATTTCCGTGTAAGGAATTGTTTTAGACATAAAGTGCTTAAAGGGGTTCAATGTAAGGAATTTTTGAGACATAAAGTGCCTAAAGGGGTTTAACGTAAAAGTGCTTGTGAGGAATTATTTTATTTCATTGAGACATAAAGTGCCTGACGGGACTGAAGGAATTTTATAAACATAAAGTGCTTAAAGGGATTCAGTGTAAGGAATGTTTTAGACATAAAGTGTTTTAAAAGATTTATTAATGTGATATTTTTACAAGAACTTTAAAGAGATTCCTTGTACGAAAAGTGAAACGTTTGGGACTTGGAGTGCTTAAAGGGATTTACAGTGGGAAATTATGTGACACAAAGTGCTTCAAGTGATTTAAGGTAGGAAGGTTTTGCGAAATGATGCCCTGAAAAAAAAATCCTTTGCAAAAGGTAATGGGGAAATAAAGTGCCCAAGTAAATTTACAAAATATTCGCATTCAGTGGAATAAAAGAAAAAGTAATTTATTTAAAAGAAGTAAAGCACTTGAGTGTGAATAGCAAACCCAACAACTTACAAGATATCAGGGAAGAAAAATAACAAATATTTCCTTAGCTTGGTAATGTGATCCATGAGTGTCAAAGAACAGATCTAACATTTTAATGCACATATGCAAATTCTGGTTTAAAAAGGACACTTTTAATTGCAAAAGCTGGCCACACCAAGGGCATAAAGTAACCAGGGTTAGAAAGCAGGATGTATTAAAGACAAAGGAAACATGCATGCAAAAACTAAGTTAAGAGAATTCACAGATTCTGTTGGTCTGTTGTTTGTAGGCTCTAAACAGCGTTGTCGGTCCTTGGAATTTTTCATAAGATCTGTGGATTTTAGGGGTTACCTCGGGATCTTGTCAGTTTGTTAAAAATCTTGGGATTTTACTATTTATATCTATTTCAAAAGAAAGATCAAAAGAAAACACTGAAAAAAAGTATCTGAAATCTCTTATGATACTCCCCTAAACTGACGTGTCAAAACTGCGATTCTACTCACAATGCTCTATTGGAAAGGTAAATTAAGGGGCAGTTTGAGCTCGCATGTATGTGAGGATATTTTACACAGCATGAGCTGCGAGCTAATCTTCAATGCATTGTGAAACTGTAAATTCAATTTTAAACTTATGTTTTGGGTTGGAGAACAAATCTTGGTATTAATATACCTCGTCTTGTAATTTTCCTTTTAATTCTTTTACCTTATCTTAAGATTTTGTATCTCATCTTAGGATTTTTTAAACTCATCTTGGGATTTTTTTATGTGCGATTCTTAGGATTTTGAAAATCTTCACCGGCAAAGCTGGCTCCAACAGATCCCCCCCCCCACTCCCTCACCCCCACCACATTATCATAATTGATCAACAACAGCCGAAGCGCTGCCGTGCCACAGTTTTGTTGGTGAACACGCGTCATAAGCGAATTTGTCATTGATTCTGATCCAAGTTCTCTAAGGCTGAATATTTGCATACATCTAGCAAACTAACAAATAAAAGCGTTTGAGTCGCTGCACATCTGAAAAACTGGACCTAGTAACGTTTTATTGAACTTCCAATCGATTTGCCTACATCTTTCACCAATGTCGCCGCCCGGCGTTGAATGTTCTACAGCCATTGATGATTCGGGCATACACTGCCTAGCCTGAGCTCTTACTTTAACGATAACCACTTGTTTTCGATAACTTTGGCCATATTTCAGGATTTTGTCGTGATATCTATCTATCTATCTATCTATCTATCTATCTATCTATCTATCTATCTATCTATCTATCTATCTATCTATCTATCTATCTATCTATCTATCTATCTATCTATCTATATCTATCTATCTATCTATCTATCTATCTATCTATCTATCTATCTATCTATCTATCTATCTATCTATCTATCTATCTATCTATCTATCTATCTATCTGCCTGTCTATCTATCTCTATCTATCTTGTCCATCTATCCATCTAATCAGATTGTTAATTTTATTCCACCCGCCTAGGTACGAAAATACCGCTGTCTTCAATTGAGATTCCATTTTTTCATTAATCTGAAAGCGCACTAGACTACAGTGCTGTCGTCTTTTATTAAAGAAATATTTAGAAGTTAATATTAACATGGTCCTCAGCCTTTCAGTGACCCAAACATAAAGCGGTAAATTATTAACATGCATCCCAAGTAGTCCATCCAGCCTGAGATCAGTTGAAAACAAAAAAATATCACAATCACCATAAATATTAGCAAAACTGTCTGTCTATAATTAATACCAAGACCAATCATTAACACATGCAAAAAAATAAATAATAAATAAATAAATAAACAAAAAAGAAAATGGTAGAGGGTCATTCCACGATATCAGCTCTCATCCCAAATGCCCCAAATTGTAGTCTAGCGGCAGCATGCATTGTGAGCAATCAAAACAAAAAAGACGAGAAATCTTACCAGTGGGTCAGCCTAGCATAAAGTAACAACACAGCCAGTGGATGAATGCATAAACATTACAGTAATTATAATTGTGAAAAAAAATAACTTAGTAATAAATATGGCTGATAAATCAGAAATAAATACTTGAAAGAGGAGTTCATTCTTAGAAATGCATAAAGAAATGCACAAATTCAATGGAATCAAACACCCTATCTCAATTACTCTTTCCACGTTGTTGTTTTTCCATTTTAGATACTCCTCTTGAAAGGTTGGCTCGGGGCGGTTTGTGACCGAGTGAGTGATCGATGAATCTTTTTTGTGGCAGTTCCGAAAAGGCACAAAAGATAAAATCGACAAACTGTTAACTCGGAAACAAAGCTGAGAAGTTGTGAATTCAACGAAAATAACAGAATGCTAGCAAAAAATGTACTTTGTATACAGTCTTCAAAGATGTCGCATCGAAAATGCAAAGTTTATTTTCGTGATAGAAGGGCCCATGAATTCACCAAAAAGTAATAAATAGATGTGATTAGATAAATATTTCCATATTCCAAACCAGTTTTTCCCCACCAAGATTTAACCACGAAAATGCAATAGCTGTTTCCTTGATTTAGGAGCACAATGAAATGACCAAATCTAAACAAAAAAAAAATAGATGCCAGAAGAGAATTTAGTCTATATTCCCCAAGGCAATTTTTTTACCAATATTTTACCATAGGCTTTGTTTTTTAAAAAAAAGGGAGGGGGGGGGCATTATTTCTTTCCAGAAAGCACTTTTTTTTTTTTCAACTGGCGTGAAATATGAACAAATTTATTTTGGAATGATCAGTTCAGAACTGCTCAAAGAAGGTTAGATTATCGTCTCTAAGCACAGAAGAAAAAGTTTTTTAAAAAATAACGATAAAAAATATAATTCGCATTTGGCAAATGGAGGAAATGTCTCTGCAGAGAGAGATTATAAATCTGCACAGATCGTGAAAGAGTACGGAACAGAGGGTCTGTTCCCGGGTTGTTCTGGCCATAGCTTTAACCTGTGTTTGGTGATTGGCTGATTCCTGAAATCAAGTGATATGTAATTTTTGTTATGCAGAATAAGAGTGAAAGTTTGACTTCGTACCTGGTCATCTCGGCTGGCAATCTCTCTCAGTTCGGCCTCATCGATCAGCTTGGTGACACCGAGGGCGTAGATGACGATACCCATATCCTTGGCTCGCTTGGCCGACGCAATGGCTGAATCTCGTTCAGTGGCACTGTGGATAAAGCGCAACATGGTCCGACCTGAAGCTCATCCAGCGGCAGGCGTGATTTTTTTTTTTTTCGTACTCACTTTACCAAATTCAGGAGCGGGGCAGCAACACACCCCCAAACCAGGTCATCGGCTAAGGGATTTCTCGTCCTACCGAACACTGCCATGGGTGCTGTAATCTCTGGACTGTGCACCCTAACCCTAATTCTAACCCTAAAATGACTCTGAACGCCACCGAAAATCCCTGTAATATGTTGGAGCTGTTGTTGCCACGCTTCTGAATTTGGTAAAGTGAGTAAGAAAAAAAATCACGCCAGCGGCAGACCTACATTTTTGGGGACACTGAAGCTTGAACTATTATGGGGCACTTTCGCAATCAGCAACAACATGGCAACATCCAAAATTCACTCATTAAAGAAAAAAAAAAGTTTCTTCAGGCCCTCCCGGGATTAGAGGCCCTGAAACTTAAGCTTCATTAGTTTCATAGCCACTGAGCGTATATTGCAGATTGTATATAAGTAGAATGCGCATGACATCACAGAGTTTTTGTTTTGTACTTCCGCCAAACAAGATGGCCGGTGGATCAGCTGATGAGTGTAACTTCGAGATGTGTCTAAGCGGTTAAAATGCCTGCTGGTTGCATTGCAGTTGACTGTTGTGACAGGGGTGGAAATGATGTATCCAAGCTGGTCAGATTCCCTACCATCCGTGTAAACAAGAGAAAGGAAGTGGAAGAATTGACCGAACGTCTCCTATGTGCGTATACATACGTGTCATGGTTTACTGTAGTAAACTTTTTTAAAACTCGCCTCCGATTGGTTCGCGACGCCTTAAGTGGGTCCGGACAGACAAGATGGTGGGTATGCGCATTCTACCTATATACCGCTGGCTCTCTATTCTTGAAAGAATGACTATAACTTGTATAAGACGGGGAGCAACTGAGACCTAGGAAAACTTACGCGCCGTCTGTGATCAGCATCATAAGTCTGGGCACGGAGCCACCACGGCCACCCCGACGAAACATTTCAATGGCTGCATCAATGCCCAGGTCAGTTCTGGTCTGCTCGTCCGGATAGTCCAGCATTTGGATACCTGTACAGACGGTAGGAGTAAGCTTTTCGATCAAATAGTTATGTATCAAGAGATGATGAAGTGAAGAAACTGATGGTTACATCGACACTGGTTATGGAAAGAGAAACAAATGAATAAATGGATGAATGAGTGAATGCATAAGTGAGTGAATGAATGAATGAATTAATGAATGAATGAATGCATGAAAACGCAGATTAAGACAGGAAAAGTTCGGGGTTGAATTTGTGGTCATTTGTATAGAAATGGATGAATAATTAATCAATCAATCAATCAATGACCCAAATAAAATATGTTTGGTGGTTGTTGTTGTTGCTTTTTTTAAAATTTCGTTTCATGAAAATCAGAGTGAAAATTTGTTTCGTGTCTTCAAAATCCAAATTTTGATTTGGAATTTCATTTTGCCTAAGACACAAGGTTCGAAAAGCAAAATCATGTCTGTATGTGTGTGTGCATGTATGTGTCTGTATCTGTGTGTTCTGAAAAAAAAAATGGAACCAAATGAACAAAAAAATAATAAAAATATGGAAATGACCGAAACGAATGTGTTACGTCCGTGACGATACTACTGTGTGCTTTTTCCTTTTACCTCGGAACACTCCATCTTCCTTTTTTAAATTTCTTGGCATTTTTAACGTCTTTACATTTACCTAAAAACGTCTTTGCATTGGAATTTTAAGAGCAGCTCCGAGTGTTTTCTCATCTCCTTAGACACGGCTAGGCAAAGATTTAAACTGAGTGACTTTAGAAAAAACGGGGGAATTTTTTGAGATCGGAAATGTTGTTCGTTTGTAAGAACTAAAGGAAATAGTATTACATTTTGTTGCGTTTAATGGGATGAAGAAAAGAAACAGTATCATTTCTAATATAATAATGTTAGTATAATAATGTTAGTGATCATCACAAGATTTTTATGTCTGAGTCTGTGTGAGTCTGTGAGTGTGTTGTGTTTATATGTGCGCGTGTGTTTGTGAGTGCGAGTGTGTGCATGAGTCTTTGAATGTCTTTGTGTGTGAGAGGAAGTATGTGTGTGTATGTTTGTATGGGTGCGTCTGTAAGTGTGCTGAGTGTGCGAGAGAGAGAGCTAGAAAGAGAGAGACAGAGAAAGAGAGAGAGGGTGTGTGTATGTATGTATATGTGTTTGCGTGTCTGTGAGAGAGAGTGTGTGTGTGTGTGTGTGTGGGTATGTGTGAGTGCATTGTATGTGTGAGAAGAGATACACACATGTGAGAGAATGTATGTATGTGTTATTTCGTGCATGCCTATGTGGGTGTGTCCGTGAGAGAGAGAGAGGGGGGGGGGTCTGTGTATGTGTGATAGAGAGAGAGAGAGAGAGAGAGTGCGCGCATGTATGCATGTGTATGTCTTCTCCCAGCAGAATTACGACCTGCACACACTTTTGAAGTCTTCATTAGTGGGATAAAGAGAGGATGATGTGTGTACACGATGCACATTTAAGAGCCCTTATTAACGCACCGCCGCACTGTCAACTGTGTCAAGGACGAAACTGACACATACAAGTAGTTAGTAATGCAGTGTGTAATGTAAGTTAATTAAGGACACACCTCTTGCCCCCCCCCCTCCCCTCTTCTACACCTCCATGACACTCCCACAGCCCATATACAGGAAATTCCCGGTCCCCCTTTCAGAGCCGTCTTAACATCATTGGGGAGCCCCTGGTCAAAGTAATAATATTTTCTTCCCCGTTGCAAAATAAACCAATGTAAATTTACATGCATGAGGCCCCCTGAATCCTTGGGGCCCCTAAGCAACTGCCCCGTGTGCCCATGCATTAAGACGGCTCTGCTCCCTTTGTGCATCAGCCAGAACGGAAGGGAGTGGCTAGGTGGGCCAAATTGGCATGGATCTACGATTTTGAGGGGTGTCTACTCCTCTTGGTGGAGACAAAAGACAAGTGTGGTTGCTCTGGCAAAGAGTATTCATATTGTAAAGAGAGTTGGGGGAGGGGAGGGGGGTTCCTTTAGGGCAAAATGTTCGTATGTTAAAGAAGATTCATAAAATATGAATACAGATAAAACAGATAAATAAATGCACTCAGCACTAATCACAAAAATTCTTAATGAGTGACATTGTGGAGGCAGTGGTGTTCAAAAAAGAGGAGGAGCAGGGGGGTTAGGCCCCGGGCATCCTTTCAAAGACTGAAATTAAAAGTAGCTTTTTTTAAATTTGAAATTATCGCCGTTACGCCGTTGTAGCCTACAAGCTGCCCTACAGTCCGCACACGCTGGTGTGAATATGACTCCGTGTTTTAAATAAGGGAGACCAGAATAGAGAAACTGTTTCGTGTAAACACTGCCCATGTTGCACTTGAAGAAAACGTTTATTTCATCTGTTGTTTTTTGCTGTTGTTTTTTTTACATATTTAAAATGTCTTCCTTTCTTATATTTCATAGTACTAGGCCCTATACTTGAGTCTTGGGGCATACAGTCAAGGAGCTGGCCTCAGGCATCAAAAAACCTCTAAAAGGCGCCAATGTGTGGATGTCTATAGCCTAGTGTAGACAGATCTAACCATTTTCAGCCCAACTTGTGAAATTCTCATGTTAAAAACGGACCAAAAAAAAAAAAGGATCGTATTTTTGTGGCTGAGGATGACAGTATAAAGAGTTTTTACTTTCTTGTATCAATAAGACTGAGGATGGCACAGCATCAGAAACAAGCTGTGAAGTTGTCGGTGTAACTGCGGTGGATAATGTACCTGGGACATCGTTTAAACAAACTTAATCCTTCTTTTCATTGCAGTTTTTACGTTCCAATAGGGTGTGGCACAGAGAGGGATTATTGCACATAGAGTGCAGGGGAATGGGAGACGATAGATAGATAGATAGATAGATAGATAGATAGATAGATAGATAGATAGATAGATAGATAGATAGATAGATAGATAGATAGATAGATATAGATAGATAGATAGATAGATAGATAGATAGATAGATAGATAGATAGATAGATAGATAGATAGATAGATAGATAGGTAGATAGATAGATAGATAGATAGATAGATAGATAGATAGATAGGTAGGTAGGTAGATAGATAGATAGATAGATAGATAGATAGGTAGATAGATAGATAGATAGATAGATAGATAGATAGATAGATAGATAGATAGATAGATAGATAGATAGATAGATAGATAGATAGATAGATAGATAGATAGATAGATAGATAGATAGATAGATAGATAGATAGATAGATAGATAGATAGATAGATAGATAGATAGATAGATAGATAGATAGATAGATAGGTGAATGGATGGATGGAGAGAGAGAGAGAGAGAAAATTCTACTAAGAATGTCAGGCTTTCTAGGGCTATTGGGAATCCCAGTCTGGCAAGGAAACAAAATTTAGCTAGCATATGTCGCACTCAAATTTGCAGAAACATTAAGTATGCTTTACTGAATTCGGTAATGTCTTTTGAAAATCCAACATGTTTATCGAGCTATCTAACAGTATGGGCAGATCTGGCTTTACAGAGTCCATCAGAGAAAGAGAAGGGGGGGGGGGGAGAGAGAAACGAAGATGGAGAGTGGAGTGGAAGCAGGTTTAGCCCTAGCAACACCGGGTTCCTCAACCTGCAGTTAATGGATTTTTATGAACGAAAAGGAAAAGAATCTTCATGTACAAGGTGGGCCAAAAGTAGGGTTACAGTTTTAGATATAAATTATAGTGTTAACTGTAACCCTACTTTTGGCCCACCCTGTATATCAAAAATGAAATGCCATCTGCCTTTGCGTATATTTGGCTAGAGATATATTCTTGAATTAAGAAAGATCATGCTACAGTGTAAAACATGCAGCTCGGTCAATCTCAGCAGCTTAAGTGTGATACTTCAGTGCAATGTTCTTAAAATGAGAAAAAAAATAACTTCAAAGGCAAGATTTGAGCATTGAGTGACATTGCTTCATGTCAACACTTTCCATTCATTGGCCAAAGTCAGGACCAACATATCAACTCTCGAAAAATTCATCCTTGTTTTCATACAGGCAAATAGCTTAGATTTTTACGTACTCTGACGAAGCTCATGTTTCAGTGCTTTGCAACGCCCCGAGTCTTCTCTCTTAAACACTGGGGTCACCTCCAGTATTGAGTCTGCCCCACACTCTGCCATACTATGGCAGAAGACCGTCTAACCAAAATCAAAAGTTTTACAGGGAACGCAAAAACAAAAACATCCTAAGTCCAAAATATCATAGTCAGCTACATGCAGACAAGAAGTACACAACATAATTACCTATTATTTTCTTAGTAAATCCGGGAAAACCCTTTCATACCAAGTCCGGTCACACACAATGAGCTTCTGCCATTCTTTCTTAGGTGCACATTTTGCTGGCAGCAACTGCCTGTGACGTTCCGGGCTTATTGTGATACCACCCATATTCCGTGTTCAGTTTCCATTTTCTTCCCATCAAAAAACAATTAACGGTATAAAAAAAAATATTCCTCATACAGACAGACAGAGCACATTTCATTCTATATACTCTAGGACCGGTTGTAAAACTATCGACATTTTGAAAAAAAAATATATAAAAAATTGAGATATTTGGCATCCAAGTAGCCCTAAATAGACCTCAAGTTGTGTTGTAAGTTGGGGGTTACATTCTGAAAACTAAAGTTTAAATAACCCTTTTTTTTTCCTTTTTTTTAAAATCCTAGCTATTAAGTCTCATAGAGAAAGTTGTTCAGCTTTTGCTTTTCCTGAGAAGCTTGTGAAAATCCAGTTGAGATAATTTAATATGCAAGCCTTCGAAATTATTCCAAAATATATATTATGAATTTAACAAAGTATGCCACATACAGTCTTTTACCGTGACATATGGTGATGCTCTGTTTACAGAAGTAACATCGTACACGTGACTTCACTGTAGGAAGGTGTTATCCCATTTACATGTTACGGGCAAAAGTCAACACCCTCAAACGGTGTCTGTGTGTGCTTATATTTCCGGAATTTAATGAATCAACGGTAACTCATCTATAAAGACCCCAGAATAATATTCCTGACTTAATTGAATCAACGTTAACTCATCATTAAATGCCCCAGTACAATATTCCCGTTTTTATTCGATCAAAGTTAACTCATCTATAAATGCCCCACTACATAACAGTATAATAGTACAGAAAAAGACCCTACCAGAAGCGCCCACTAACCACCCACATTATATCAAAGATACTAGAAACAATAAGATGAGACAGCTAGCGTGTTTAGCGTGCACGGATTTCGCTCTCCCACCTAGCGGAGAATGCGCGGAACTCCTGAACAACGCAGTATTTTACAAAGCCAAATAGGGAAAATATTGACTTCTGTTCACTGTTCAGCTATCGGCTGTAAGCCTTCACTTATTTTTGTAGTTTTAATTCCAATCACTGTAAGAAAACTCTGACTTTTTTTTTCCGCATTGGCACTGTGATAAATCAGCATCATTAATTTATCATTATATCAAACATTCTTTTCATGCAATGCGCCATTTTCCCCGCCCCCGATCAGCGTGCAGACTGTGTGCACGATTCTTTTAGAGGAGCAAAGAAGGGAGTGTCTCATCTTATGGTTTCTAGTATCTTTGATTATTTGCAGCACTCCCATGTTTTGTTCTCCTAAGATTTTCAGATTCTTTTTTTATTTTTAGGCGTTTGCATGCAAAAACTGTCCCTTTTTTGTTGCTGTTGTGTGAGCGAATCAAATATTCCCTCGCGGCATTTACTATCATTTACACAAGATTTGTGACACATTTGAAATGACACCATTGGTTATCTCTGATTGAAATCTTATAATAGAACTTGTATGCCAAAACGAGATTCAATCCCCCCCCCCCCCAGGGTGTGTAACGGATTGACAAGTTACAGCTTTGGTCCTACGGCCTGCCATAGTTTCAATAAATGAATTGCGCCTATCTTTGAAAAAGTCTAGTGGTCTAATGAAGTGAACGTCTCGGGCCTATAATTTATTATGTCCAAAAGCAGGGTTTTCATGTGTACAGAAACGGAAACGGCGACAGAAACTTCAAAAAGCCTTCAAGCTGTGAAATAGAATGTTTTCATAGTAATTTCCGTACACATGGAAACACTTTCTTTTGTTTTTACTACTTGATGGATTTTTGCCGTTTCTGTACACACGGCACACGGCAACACAACTTAGAGTTTAAACTAATTTGGTATTTCACTATCAGACGTGATTCCGATCGCAAAAACAGTTTACTGATGAATCGTCTAAGACCTAACTCTGTTTTTGAGCGATGATTTGCAGGAATATTCGTCCTAGAGGAAAATGTACCAGTGTCTGTCCACTTTGTCATACATTGTCTAATTGATATGTAGAATGATAGTCAGATCGACAAACATGTTGGTGGAAAGTTGCGACTTCAGGTGAGAGATTAAATAGGATAGACAAAATGGGCAGGTGGCTCAGGATAGAAGGACAACTAAGGGGAAGGAAAATCAGATGGAAATGTCTCAAAAGGATATCTATCTATCTATCTATCTATCTATCTATCTATCTATCTATCTATCTATCTATCTATCTATCTATCTACCTATCTATCTATCTATCCATCCATCCATCCATCCATCCATCCATCCATCCATCCATCCATCCATCCATCCATCCATCCATCCATCCATCCATCCATCTATCTATCTATCTATCTATCTATCTATCTATCTATCTATCTATCTGTGTCTGTCTGTCTGTCCGTCTGTCTGTCTGTCTGTCTGACTGTCTGTCTATTTATCCGTCTCTCAATCTACTGTCTGTCTGTCAGTCGGTCTATCTATCTACCTGTCTATCTATGTATGTATGTATGTGTATGTATCTATCTATCTGTTTGACATCCTCCCATTCCTCTGCATTCTGTGCAGTAATCTCCCTCTGTGCCACACCCTATTCTATCTGTCTGTCTGTCTATCTGTTTGCCTGTCTGTCTGTTTGTCTGTCTGTCTATCTATCTATCTATCTAATCCAATGCAAATGTTACCATCCACTCACCGCTTAAGATAGCTTGTTTATTCCCCGTTAGCTCCACTTCGGCAAACACGTCGCGACTGAAGAGAACCACGCCCACATTGACTTCGCTGTCATTGACGGCCAGTGAATCGATCAGACTGCTCAGGGTCGTCTTCAGCATCTCAAAGTTGCTGGGTCCCACGCTGTTGGACCCGTCCACCACCAGGATAATGTCCAAACTCTGAACACAACCTGAGCACAAAAATCACCACAAAAGATCAGGCTAAAAATATTAAAATGTGGCCAAAAATGAAAAAAAAAAAAAAAAATATATATATATATATAGAGGCCCACCTTAGCAAAGAACAAAAACGTAGATCTAATAAATACTTAAAAAACAATGAAACGAAACGACACAACTTTAGATCACTAGGGATCTATGTCAGATTTCTTTTTAAAGGGGGGGGGGGAGAATCAAAACGCACGAAAGAACATGAACTGGCCTAAAATGCAAGTTTGATAATGTAATCATAAACATCATGCGAACAATACGGCAAAGCACATATATGCCCACAACGGAAGAATTTGTTGCACGAGGCAAGCACAGAAATAAATACTGAATACACACAAATATACGTGGATGGATGGATGGATGGTTGGATGGGTGGATGGATGGATGGATGGATGAGTGGGTGTGTGGGTGGGTGGATGGATGGATGGATGGATGAGTGGGTAGGTGGGTGGGTGGTGAATGGATGGATGGATGGATGGATGGATGGATGGATGGATGGATGGATGGATGGATGGATGGATGGATGGATGGATGAATGGATGGATGGATGGACGGTTGGATGGGTGGGTGGGTGTGTGAGTGGGTGGGTGGATTGTTGGATGGATGGACGGTTGGATGAGTGGATGGACGGATGGATGGATGGACAGATAAAACTTACGCTGCTGTAAACTTCTGCCAGTGTTCACTGCGAACACCACAACAAATACGGCCATAAACGTCCTAAGCTCCATCGTTGGATGAGTTGCTTTTCTTTCCTTTCTATATATTTTTTTTTCTTTGCCTCGTTAATTATCTCACTCTCTTTGTCCTCTGTGAGTATCTGCAACGACAAGAATGCATTACAATAAACTGTCAGTGGAAACCTAATGTGTTCAACTGTGTTTCAAGTTGGAACATGTTATGCGGAATCTAGCAACTTACCTGTGTATATTCAGTTATAAGTACCAAATATTTACCTTGTAATATATGTAAATCTGCAAGTTATATTTTCATTTATTTGGGGGGGGGGGGGGTGGTCACTTATTTTTTCATGTCAGTGAAGCTAAATAGGAGACAGAGCTTAGCCTCCGTCAGGAAACTTCCGACCAGTGAGTGTTTTTAAAAGCACAGATAAAAATTAGTTAGCCTGGGCCCCGCACCTACACCCTAAGGGAGATCGAACAGGTTACTTCTCGCTCCCAGGTCAATGGCTTTAACCACTGGGCTACCGCACCATTTTTCTGACAGGTAAAGCTGAAAATCTCTTCACCTCCCTTACATATTCCTTACATTAGTTTATACATCTGATATATATAGTTGATACAGATCGCTTTCGTTGAGCACAAATGAAAGCAGGAACAGTTTCATTTAACCCTTTACTTATCAACGGGTCTCTTAAGTCCTGCCACCAATAAACACATGTAATGAAAATGAACTTGCTGCCTCTGTTTACGCGACGGTTATTCTGCACAAAAATTTCTCAATGTGATCAAGCTTTAGAAAATGATTCAGCAAAATGAACATTCTTGGAAGCGCAGTTCACAAATTGCAATGAGTTAAACCATATCTCCGTAAACAATGGGTTAATGATGATTTTTTCTTTCACTCGGAAAATATTTCACACACCTAAACTTACTGCTCTCCAGAGAAAGATCATTAACCGTTTAGCGCCCAGTTTTCCTTATTTGAAAACAACAACTGATGTCCAATGTTTATACTCAGAACACTTTCTAATTTGTCAACAAACAAATTTTCATGGTAGAAATTGATTGTTCTTCATTCATTTGGCAATTTAAATAAGTTTTGTACATTTTTGTTAAGTTTCAGAATTTTCTTTTAATAAGACAGTCAGCTGTCCCCCGGCGGTAGAGAGTTAAAAATGTCTAAAGATCTACTGTTTGCTTCATTTTTCTGCCGCGTCATGACAGTTGGAATTTTCCATCAATTCTGAATGAAATGTGCCTGAACACATATTATTTCCTTGGAAAATCCACGATCGATAACATAATTATGTAAATATGAAAACTGATCGAGAACTGTGGTTCTCAACTGGGAGTGGGGGGGGGGGGGGATTGGGTAGAAGGGGAGACTGATGGGTATTGGGAGGAGGAGGCGGAATGTAAGGGGAGAAGTGCCTAATTGGTTAGTTCTGTTGCTACTAGTGCCAAATTACCGTACCAAACAACGAGACTTTGAACTACAAGTGGTTGTTGTTGTTTTTTTTTGTTATATATATAAATTTGATATTTGAACTTGGAAACAGTCGGAAAACCCAACAAAATATACAGGTCTGGAAAGCTGACTTCATTGTCCCTGTCATCACTGCTTTGGAAAAATTAGGAGATTTTTTTAATCAGCTAAAAGCAGTAAGAGGGTTAAAGATAGCGCACAATTTGTATTGTGAATATACAGAGTCGCTGTCATTTTTCTTATTCCATGTTCTGCATGACATTTTCAACTGTCATTCTCCATTTCTTAATTCTATTGACGCCGGTTGACCTGTCAATGTTACTTGGTCTATGGAATCCGCCAGTTGATGTCTCAAATGCCGACAGTGAAAGTTTAAAATAATGCCATGAAAGAGGGAAATATTCTTCAAAAACAACCAAGTTTCGGGCCAACCATAAAGTATGAACCCCTGATTTTGTCAATTTTTACACCCTCCCCCCAAATACAGCCTTTTCACACTTTCGGTCCACCCGCCCTTTTTTCCAACTGCCTCCCTCGTACGAGCGTATTACCAATAGAAAGATGAATATACCCATGACAATATCTTGATGGTTTGAAGACTAACTGGCATTTTTGCGTTTGGTCTATTTGACTGTTTTAGTAGAAATATGATTTCTATGTAGTCCAACGACTTACTTCGCAGAACATAAAATGCAGTTAATAAAACCAACGTTTTAATTCATTACCATAGTTGAAAATCGTACGTGCTCTCTCCTGATATCCTCTCCCTCCCCCCCCCCCCTTCCCCCCTCAACATCCCACTTTTTTCTACTCTAGGGGCCAGCCCCACCCCCACCCCCGAGGGTACGTACTCTATGGATGGACTATCTATGGAAACAATATAAATCGCCATAGAAAATCTGTGAGGTCTCAGCAAGATATTTTTTCCCCTAGGTCTCAGCAAGACTTGAAGCAAAGTCAAAATGTGGGGCAAAAAAACAAAACAATTAAACAAAGAAAAAGTTGTATGTAGCAAAGCTTCGTGTGAGAAATAATCCAGAAACGATACAATAAAACGTAAAGCAACGGGGAAATAGCGTCATGGGAGGTTGTAGATGTGTAAGAACCACTGATCTAAAACGACAGGGAAAGATCAAACTGTGTATAATTGATGTGAATTGTCACATCATCCTGTGAACCACTAAGTAAATTCCAAAACCTTTTTAGTCTAACAGTTTTCAGGTCTGTTGGTAGAAGCAAATCAGCAATCGTGGTGGTTGTGTTTTGTTTATAGGGGTGTTCGAAAAATCTGGATCCGTAGGCATTTTTCCGTATATGAAATGTTTTTTTTTTTAGTTATACTTTTTCTCTTTTTGTTTTTAAAATCTATCTCACGATACCACAGTAAAATCGTTGTTGAATTATGATACAGTTCAATTTTCTTTTTAAACACTAAAGAGCCATTAATTCGTATAATATGAGGACATGATAATGTAATATCAATATCATACAATAATGGAGCCAGAGAGTGGACGTGTAAGCACGTAAACCTCTGTGACTAAGTGATCAAAAATTATGAAACTTGGTGCACTACCTCAATTGTTAACTATATGTTACCTGGACACAACCGTTTTGGATAAGACTCAACCTCTATGTGATTTATTTACCTTTCTTTTTATGGAACAAAAAAGTAGACGCATAACGTCGAGGAAAATCGAAAGAAATTATCGGAAATTTCATTGTGACTCTGCGACCACTGTTTTTCAACGAAAGGCACTTTATCTAGACACTTTAGCATGAATTCCTTTCTCTCAACATCATGTAAAGGTCGGAAATTCGTCAGATCTAAGTAAAATATTACAACAACACTGGACCAGAATCACTCGTAAATCCTTGCAAGTACATCTTTCTTCAGCTCTAACGATTCAATTATCCCAATGTTACCCGAAAATCACTTGTTTCTCATACTTCTCCCCCACTTGAAACACTTCATTTCATACATTTTCATCCACCTCACAAAGAAAAAGTAACCGATGGTAACCTTTTCTAAGAATGAACTTTTTGGTAAATCGCTGAATGAACTAGCTTTTTCTTCTTTTTTTTTTAGCCCGGCAAACGAACAAATTCTTATCCCAGGGTCAGTTATTCGTACAGTTCTCTCTTAATCAAAACATCGACATATTCAATCATTAATTTATCGGTTAATCGAGTACAATTACAATGTACAAGAAGCCGAAAGCTACATTGCCATCAACTGGAAAATAAATGGATAACTAAAAACGAAAAATTAACTGTAAAAAACTTTGAAATTAAATATAGAAATATTTTGAAAATAAAGCTCAAATGCACATTAAAGTTAAACTATAACTCTGTTTTAGTTGTAATATAACTGTGTCAATAAAATAATATTATGATAAAGTAACTTTTATGGTAATGTAAGTTTTTAACTATTAATTAAACATATATTTCGAGATGTGAATAATCATGTTTTTAATACTATTATTATTGTAACAGATCTCCCACACGGCGTGAAAATAGTTAAACTTCAAGCAGCTGACATTCTTAAGGAAAAAACGTGTGTCCAGCGTGAAGGAAGCTGTTGTCGTTACCTACTACTACTACAACCACAAGATGTAGCTCACCTGCAACCACAGCACCCTTGAGCCGCAAATGTCCGAGCTCCTATGATCCGTAGCCTGGCTCTTGCACCGTAAGAAGTGAACCACCCCAAAATTTTGAAGAACTTAAAACAGAAAACCTTTCCTTTATATTTCTTCTTCTTTTTTTAAAATGCCATTTTTAGTAACCGGTTATGGGGGTGGAGGTGAAGTAAAGAGATGGTGAGAGGGAGAATTTGGGGGGGGGGGGGTGGCATGGCCTTTTCCGTGTTCTATGGTTGGTGATTTTTCAACCCGCCCCCACTCTTAAACTCTTCGGTGACTTACCTTTTTTTTTTTTCTAATCTTATTGCACATTTTTGTGTTCGAGTGTCTGATTGAGAGTGGCAGAGGTTTACAAAGACGAGTGTTTCACACGATGTTTGCTCACGTCTCACAACTGGGCGGGCCCCCCATCTTATGTTGTACGGGCGGGGATTCACCATTCGGTTTGTTTGAACAGCGAAAAAATGCCTGTAGGCTTGCAGGGGAGGACGCTTTGACTTTGGTGTTGGCGTATGAAGTTCCTCAACTCTTTAGTAACCAACCATCCATCCATCCATCCATCCATCCACCCTCTCCCCCTCCATCTCACAGCCACCCCCCCCCCACCCTCGTCCCACCTCAGTGATCATGTCATCGCCTGCTTTTTTTTACTATTTTCTTCTTTGATAATTAAAATTCTGTACTTTCGTGTTAGTCCGTCGGAATTTTTGTCCACGCACTTTACTGTAGATAGTCCGTGTTTTCAACCGCGCGGTTGACATTCAGTTAATGTTACACGACAAGACGTTTAATGAAGAAAGAGTAACAGCAAAAAAGACATATGATTAGTTGTGGTAAGTTAGTATCATCAAAGATACTAGAAACGGTAAGATGAGACACTGGCTTCTTCGCACCACTAAAAAAACGTGCACACAATTTTCGCGCTGATCGGGGGCGAGGCCCATGGCGCAAAGTATGAAAAGGATGATTGAGATAATGGTAAATTTATGATGCAAAATTGTGACGTTCTACTGCGACTAAAAAAGAGAAAAAATAGCCAGTTTTCCAACAGCAATTGAGGTTATAATTCCACAATAAGGGACGTCAATCAAGGCCTACAGCGATGGCTGAACAGTGAACAAAATTCAATATTTTCCCTACTTGGCTCTGTAAAATACGGCACTTTTCATGACTTCCGCGCGGTTGCCGCCAGGTGGCGGTTCGAAATCTGTGCACGCTAAAAGCACTAGCTGTCTCATCTTATCAATGTAGTATCTTTGGTATAACTAGCTAAAGTGACGTTCGTAGAAAAGCTGTCACTTGGTCACAAATTTCCCATCACTATTTACCATTCTACTCGATGAAAATGCGTCATTTCCTTTCGGCTCAAATAAATAAAATCAAATATTGAATTTTGATCAAAAATGGATGAGTCCACGTATTTTATCGCCAAAATTTAAGGTAGCACACAAAGTTGAATGGTTTTTGGTGGAGCCTTCACGAAGTTTTAGGAGATTATATGTTCACACTCTAGCTCCATTATGGCATGACAATGTTTTTCTAAATGATAAACAGACATACAGATAAATAAATGAGTGAATTAGTATAAAAACATATTTATTTTAAGTAAATGAATATTAAATAAATAAATGAATAAAGAAAGAAAGACAGAAAGAAAGAAAAAAAGACAGAAAACTTATTAAATTAAGATAAGAGAAGATAAGATAAGATATAACTTTATTATCCTGTTTCGAGGAAATTTGTTGTCACGGCATTCAGTAGAGGTACAGCAGTAAATGCAATGTTTAAGACCTACAGGTCTTTAACGCGTTCCACGCTATGCATATTGCTCAATTATATATTTCATTAAAAAATCATTTTCAAAATGGCTCTTTCTTGTGCCAGCCAGTAGGGATTCATACATTATCAACAGCAAAACGGCTAAAGATTCTTTTGAATCATAATTCTTATCGTTCTCATTGTTGTTGTTGTTGTTGTTCTTGCTGTTGTTGTTTTGTTTTGTGATGGTAATGGCGATGATTCTGTTATTAACTCTTTAAAAATCCGAAAAAGAAAAAAGGATGTGACCTGTGATTACGGCCATTTCCGTGTATTCAACTTCCTCTTTCTCTTTCAATTCTTTCTTCGGGTGTGGGAATTTTTGAAAACATGTTCCAAACTGCCTGGGGAGAAACACGTGACTTGAGTACGTCTGCACAAGAAACAAATTAATGTAAATTATTTTTTAATGAGTCAGTACAGGAAGGAGTGTTCCAGTGGGTTGAGAATGGTTTTCCCAGGCAGAACAAAATCCAGCTGTTGGGATCTCTGTCAGCCAAGAGATCGGATTTGGCAGCTTGAGTCAGATGCTGGGATCATGTGGGGTCATCCAGCTAATGGGATCTCATGGTGTCAGCGAATTGTTGGGATTTCATGGTTTAGGCAGCTGCCGGGATCCTATAGCTTCATCAGCTATTGAGATCACATGGGTTCAATCAATTTTTGGAATTCTGTGGTGAGACCAAGTGTTGGGGTGTCCTGGGACGATCCCACTGTTGAGGTCCCCTGGGTTGAGCCAATTGTTGGGATTCCCTGAGATGAGCCACCTGTTGGGATCCCCGTGAGATGAGCCACGTGTTGAGATCCCATGATTTCAGCTCATAATTGGGATCTCCTTATACCAACCTATATTTGGATTTCACGACTTCAGTCAATGGGTGGGCTCTTATTTCGCTATTCAGCTGTTGAGATTCCTGGGACAAAAAGGGGGTCGACTGGGCATGTACATGATAGCAAAAATAATCTCCCCTTTAAAGATAAGTTTATTTGTATTCATAACGACATGAAGTTTTGTCACTTGCCACTTTGGTGTTTTCTGAGACTGTCAAAATCCAAGCAGATCTGCATTTGGATCTTGAGATTTATCAGAATCTGCGCTGTAAACACGTGTTTTTTCTGAGAGAATCAAACTCGGCTTAAATTTCGCTCTGTTCTGCTTCGTGAAGTCTGTTTTCTTTGGAAATTCTCATTATGTTGTATTTTGGGGTACAATCATTCACATGAAAACGAGGAAAAATGTTCTACTATGTTAAATTATGGGCTTTTTCAATCAATTATCAGCTCAGCAGACTCCTCTTCCCGATGCAACTTTCTATGCACTCTCTATCAAATGTGAGTGGATCTGGCGAACTCGGGATAAAGGTTAAATTAGTGTACTTCTTAAAAAGAATCAAAATATAATATTTCTAAGAGGATTAATTCAAGCAAAACACTTTAAGTGAATGCAGAAAAATGGTTAATTTTCATTTCATAAGCAAATTTCAATTTTTATATGAAATATTTTCCCCTCTGGAGGGGTTTTCTAAAAAATTTGGTCTTTCACCTTAAGCCCGATTTCACCAGTTCCACTCACACATTAAGATTCACAAACTTAGCTTACAAGACAAGGAAGCCAAAAGCAGATGATTGAGACATTCCCCCAAAAAATATGAACACACTGATTGGTTCAAAACGTTATCAGAAAACACTTCACTCTGTGCCAATTCCATGCTCAATCGACTGGCAATAGAAGACTCCATAATTTGCTGAAGACATGAGGTTCCAATTGTTGGCCGAAGTCCTATAATCCCAACAGCTGGCTAACCCTAGAGAATCCCAACAAGAGACCGACACCCCAAAAATTGAGTGAAGTCTTGCGATCCTTTGCTCGGGTCAGTTTTGCCTTCCTAGTCAAAATATGGTAAAAAGAAAAAAACTGTATGTGGCAAAGCCTCTCGTTAAAAGTAATACAAAAATTATAAAATAAAACGCAAAGGAAAATTGTTTTATTACATCGTTTCTGCATTACTTCTTGCTTCAGGCTTTGCTACAAACAACTTTTTTCTTTTTGCCGTATTTTGACTTTGCTTCAAGCCTTGATGTGGTTTTTAATATTTTGCCTTCATGGATGTGAACAAAATACAGTAACCACGCCCATTTAACTTGGGGGTCGCTCTTCTCTAATGTGACTCCTGGTAACAACAAT